>VZTJ01004192.1:1105018-1268900 GCA_013397795.1 Orthonyx spaldingii
GGGGGGGAGTAGTAAAGGAAGGAGGAAACTGTCTGGGATAAAAAAAACAGAGTTAAGGGGCAAAAAGATTCCTTTGTTTGTTGGGTTTTGCTTATGTTTTATTTCATTTTTCTTTCCCCTTGTGAGTAAGATGTACTGTTCCATACCAGCACCATTGTTACAAGCAAACTGTGTTCTTACACATGGTCTGACAGTGAAAGAGGTCTCAGCAAGGCTTGTGATGTGAGAGGATGGGGCAAGCTCAGGCTTGAGACAGAAATGAACATTTTGGAGAACCATGATTTTTATGGAACCTATAGAGCAGAGAGGTGATAGAGAAGGCGGGAATGCACCACTGCTTTGAGCCATAGGTATTGACAGGCACCAATAAGAGGATACAGAATGTAGTATAAGGCTTTAGAGTCAGGTCTCTGCTCAAAGCAATGCATGACATGAGGTATGGGTGGAAGAGATACCCTCTTTCATACACATAGATCTACAATAACCAGGAGGTAAATTGAAAGAAAAGATTTAACGTCCTTTACAGATCTTTGAGGGTGAAAAATTCCAGCAATGAACCATTTTCAAGTTCACCTGGTTGCTGACTCCCCAAGGAAGAAGAGGTAAAGAAAGAGGAGAAATGAACAGGGCTCGCTTCAAGGAACAGGTGAGTCTGGGCAAAGGTGGGGCTACAGGGACAAAGGAACAGAAGAAAGAAAACAGACTCTTGCAAAAGGACTGGGGTGGTAATGGGATGACAGGGATGGCACTAGGGTGCCAGGGACAGCTGTGGGGTGCTGGTGCAGAAGCTTTGGGATTTATACCTGCAGATAGGATAACTGGATGAGAAATGGTTGTGTTACCACAGGGAATTTCTGAAGCTTTTTACCAGGAGTGTGTTCTTAGCAGCATGGAAAATATGACTAGACTGAAGCATAAATCAACAGAGGGCAGTTAATCAACAACAGTAAGGGACACGGCTCACTATTTCAGCTGTTGTAGGTGTTGTGCTTCTTCTAGTGAGGGGGCTGAAATGCGGTGATGAATTGACACGATTTTAAAACTTTGCTTGTTTTTCTCCGTATGTCTGCTGGGTTGGGCTGGTCTAACCCCTCTGAAAGTCCTCTGAAAAGTAAAGGGGTTTGGAGGGCTCTGTCTATGTTGGAGGAAAATAATCTTTCCCTAATGAGAAAGACTCTGAAAAAGACTTTTTTTTAAAAAAAAATCTGTGTGTTGAGGATATGACGTTGCTATGAAATTGCGTTCTAAGTCTGACTCCCTCCTGTCCTTCCCCAAGAACATCTTTCCAAACTGGTCAGACTCAGACACATATAAGTGAGGTGACAGCTGTGTTAGGATATTGGTTTCATGGGACCTGGGGCCCAGGCAGGGGCAGGAGACCAGTGCTGAATTTTCTTTGGAGCGTGTGCTTTGCTAGATATCAAAGAATCAAGTCATAAGGTAAAGCCCTGCTCTCTCTCCTTCCCAGACAGGAGCAGAGAAAGTTACACTTCTCTTAGGGGAAAAAAATTAGGATTATAATGAGGATGCTGGTAAAAGTGTGGGTTGTCTTCTCCAGAGTTTCTTCCCATGGCTGAGGGAGGGTGAGAAGGGATGCATGACTTTCCTTGAACAGTAATGCCTAGGAGCTTCAGACAAAGCTCTTGTTTAATTTTCTGTTTATCCATCAGACGGCTGCAGGTTTCATAAGACTTTGAGAATCCTTCAAGGAAATGTGTTTATTTGGGCCAGGTTTTTTAACAAGGCTGGTGGTTTGTTTGGGGTTTTTTTTGTGAGATAGGGAGGAGCAGTGTCCAGAGGATGAGAGATGCTGGGGATTTTAAAGAACAATTGGACTGAATGTCAGCAATGCTCACAAGTGCAGCTCCTAAATGCACATAAATGTTTGTGGAAGAGCTTCAGACTAATAAACACAAAGTGCTTGTTTGTTTCTTTTTTTATAAACAAAGAACACTAAAGGAAAATTAACATGATTGGAGAAAATAAGGAGATGAACTTGAACAGCTTGGTGCAGTAAATGGATTTTGTCAGCTTTAATGTATGTGCCAGCGACACTTCAGGTATAAATGAGGACTTGAGAAGCTCTTAAATCTGAAGATGGAAGCTGATGAAAGGTGATGTTCTTTCTGTATTTAAATTAGGCTTAACAACTACTAGATGATCACTTAAACCCTATCTGATCCATCATTTCCATGTCTTAATAGTCCTTAATTTCTCCAGCTATTTTGAAGGATTTGATTGCTATTGTCCTGTTAAGCACCTTCACTGAATTACTTTTTGGGTTAGCATTGATAACTTGGAATAAAGGTAAAATTCAAGACCTCTGTGTGAAGACACAAGATGACCATATTTTGCAGACAACAAATAAATAGAGAAAAACCTCACATGCAGTGTAAACCTTTCAAAGTAATTTGATAATAACTCTTCTTGCTAAAACAAGCAAATCAGCCAGCAAGTATTGTATTACATGCATGTTGCCTCTATATGGTATCTTTATGGAGAACTGAAGATTGTCCAAGTCTGCTCTATTTAGTTCAGTTTGGGCTTCACTGATTGTGAGGCCTTGTATTTTTCACAGATATTTTCTTTGCATTCATAACACTATTCATGTCTCTGAGGAGAGGCAGGAAGGGGGTAAACATCTGCTACAACCTAAATGACAGCTCGGTTTGTTGGTACAGAATGAAAGCCTGAAGTTTTTCAGCATGCAGTGAATAGATCAATGTGTATTTAGAAGCAGAAAGAGCCTCCCTGGTTATCCAGGCTCATCCCTGCAGGCTGTGAGTTGTGAGTGATTCAGCTAGCTGTCCTTCTGGTTGAACTTCTTTTTCCCCTCCTGCAATTAAGTCGGGACAGGGGACTGTTTGAAAGCTTTTTCACTGCTTTGTGGAGACAAATGCCTGTTGTCTGACTGAGAGTATGTTTGTGTCGGCTCCTCGGGCTGCACACAGAGCTCCCAGTCTGCCCTGTTTAATGCCTTCTCCCACCTGGACATCACTGTACCTTCTGCCCTGCTTCAGCCAAGAGCAATATGGTTAGCAAAGGGTGGCTACTCATACTGTGCTTAGCTGCAGTATTGCCCCAGTGGGCAGACAGGGAGGGTAGGTGAAGGGCTCTAACCTCTCCAGAGAGCACAGTTGCTGCTAAGAACTGATGTGCAAATAGGTCCAGGTGCCATGGCCTTGTTCACCCCTCTTTTGAGGCAAACAGTGCATGCCCAACACAAAGGAATTTTTCATATAAGCATATGCAAATCTGCCAGCCAAGGGGACAAAGGGAAACTTTCCCTCTCAATCCTAACCTAGGAGCAGGATCTGTCTAAGGCACTGACCTACTGTCTCCAGAGAAGCATGCCTCTTGTTCAGATAAATAAAACGCAGGGATAATTCCCAGTGCAGTACTTGGGCCATTGTTCAGATGTGAAGCACTTTTTATTAGGCCCTTTAATCTGGGTATCAAATGGGGCTGCCCATTGAGAAACTACAAACTCCTTGGCTCTGAATGTCCATGTCTTAGGAGAGATAACTGCTTCCCCATACCCACTAGATTTCTGATCCCTGAGTATCACCATCTTCCAGGAGAACTGGTTGAAATTTTAAGTTGCTAAAAATAAAGGATGAGCTAGTTCTGCTGCTTGGCACTGGCTGTGGGTTGCCCAAATTCTGCTTCATGCTCCCTAGGGAAGTGGCAGCAGGTATCCTTTGCCTGTGTGACAGAGAGCTGGGAAAGCTGAGGTGCTTTTAGTCCTGAAGAATCCAAATTAGGAGCCAAAGATAACTGAGGATTTTCACCTTGCACACCCTGTACACTCTCTCCCAATGCTGTAGAGAGAGTTTAAAACTGGGCTAGATGAACTGGGCTTATGGAGAGTCAAGATTTAATTCTGAGCCCAGCACAGGGTACACGAACCACGTTCTTTCCTCTGTAGCCATTTCTAATTTTTAGAGACATTCACTCCTCTTAAGCTGCTTATTAAAATTATTAGCTTAGAGCTCCTCCGTTACAGAATGGTCCTAGATGAAATATTTTATTTGCAGTTGCTTATCATTAACAAACAAATTACCTGTCCCTGCTCTTTGCAATGATAAGGTGGCATTTGCCATAAACTACTTTTGTGCTGGTTGCTTTCAGTAAGACTTCCATCAGATTAAAAGACGAAATGAGGTTTTGCTCTGTCAGCAGGAGGAGTTAAAAGAAACTGGCTTGTAAACAATGAACAATTATGCTGGGAATTAACTTCCAAGGAGAGGGCAAACTCTTTCAGAATATAACCAGGAGGAAATTAATGTTCAGTAAAAGGATAAGGTTTCTTACACCCACATCCAAGTCAACCAGAAAACTTGATTTCCCTTGTTCACTTTGCAGTTGATGTTTGTACTTCTCTTCCAGCAAAATTCTAACATATCAAGTCCCTGCTCAGTATAAGCACATGGATTTTATGGCCTTCACAGTATTGCCATTGCTTTTTTTTCTTTCTGTTTTAAGAGTAGAGGAGAAAGGAAAATTGTGAAGAAGGAGGCTAATTAGAGAAAATGGGCTTAATTTGGAAGCCACAGGTACCTCTTTTATAAGCTTTTGTTGAGCTTGTGCCCACAGTAAATTTATACAAGCTTTGGAGAGACGGTAAATCTCTGTTTGCTATGGCCTGCTTTAAATGGGGAGCTTTCAACATTACTTTGCTCTTAGCTAAGGGCACAGATGAGGTAATAAAACCAACAAGTCCTGGGAAATACTCACTCAGCTGTGAGAAACATTTTCTTGAATCCCCTGGTTTTTTGGATCCATATAAAATAGCTTTTATTGTTTCAATAAGATGGTAGCTGCATCACTGTGGGTTTAACAAGGACTGTTGTGAGGTTTGATTCCTCAGCTCTCTGCTGCCTTCTGTCTTGCCAGTCAGGCATTTCAGGCCTCTTTCGAAAAGAATGTCGTTTGTTATCACAATTTCACCTTGCAGGTCCTGGCCAGCCTAACTGTGGAAGGTTTCATTGCAAGAATTGAATGCTGATTGAACTGAACCCCCCCAGCTGAATGAAGCGTGACCTGTGTACACCTCTCAATTGAACGGGAGTCACTTAGGTGAATTACTATTAAAACAGTAAAAATCAAAGCAATGCAATGACATTTACAAACTGTAGCTGTATTTGATGGAGGTATCTAATTAGACAACCAGAATGTAGTGTTGTGGCTTGCACAGTGCTGAGGCTGAGCAGGAGCAAACTCTGACAGGCCCACTTTTCAACAGGGCCAGTTCACATTGAATGTGATGAGTGTGTGGGTTCCTCTGTGGCACAAGCTCACCAAAGAAGGCTGCCAGGAGCAGGTCAGATTGTGATGTCCCACTACTGCTTGCTAGCAGCAGCACGTGTGCTTTTACACTAGCTAGGGACAGGAATAATCCGTCATGATCTGAAACCTCAAACCAAGACCACACCTTCGTCACCCACCCTGTCCAAATTACACACAAGCACTTGGTCTGGAGAGGTAAGAAATACCTCTCACTTGCAGGAGCTTTAGCTGGATGGTGAATAGCCTAGCATGTTTCTGCCTAGACCTCGCTGCTTAGGAAAAAGGTCTGCTAATACTCTTACCTGGTACCAGTTACAGCCTAGCAGCTCTGGAATTTACATTTTGAGAGCCTCAGTTAGGTTTCTGGTGTCACCCTAATGACTAACACATTAGCAGCTCTGAAAAGCCATGTGCAAAGGAATTACCTGCCTAAAGAGTACTGTGAAAATCTAGTGTCATGTGTTAGTATCCAGGAGCTGAGACACAATTAGTGAACGTAAGTGTCTTTTCACCTCCATACCACCACTGTAAAAGTGGAGTAAATTACACCTGCTGGATAAGAATGTGTGGCTTGATTGAAAAGGGTAAGAGGTCTCTGTGTGGTTTGCATTAAATTTCTTATACCTCTTAGCAAGTGTGCCAGAGTTGCATGGGAAGCAATCTTGGCATAGGATGGGGAAGAACCAAAGGCATTTCCTGGTCTTATGCCACTGAAGAACTGGAAAGTTGTTTCTGTTTGTAGAAGAGAAAAAACAAACCCCAAATCAAAATTCATATCCCTGCTAAGTACTGAAATTCCCCCTCATCCTTAGGATGGCAGTCATACCAGCTCCCAGGTAAATGTGAATGCTGAAGAAAAGCTCTGCCACTGAACTTCAGCCCTCCACTGGTATGAAGAACTGAATTTCCTTTATGAGTTTCCTTTATGAACAATTATGGCTATGCTTCCCTGACACAGTGAAGGTGGTAGTCTTCCCCATGAAAAAAAAAAAAAGAAGTTTTATCATGGCACTGATTTTATTAAAATATTTGGCTCTTTAAAAAAAGTCTTCAGCCCAGGCTTGAGCCTAAAAAGCAGATGTGGTAGTTATAAATGAAATAGAAATAGTAAAGAACTCAACAGTGACAGATGGGCTGAGCCTAGGCTCTGGAGGCAACTCAAAAAATTAATCAGATTGAAAAGTTGAAAGAATTAAGACTTCCTAGATATGCAGACAAAACTGGTGTCAATCAATATATTTATTTATTTTTTAGAATAAAAATTTGGTTAAGATTTCCATACCTTTAAATAAAAAATAGAAGCTGCTCTGGAAGGGGTTTTTTTGTTTTAATTGCGGGGTTTTTTGTTTTTTGTTTTTTTTTTAATAAAACCTCCTCATCTGAGCACAGCATTAGTAACTACTGTAATTCTAAAAAAACATTTGAAGAAATGTTTGTAAGGTCTCAACAGACTCAAGGCAAGATTGATTTGGGGAAATGACAAATGGCCATTAATCCAGGAAACTGTGGCCCTTTAATGAAATGGCTTAAAGAGCAGCACAGGAAAAGATGATCAAAGGCAGATCCTTTCTTAGTAACTACAAATGTGGAGCAGAGATAAGAAGAGTGAACAAGTGTCTGATTGCCTTTTACAATGAGATTATTACTCTGTGTGATCATTAGATATGAATGAAGTCTTTTAATCACTGTAGCTAGGTCTGGTCATTGCCCATCAGCTGAATTCTAACAGAGGTGTGGTGTAATTTATTTAATATTAATAAAGATATTACTTCCCATACCAAATAACTCACTATCTGTTTCGTCTTGCAGACCTTGTGGAGCAATGGGATGATGCTGTCTGCCAGCTCTTGGCCATTGCTTTTGGCTAGCAAATGAATAATGACACCCTTACCACTTTGAATTTTCTGCAGAGCAGCAATTTGCAATTTCCTCATTGAGTTACCTCTGTGCAAATCTCATCCTTTATCTCTCACTTTCTTTAACTGTACATTTGCTATAAGACTGTGAAGTCTTGAATCCTGAGCCATCCTTATGTCCCCAGTATCAGGCCCAAGTTTGGTGTATATAACCCCAGTTTGTGGAGACATGGGACTACACTGCTGTCTCTGTTCTTTGAGGAGCCACAGCTCTCATGTCTGTGCTGGAAGCCTTAAAAAATCAGCGTGTAAATAAGTAAACTATTTCTTCATGAGATTACAGACAACCTGAAACACACTGTGAAAGTGGAAATATCCCTCTGCACGTTTAAAAATATCTCAAAACAATAATGGGGATATATTGGTGGGGGAAAAGAAGCAGATGAGGCAGTTTCTGGTCTTTACTACCTAACATGGAAATAGTAATTTGGACTAGTAAGAGAACATGCTAAAGGCAGTGGAAGTAAAGCTGAATACCAGTCAAGCTGACACCAAAGTGGCAGCTGGATTTCCAAGCCCCCAGCAGTATGGTCCAAAGTGAAATGCAGATATAGGAACTTTATGTATTCCGTGTTGATTCAGCTGTACCTCTAAAGTTCTCAGGGTTTAATTTGCCATCATAAGCTGCTGTCCACAGCTGGGCTCTGCCACACTGGTGACTACTGGTGTATCAGGCACTACTGGATTTCTAGGTGCTGTGGGGTCCTGCCTCATTCTCAGCTTTCCACTTTGCAGCTGCCCAGATTTTCCCTACAACTGGCTACTCTACCTTCTCTTTGCACCATCCTGTGTCAGTGTGTATTTCCATATCTGAACATTTCTGATGCATATGACAATGTAAGTGTCTTGTGCAGCCCTCTCTTGGGCCTCTGATGGATGACAGACATGCTGATTACTAATCTTTTATCCAACTGCTATTCAAATTCATTCTCAAATGCCTCATTACATCATTTACACAGCCACAGTAATTAAACATGATACTTCTCATGGTTTCCAAGCATCACTTCGGCATGTTCCACTTCACTGCAAAACCTCTCTCTCATCATGCCAGTCTCACTGCTGCCTTCCCTGCAACTACCTTCAGTATTTCCTGCACTTCCCAGTCCTGACTGAGCACCAAACTTGTTGAATCTATGTCTGTCCTGTAGCGGAAGTGTGAGGGATAATGGACATTGTCTCTGCATTACTGGCATTTAACATTTTGTGATAACAGCTCCCTCTATCAGCTACCAGAAGGCACTGAATAATAATACTGGGAAGAGAGCCACCCCCTCTAAATTTTTGCAAAATTATCCTAATAAAATCAGTAATGAGATCTAGTTTTAAAATAACACACATCCATCTCCTGCATACAGATAAAATGCAGACCTCCATTGACATCCAGTGGATGCCAAATTCATTTCACACTGTGGCTTGAAGATTGACCTTAAAGCATTATCTGTTGCTTTTCTTAGGGTAGCACTCCTCATCTCTAAATTCTTTTGAAGCACCTAACCAGAAATTTAATATGTTGTGAAAGAAATGCAATATATAAGAGTTCAGCTGATTTACGAAACAGAGTATAGAAATTATTGTATTCTGAATACTATTAATTAAAAGGACTACTGACAGCAGTGGTTTCCAAGGAGGAATTTCCAATTTGAATTGAAAAATCAAATGTATTGGTGGAGATAAGTGGTTTTTTATCACAAAAATTAATAGCAGCTCCCTTGGTTTAGCTGACAGTTTGCCTTTACTTCCAAAGATAATTGTACTATTTTGCATAACTATACAGAGATAGTTACACTGCTAAGCATAAAGTTGCCATATAGGTTTACTAAGTGCTCACAATATAAAATAGCATCTATTCTAGAGCCCTCTTTGTCTTGTGCCATAGATCAATTACTATTCCCTCCAGATGAGAGTGGAAGTTAATTGTTGTGGAAAGGGCCAGTTTGACCTCACAGATTTTAGTCATGTTGCAGCATTTGGAGCCAGATTTTCTATTATGGCTGTATTTTTCTCCCTGAAGTCAAAATCATTCCATTTTAATAGATAAGTAATAATTATTCCCCCCGATGATGTTTTAACACATCATCTCTGAGCCATGTACACTTAAGTAGAACTGGCAAATGCATGTAGGTGTGATGCCAATTCTTGGTGTTAAAATCTACAATCTACCAAAAATGTTTGTCCTCACATAATGTAGGCTGCATTAAAATTGGAGTTCAGTCTCTGGATGGCTATTATTGAAACCATTCAGGAAAGCTGGAGATCTAAATCCATCAGAGAGTCTTGGAAGTCCAAAAGAATTTCAAAAGTGTGAGGCTAAGTTCAGACTCGGCACACAGGGCTTTAAGGTGTTCATCCACCCGTGGAACAACTCCAGCTCAGATGCAGTGAGATGGCTCTGTTGTATATTGACATCAGGAACTGAGACAGGGAGGGCTTAACCTGGGAGTTTCTGTGCATTAACCTACAGGGTGCCACGCTGATTGATGCGGCAACGCCGTGTGCCGAGCCCACAGAAGACAACGCTTCAATGCAGGCCCTGTAACGAGGGCAGGGGAAAATATTGATGTTGTGCTCTCTGCCTATTGCAGAGTTCAAAGTGATGAAGGCAATGCCACATATGTTTCTAATCCTGGGTTTCTGTTGTAGTCATTTTTGTGTGGATTATTGGGACAGCTTGAAGGAAAAACTGGGGTGATGTATTGTACATGACTGTCATCTACTACTAGGAAGCCATTTTTATCCTCCCTTTCATCTTGTGGTCATTCTCACTTTTCTTTCTTCCACATGGTTTTACCTGCTCTTTTCACATTCTGCAATTTAGATACACCTCAGGTATCAAGAAGAATTTCAGTTCTTATTCTTAATCAAGAATTTTAGTCCAATTTTAGTTTCTCTCAGCAAATGATATTATTTCTAGTAGAATTTATAGTCAAAACTAGGCTTATTCATATTTCCTAATAAACTGGAAATAAAAGTTTCTTCTGTTTCCTTGTAAAACCCCTAAGAGGTGTAGCTTGAACCTCTGCAAAATACGTGAAAAGAGAAAATAGTTAATGTCTAGATGCAGCAACCAACATAGTGTGAAATTCAGCTCTGGGATGGCAATGACATAATTCCATAATATTTCCACTCTTTATACTGATAAGATTTTTAGCTACAATTCTGTTCTAGTTATGCCAAAATCACATTTTAATTTTTCTTAATGGAATGGCAAACTTTTCAGTTGAGCAGTGTTTTTGTTAATAAAAATACTGCTGCTTGGTTTTGAGGAGTAGGGTCTATGAATCGCAGATCAAATTTCCTTTTCCTGAAGAAGACCTGCTAATGCTTAGCTTTCAGAAGAAATTCATCCAACAAGGAGTAGCAGGAATAAAATGAATAAGCAACATGAAACAAAATTAGTCAAATTAGCTTAATCTATTAAAAGTGGAAGGTGGGAGCAAACCAGTTCTTATCTGAGGTTTTAAGAATGTCTGAAACTTCCCCACGGAGCTGTGAGCAAAAGTGGGTGGGGTTGGACATGGAGGTTGGGAGCACTGCTTTTACAGGTGTGCTCAGTTCCCAAAGGCTACAGCTCATCCTGCTGTTATGCCTGGAAGATGCAGTCTCATTCCCAAACTAGCAGTATTTCTTCTTTGAATACAGAATTAAGTTTTTCAATAATGTAAAAATGAAACTAATTTCAGGTCACTTCAACTCAAAAACAGTCAAGTGGAGCCCTTAATGACTTGGTTACTCTAGCAGAGCTATTTTGCCTAGAGTTATCCAGATAACAAGGCTCGTCAGATCTTCCAATGAAACTCGTATTTGTGGATGTATAACTTGTGAGAAGCAGAACTGATGAAGTCTTATCTCCTATGATTTTTTTTATCTCCTCTCAGGCTGTCCTGCAGGACACTGGTTCCTTCCAGACCTCTCACAGGCTAGGATTCAGCAAGGGCATTGCCCTTGCAGATTGCTTTCACCTGAACTTGATGGTGATCAGCTGGTGCTCCCAACGGCAGAGTAAAACCCTGAATAGCTCTCACTCAAGTGCATAACAGGGTGTAAGGTCAGTACTGATGCTGAGAACAAAGGTCTCATAAAGCAAAAGTTCCTCAGTCTCTAGAACGCGTGACTCTGGGTCCTAACCAACTCTGTGTCGCCTGCAGACTTCCAGAGGATTGGACTAATCCCTGCCCCTTGATTGGCACCACCAGGTAAGGTGAAATATGGGTATAGATTTCTATTTGATGCAAAGGAGGATATGTCTAAATTGACTCAATAAACCTGAATCAAGCATATGAATCAAGCTTGCTCTAAAAGCTAGTTAGATATTAGTGCTCTTAGCTGTTAGTTTTGATTGCTGATCCTAACACTTTGGATTTTAATGTAATTTCTGCATCCTGAAGTGTGATTTTTTTTTTTTTTTTTGCTTCGTTTTCTTTTTGGAANTTTTTTTTTTCTTAGTGTTTTTTTTTTTTTTTTTTTTTTTTTTTTTTTTTTTTTTTAGGTCTTTACCATAATTTCTTGTTCTTTGGTCTCCCCTGAGCTCAACTCTTTGGCCTACACAAATGATTTGAAGGTCTCAAATTAATGTATGTGAGCCACAGTGCTGTTGTAGCTGCTCCTGAAAGTTTGGTTTAACTTGTAGTTCCTTAGTATTAACCACTCTGCTCTTTGCTGTTACAGTGACTGTTTCTGCCTTCAAGGCAGAGGCAGCGTCTTGCTGGGGCTGGAAATTGGAAAAGATAAGAGACAGGTTTTCCATTTGTTTTTCTTTGTCCCTAGACCTCTCTCTTCTCCAAAGTTATTCTTTATGTCTTTGCTTATTTTTCACTGTATTTTGACCTCCCTATCAGCTTGCTTGAAAGCTGCAGGTATTGTGTGTCTGTTTTTCCAGAATTTCTCCCTGACCTCATTAAGAGATTTTCTCCCTGCAGGGGACCAGAACCTGCAGGGGTGGGGGAAGGAGTGAAATCTGTAGCTCAGCTCAACACACAGTAAAAAAACTAGACAACCAGAAAAATAATTTTGAGGAATGCAATGGGCTTGAGATGACTTCAACCCACCTTCTCCTTCCTGATGATCAGAGATGCCTGTTGTCATGCCAGTTGGCATATTACAGGGACTAGCAGTGGGAATTGTGTTGGAATTCTGACTGGCCTGTGGATTACAATTGCTATAGTTTACTATAATTTGTATTATGTTTCCAGTACATTTTGTGTTACTCCACTAAATCAGAAATCCCATGTGACACCAACTATATTCAAACAAGTACGTTTGAAATGAAACATTTCATCTACCACATGTGGACTACCTAAAAGAACCTAGTCCAACAGATAAAGGAAAAAAAAAAAGGACAAGATCAAGATTTAACCTTAAGAATGAATTCACACTGACCTCATTCTGGAATGATCTTGATCTCCAGTGGAAATGGATTAAGGCAAAAAATTAGTCTCTAATTCCATGATTTCATATGGTAATGGTTCAAAGTAAAAATTTAGTCTCTTAAATCCACGTAACATGAGGTACAATAGACTTCTCTTTCTTGGCATTGGGGACAAGCTGAAAGAATCCCATATCACATGAGAAGAATAGCTAGTTAATTTAATGGGGAAAGCTAAGCAGGGCTGCACTTAGGGTGAGAACAAGAGGCTTGCACAGACAAGACTGGGAATGTGCATACCTCAAGGTTAAAGATGGAGCACTCCTTTAAGGGCAGACATACAATGTTAATTTAAGTACTCAAAGTGATTTTGTATAAGCAGGAGGGCAAAGGGACATCAAGTTCTCTTACTTTGTCATTGGGTGATACAATACAGTAGCTGGAAACCTACTAGAAACTTATAATTAAAGGCCTCTGCAGAATATATGAAGGTTCTGCTGAGCTTCCTGCATAATTCTCAGTGAAAGGAGAGGAAAAATTCCTTTGAAAATACAGGAGGCAGTGAATCTGTCCTCTCTGTGTGAGAGAGCTCCAGCAGAGCTGCTGAGGCCTGATGTCATTGAAGGGATGTAATTCTTGAAGTACAGCATGATCAAATAAAATATGCAGAAACCAAGCACAGCCTTAGGCTCATTTCATTTTAAGCAAACAAATATAAAACTGTAACAATATGTCAGAGAGAAAACAACACAGAGAAGAAAGCAAGCCTTTCATTCAGGATTTTGAGTTACCCAGAAGTTATTTCTGTGGCAACAACTGGGTATGGATATTATTTGACCCAAGTTATGGACCAGTCTCTGTGGTGGCCTCTGTGTTTCTGAGTGTGCAGAGCAGGTTATCCAGAGCTGTCTCCTCAGACCCTGCTCTTTCAAATTTATTGGTATGGGTGGACCTGGGTGCCTGTAAAGAACCTCTGTTGTGTCTGTTAGGGTTGCTTGCAGATGTGGTTTTACTGTATGCCTATGATCCTTCATTCTGGAGAAGGAAGGGTGAATGAAGTTCATTTGCCAGAACATCCCTAATTGTAACTGTGAACTGATCTCCCACCACTGGCACTGAAGCAGTGGGTTCAGTCTCTCAGGTATTTTTGAGCTCGGATGGAAGCATGTACCTCTGGTGGCCCCCTCGGTGACCTCTGTGATTCCTTTCCATCTTCCTGTGCTTCCCCTTCCTGTGTGCTTGCCATCCAGGACAGTAAATGCAGAAGGTACAGTTGGGTGGCCTGTGGTAGTGAGCAAAAAGTTCACCTTCACCAGGTGCAAACTGGTCTTACGGTTTGATCTGTTCTCCCACTACACTCCCCAAATTTGTGGTTTAAAATTGTTTCTGTCTTATCGTTCCTGTGCTCTGATAAGCACTTGTCCACTAGTCTTTCTGGACCAGACTTTTGTCTTTGATCTTTGACAGAAACTGGATAGATAAATTAACATATCAAAACGAAATAGGTTTCTTTTATTATCTTTTCCCCAAGCCAGCTAACCTGGAGCTTTTCCAGGAGCAGAAGCTCCTCCAATTATTACATCTTTTTATGCTGATCAAGGTTACCCATCTTTGTGTAATAGGGCAGGGAGCTGGGAATAGAAGAAGATTGCTCCCACCAATTTCTATTTGATCTTCTCTTCACCATACTGCCATTGAAAGATTTTCACCACCCCTGCAGTTGGCTACAGAATGAAATCACTTGCTGCTAGCAGTGCTCTGCTGCTCTTTCTCAGTTTTTCTGAAATGGTTTTTCTTTCTAGACACTCAGCAATGAATAGAGTTGGGTCAGCCCAATAAGTTGTTGGGCTAGAAAACTAGAGGAAAGGCTTTATCCCAAAAAGACACAGAGAATAATGACATTTGTTTCCAGTCTTCTCATTTAGTTTGCTTCTATCCAAGATAAGGTAAAGGACAAAATATAATGTCACACTGTTCTTATACAGAGGGTTTTTTTTTTATTTATTCCTTGAGCATAGCAGTAGGAATTAGCTTAGAGAAACTGAAGGAAAAAAAAGGACAAGTTACTGTGAACAGTCACAGTCCCATTATGGTTGCTGACTTTCTGGATTTTATGATATCTCAGTAGTTGAAGGTCAGCTCAGTATTCCATCTTCTTAAGGCAGGTGTTTCAGTGGCTCTGAGCTTTCATATTTAAAACAAGGCAGCCCTCCCAAATCCACATTTCCCAAACTTCAGGCTGTTTAAGAAGTGGTAAAACATGTTTTCCTGGTACCAAGGACTTCAAAACTGCTGGGCATTTTTAAATTGCATGCTGCTGATCCTCTTTCTCCAAGTGAAATAGTAGCGCTTCCCACTTGGTAGACAATGGGAGTCTTATCACTGCTGTGTTAAAAGCAGAGTTATGCCAAAGCTGAGCTGAGCTGTTTTGAAAATCCCTCCTTGAGTTCCCAAGCTTTAATCTCCTGGTCTTGAAAGTAAAGCCTATACATTCCTTCAGCCCCTCTCTGGCTTTCAAAGAGGAGAACCTTCTTAGTAAATTTGTGCCTCAAAAGTGAAGTTATATGGGGATGAATGAGAAGGGCTTACATGGTCTTGGAAGTCACCCTTTATTTTTTTCACTCTATTGTCATAGGAACAACAACCTTTCCTTTACGTAGTAAAAAATGATCAGTATATGCTAGCTAAACTTTACAGAGGGGCATGTGACATGCTTTATCTGGAAGGATGACAAGGCATGAAAAATAATCGCAGTGACTTGAAAACCCAAAAGTGCAATTTTGTGCATGGTGCCATTTCTGATTTGCATTTCACTGTGTACCAGTGGCAGGAAAAAAGACATAATTAGTGCCATAAAGCATGGACTTCCAATCCCCTTGAGAAACACACCAACCCCTTCTAGAGTTTTAGTTGACATGGTGATATTTAAAAGCAGCAATATAGGATCCTGGAAGCCATGGTAACTCTTACTGTACAAAGATACTAAAATATAAAGCACCCTGTGGTGGCTTGTTGACAACAGGGCTCAAATCTACAGTGTTTGGTATAAAAGCTGCAGGTTCAGTGGCTAAAATATTGCTCTATTACACAAGCAGATGTATCAGCCTCTACATGTTTCCCAGTACAGACAGGCTCCGCCTTGAACAGGGACAACATATTATATCTCTATAGGGCTATCCCAGGATGGGAGAAGCAGCAGGAGTTGGTCAGTCTCTCACTGTTGACCTGCAGCAGAGGGCCTGCAAATTGCACTTGTTTCTTTCTTCCCCAACAAGCCCCCAGAGCCCTTGGGCAAGACTTTGGAATGGGATGTTAGCTCTGTCAGCTACTGAGATAATGCAGAAGGTGTGTGTTGGCACTGGACCTGCCCCACTGGGAAACATTTATGATGTGAAAGCTGTCAAGGGTAGATGGTGTTTGGTACCTGAGTTCATGTTTCTGTGCTCATGAGAATTATCTGTATTACCCAGTGCTGCCCTTCTGCAAAGCTGCTATTACAAGGGTTACTCTGTTGACCCATCATGTGGGTCTTGTGAGGGAAGGTGGTCTGCCAGGCAGTGAGTGCATTAGGGTGCAAAATCTTGAGTCCTGCACCCTATGTCAAGCTACTCTAGAGGCTTTCAGTGTTGTGTGGCTTTCTGTTCTGTGCTTGGGTCAGAGTTGTATCTTGGCTTCTCTGAAATGTGCCAGGCCTTTGGCCAGAGAGGTTTGCAGCAGGGATTCTGCCTGAGAATACTGTGTAAGAGTTTGCTGGGGCCCTAATCTTGCTCAGAGCTTCTAGATTGCTAAAACAATATAAAGGTTAGTAAGAATAACTCATTACAGACAGACTAGCAAAGCTATTCCCACAAAGAGTCCTAGAAGGATTGTCTCTGAGGTGTATTTGACTGGCTCTGCATACCTCTGCCTAATGCAGAGCTGTACTTTCACACCGGTTTCTGGTAGGCTTGAGCAACCAGTAAATCACTTCAGGTCCTTACAACCATGGTTGCCAGATGTCGTCCTGTAGCCAGAGGAAAAACTGCACTCTCTGAGTTGTTTCCCATCCTGGGAAAGGTGGCTTTTGTTTTTCCTACAGTATTCAAACAAAGCTGAGTGCCATTAGTGTATTTTTTGCACCTTTTTCTGGCAGCAGTTGATGGTAAACGGATAAATGCAGTTATTCCAGACTTTAAGACTTCTACCAGTCTGAAGCTATAATGACAATACCAAAAATGTCAATATATTTCCAAGCTTAGGGAAGAAGCAATAGTTTAGTATTACTGTGTGTTTTTTTCCATTTACTTGTTTCTTTTAGACATACCAAAGTCAGTCAGCTCTTCCCAACAATATTGAATGAACCTCTAAAATTTTTCAAAACATACAGGGGTGGTTGACCTCATACTGGTGATCCAGTGGCTGAAGAGACTCATGCTGCAAACCTTGTAGAGGATTTTTTGCCTTTATCAGTCTCTTAAGGTTCATGTTTTACTGTGCAGATAATTGTATTTGTGTGCTGTTGTCATGGTTGCATAGGTATGGACTTTCCCATTCTGGAAGACAAAGAGGAAATTTAACAGCATGCCACTGAGAAGGTAAAACCACACAGGGATACACACCTGTTGAAGCAGCAGGATTATCTTCTTCCTCTTATCTTTTCTCCAGCCCCTCTTCTTCCGGTTCTGCACTCTCATTTTAATCTGTATGGCACATTCCCACTCCTCACAGAAGCTCCTAAGCTCTTTACCACTAACCTGAGGGTTGATATTGGTAAGAGCATTATCACAGAGATAAACAGAAGGCCCAGACCAGTGCACAGAGCTTTTGACAGTCCACCTTGCATCTCTCAGCTCCATTACAGTATACATCTCTACATGGATTTCACATTTTCTTTCTTCCTTGCACATTTCTTACCAATCTCCTTTTTCTCTTTAATGTTTATATCCATGAGTCTCTGACCCTTGAACTGTCTTTCCTCTTCTGCTTTCCAGGAGTCTTTACTCATTTCTTTCTTTCATTGTGTTCATGTCTGCATTTACAGGAGAGATCAGGTCAGGAAGCACAGGCTGTGTCAGAAGAAGGGGAAGGATTAGAGGAACTGTGAATGTCCTAGGCCAGAGTTAGACCTCTAGAGCTGTAGATACCACTCCTGTCCTCATGATCCTGGATAGGCTTGAGCAAACAGCTGGAGGTCAGCAGACTCCTCTGTTAGTCTGGACCCTTTAGGCAGTTTTGGTTTGGCTCTTTGTAAGAAAATGTGTGTGACCACAGCAAGCCCAAGCAAGTATGTAGAGTACTGCACTGACAGAGGTAAGGCAGCCACTGATGATGCACCAGCAAGGATGCCAGAAGACAAGATACAAAAGCTTTCGGTGACCTGGATATCTATTTTGGTGACTAAGGAGGCTGGCCAGGTGTGACCAGCCAGTAAGGCACTTATTGATGTCAGAGACAAAATGGTTCTGCACTGGAAGTGGAGGAGAAAGAGGTGGAGATTTAGGGAGAGTGTTGAAAGCCTTCCTGGTTTCCCTCATAAATTCATACTTGGCTGATGTGCCAAAACCTACTTTGCTGCTATTGTTTCCCTGTTGTATCTTTCAAGGCAGCACAGAGATGTTGGCATTTGCTGCCAAGGTGCCTCTGCTTTGTTGTGTAAACACATTAGTAATATTTCTCGGGATGTATGGCTTTAAGAGTTTGGTTTTCTTTGGGTTAGCAAAGCAAGTAATGGGAGTAGCTGTGTCCTGCTGACACTTTGAGGGGAATGGAAAGAGACAGAAAGCAATTATTCAAGTTAGAATGTGTGCAGAGCATTTTTATTATTGTTATTTATTGTTTTATGGTCACGCAAGTAGTGCTGCACTTCGGAGGAAGCAAAGCGAGCCCTTGGCACAGCTCGTGTAAATCACCACGGCTCCATGACACCTCTGGATTTACACCAGCTTGCTTTCTCTACATCCTGGCCCTTGGTTTCAGCCTCCAAAAATTTCCATGTGCATTTTAAACATGAAAAATTGGGACAGCAGGCATGATGAACAAAAGAGAGGGGATGGGGAGGAAGCAGCCCAGCTTGCTGCCTGATGTGACATGCTAGGTGCATGGGTAGAGAATGACCTTCTCTCCTCTCTGATTTTTCATCCGAAAAGCTTTGGTAAACCCTTTCATAGTATTCTGACTAATAGTTACATCAGAGAAAGAAATGCTCTTGGGAGGCAGGGCATGTTATAAATCCTTGAGGTTAAAATAGCTAAATTCCTGTTTACTTTAAAATGTGTTGGTTTGCCTGCTTCTCTGGGTGCCCAGCTGGCAGAAATACTTTTATTTTTTTTAAACATGTAGATGAGTATCCCCTTGTGCTGCTTTACCCACATGGAAGCTGCTGCAATTCCTGAAGGTTCAATGTGAGACAATTCACCTGTTGGTTTGTGTTCAGCCATGCTTTGGAGACTTTTTTGGTTGTCGTGGTTTTCCCCGTCCACATCTCAATTCTTAAGATTTCCCAGGGTAAGGAAGTGCAACTATATGGAAAATCATATATGTGGTTGTACAGAGATGCTGAGAAGCTGTGTAAAAATAATGTTTTTAGGGGGGATGAGCATGAAGATTTAATTTTATTTATTCTGTTTTGGGTGGGGGGTGGAAACGAGGAGTTCTGATTCCTGTTACTTTGGTAAATTTCCCAAGACCCCCTGGCTGTTCTGCTCTGTGCATCCACCACCTTTGGGACCCCAGCTGAGTGGGCCAGCAGCTGCCACTGTTCCTGCAGACGCACAGATTGAGGGTGGCACCACTCCTGGAAAGTGGGGTAGGCACTACATGGGCTTGTCCTGCTTCCTCCAAGCAGGTGCCTCTGGAGTTGTTGCAGGAAAACCAAGGAAGAAGTGGGTTGTGTGGGCTGGCCTTCTTTGGGGTTGTGGGCTGGCTGAAACCAGGGCATTGGCATGGTGGTGATTGGGTTCCTGATCCTTGCAAAAGCTGAAGCAGTCAGTGCTATAAAGATGTGTAGGATAATAAGACAAGGTAGCTTACAAAACTTAATCCCTATTAATTTACATGGGTTTAAAATTAGGTTAACCTTTATAATTAGCAAAAGAAGGCTTTTAATAATCATCCCCAGAGAAAAAGGGACTTCTAAAAAAAAAAAAAACCCAACCCAACAACAAAAAATAACCCTAATCTTGCTTCTTTACCTACTCTATGCTAATTTTGGCACATTTTGCTGCTGTCTTTCCAAGCAACCCTGGTGAGGTGCCCTGCTCCACCATCAGGCAATGTTTTCTGCAAAAGGTCCTTCTGACATCAGCAGCATTGCTGTAATTCACCTTGAGGGTGCTTATCAGTGTGTTCACTGCCAAAGCAACTCTGGCAAGCTTTCTAACTAACCCAGCTTAACAAGCTGTGATGTCTGTATTTTCCACTCTAGCTGTTAACATAACATTGTAAGTTTTTCATTTCAGCTCAGTTGTTATAACTCGTGCGTTTGGCTGGATCTGTATCCTTGCAGTCTCAATACTGACAGTAACCTAACTCCAGTTAAAGTGAAGCTTAGGCTGCTGAGGCTTCAGACCTAAAAATGTCCTACTTGCATTTTTACAAAGCAGAAGTCGTAACTCTTCCAAGCCTAGTTTGAAGTTTAACTATGCAAAGTTGTGAAGAGCTGTACAGAAAGAAACTGAAACTCACAGAATTGCAGATATCTTTTCTCCTAAAAATAGCCCAAACCACTCATTGGTCTGAACGGAGAAATTTTTATTCTTGCATTTGTTGCAAAGCAGGAAGTCCAGTCTTTTTGTCTATCAAAACCTGGAAAAAGTATTAGGTGAAATAGTGTTTCAGTCAGTGGAAGGAAAGGGAAAATTGTGCACTTGACCAAAACCAAAAAGAAAATACTTCTCTGAGGAGAGAGAAACATTTTGAAAAGAAATATCAAATGCTCAATTTTTCAAGTGGTTTGTTTGAGCACTTTTCATTTCTATTTTTACCTGGATGTACCTGTTAGCTAAGTTTCATTTGAATTTGCAAATACTCCGAGATGAACCAGAACACCATTTTAGACTTTTTTTCTTGGTAGTTGATTTTATATTCATATGAAGACTGTTGTCTAGCAAGTATTAGCATAACAAAGCTGAGGTATGACCTCCAGAAATAAACTCTCAAATTTGCTGTGCATTTGAGCCACCTGCATCACTAAAAGGAAAGGAGTCCCTCCCTAGTCCTGGCTTTTTCCCCAACCTCTTCATAGTGAGTGTTTCTGCCCCAGCATGAGTTGTGTATGTGGTGGGTGTGTGAGGGATTGGGTATCGATGCAATGAACAGACCCCTTCTTTTGGCATCAGAGAATTACAAAGGTTTGGAAAGGACCTTGAAAGATCATCTGATCCATCCCTTTGTGGGAAAGGGAGCCTAGATGACACTATCAGCATGCTGTCCGATTGCACCTTGAAAACCTCCAGTGATGGACACACTACCGCATCCCTGGGGAGGTTGTTCCAGTGACTGACTGTCTTTCACTGTAAGAAATTTCTTGCATCAAGATGGAACCTCTCCTGGTGCAATCTCTACCTGTTGCCCCTTGTTTTGTCCTTGTGATCCTTGTGCTGAATCATCTCTCTGTTACGTGCAGCCTTGCGGGAACACGGTGCTTATATCCACATGTTCAGGGAGTGAGGTGCTGGGCAGGGAGGCCACCTCAGTACTTTGCCAGGCAGAGAGAACATTGATAAACATTGCAGGCTGAATTTGTGGTGAGCATTACAGAGCTTGGATGAAGCTGCAGGAAGCCTATGAAAAAATGGAATAGCTCAGAGAGAAGCAGAGCTAATGAACCCTAATTTCCTATGTGTTTGTATTTTGAGGAGAAACTCCATGTAGGTTTGCTGGGGCTTGGTCAGAGGGAGCATTCATGGTACTTCTCCCAGTCAGAGTCTTAAGCAGCATTTTCACTTGCTGTCCTGCTAATTCCTGCAAAAACCACAAAAGTTTCTGGGGGCGCTTCCTCCCTGCCAAAGGCAACGGAAATTGGCTAATGAGCTCGGAGTCAGCAGAGGGAGGCAAAAAGGCACATACAGAGCATTTAACTGGTTTGGAAGCCAAACCACAAACTTATTCCTTGGAGAACACAATCATGTGACATGAGGAGTTGAATTGCCAGAGGGTGTGGGAGGGAGGTGAGGAGGTTATTATCCTAGTATGCGTGGGGATGCCTCAGTGGGTGGGAAACTCCTAAAATTCAGCTTTGATTGGTAAGTTAAATCAGTTATTTGAAAAAGATTACTATTCTAAAACTGCTTTGCTCCCTCTTGTGTCCCATGGTATGACTAAGGGACCTTGCCAAGCGAGAGGAAAACAGAGAGTTGGACTCTCAGATAGTAAAAGCTCCCTGAGGCTGTCAGCGCTCCAGGGCCCTGATGCCAGCAGGACTCCCAAATTGATTTAGAATGAAATGAAATAGTGGGGAGGCAGAGGAGGAGGCATAAATATTTTTCCCTTGTTAACTTATTTTCCCTTTTCGTGCATGAGCTAATGCAGTGGAAAGCGATGCAGCTAAAATAAGTGCATTTGTTGGGAGCAGCGTGCTGTGCTGTGAGTTATGGCTGGAAATCACTCACTGGCCAGTCCATTCCTTTCCTGTGCTGTATCACTGTGTGCTCCCAGCAGTGCCCAAGGCAGAAGGCTCCTGGGAAGTGTAATGAATGTGGTGGGGTGACAAATGCAAATCAGGTTAGTGCACAGAGTGAGGGCCAAGTTGTGCAGCTGCTTTCGCCATCATGACTGTGGTTCAGCACCTGAGCCTGTAAAAGTGAGGGATGCCATTCCTGGGGGAAGGAATAGTAAAAAGGGCAGACTTCCAGCAGGACATGTTGTGGGATATGCCACTTCCTTCTGGAAGCATGAGAGCTGCTCAGGGTATGTGCACTTCTGAATAAAGTTTCACTTCTTACTCCTCCTTTTGCCGCCTATTTGAGAGACTCTCTGTGTTGCATCTTTACCTGGCCTGCAGCATGTTACCACTAATATTGTAATGCAGTCTAGCTGTGAAGTGCCTCATGTTTTCCCATGGTGCACATCTCCTGCAGAGACTTCTCCCTGGCTTGCATGTTCTAAATGAAACTCTCATTTTGATGCATCTTCCATCTGCTTAAGTGTTGGCCATAAATAACAACATATTACAAAATTGCCTTCTTGTCAACACACAGATTGTTTATGTGTCATTTCCTCTATCCTTTGTGTTGCTGCAGCTTCCTAGGGAAGGAGGATTTATTGGTATAGCAACGTTTGGGAATGGAACCAAATCCTATGGAGTATGAAATAAATATAGTCAATTTTTGGTACTACATTTTTATTTATTTTTTATGAGACATCTTCTTTCCTTGACGGCTTTGTATCTCACCATGTGGCATCCACTAGCTTTGCCATATCATCTGTTGTTTAGGGTCTTATATTTCCAGAGTATGTTTGCAAGCTGAGTGCAGAACTGTGAACCACAGTCCCACGGTATTTTTGACTGAAAGCTAATCTGGAATTTCCACTTACTGCAAGCTAATCTTGAATCACCACAGCCTCATTTTGGTGTCAAATTGAAAGAAGGGCTCTATCGGTTTAAAATGCAGTTGGGAGATTGGTCAAAGGTCATATTAGGAAAGACACAAAAGTTTGTTTTCTAAGATTTCTAAATCAAATAGGATATAAATAAGTACCCTTGACTTAAGCATGGCATTTCTTGTGCCAGTAAATTGTTAAAGCCCTTCTATTCAGAAGGTAGTGCACTTTCTTGTGTGAATGCTCCCTTCCCCAGTGGCTGACTGGGCCTGGCTATTAGGGACCATCTGATATGGCCATTGTCCAGAGTCCAAATACAGAATTTTACAAGAGCTCACAGTTTTCATGTTGAGCACTGTTGGAATGTTGCTCTGTGGTTGGAAATGCTGAAATATTGTTACTAAAGCTGTTAAGGGCCTGTGCTGTCCCAGGGAGATTTACTTTAGATGGAGTGGATACAACGTGTGCCCAGACTTAGAGCACTGGCATGGTGAAAGTGTAGAGCTGGATGTCTGTCCCTTGTGGCCCTGGGCCAGCAGTAGTACAGCCTTCCTTGATGCTGGATTGCGCTATTCCACACTTGTTTTGTAAAAGCAAACTTCTTCAGTTCTTGCTTGTTGAGGATAATTATATATGTGCTATATGTGTAGCTCATCCTCACACGCAAATGTATTTCCAAGCAGAATTACTTCAAGACGGAAATGCTTCTTTCTTGCTTGCTTTTGTAAAAGGGTACTTTTGTTCCACCCCCAGAGGAATGGGGTCTGGATAAAAAAACCAGGCATTTGCTCTTGAAAGAAAAGACTTCATCTAAGCAATGAATACTCCTGACTCCAGACCACTGAGTTGGACCTGGAGAGTTTTGATGATGATTCAAAAGCAAAAGCTCTGCTTAACAAGGCCTGTTGCCATTTCTGTGTAGGCATAAGTCAAGTCTGAGACATACTGCTAGCCTTTTTTACAACACATGTGACAATTTTCCCAGAATCTGCTGCTCTAAGTTTTCCAGAGGGAGAGGATTTGGACTGCTTGTTTGCCTTGAGGTTTATTAGATCCTTTGGAGAACTGACAGCATGGATAGCTTTTCTTAAAAAATGGTTTCCTTTAATCTTCACTGAGCTTTCTTGGCTTTACTGGTGCTATGTTTTACAATTAACACTGGTGGATTTTGTGATGTAGAGATCACTGGCTTAACTCTGTTTCTGTTCAGATCTGCAGTAAGCCTCCCAGAAAATCCCCCTCTTCGTTTCCCTTACCCAGAGCTTGCTTATACAAATATATACAGAAATTTACTTTTTCTTGCATGCATGAATTAATCCCTTGAAAAGAATTGACACTCATCTTCCTTGGAGTGAAACTTAGAATGCTTCAGGCTGCTGAGAAGAGGGAAGGTCACCACAGGGTCTGCAGAGCGCAGGGAAGGAATGCACAATTTGGCCTCTGCTGTGACAGGTGGACACTTGTAGGGACCCCCAGGCTCATGTAGAATTTGTGGAGAGCCTTGGAGGTTTGGTTGAAACCCCGAGAGGAAGACATGCATTGAAGGCAAAGCAAACAGGGGAATTATTTATGACTTGCTTCTCTTCAGATTTTGTCATTATTGTTTTTTTTATTCCTTCAAATGAGAAAGTTGGCTGGTTCTACTTGTTTCTGATGAAAATTTATCTTCTGAGATTTAAAGATCTCTTCAACTAGCTAAAGATGTTTAGTCTTTTTGGGGCATTTGTTGCTAAAAGCAGAACAAAAACTTCTGGCTGCATTATGTTTGTAACCTAATATCTCTCTGCTTTATTCTTAGTACAAATATATCTTTGTTTTACAGAAACAGATTTCACAACTGGTCTTATGCTGACCAGAAAATAAGTGGCACTAATCATAAGAGGCAAAACTCTGATGTTCAGATTTCTTTTTTAACAGTAGTGAAACTATTGTAGTTTTAAATAGGGTGGACCTTCCCCAGAAATTATTATTTCAGTGCCTGTCTAATCTTACAGTGGGATTCTAGGGAGATGTAGTACAATTTCTGGGTACATTTCTCCATTTTAAGGGTAGTGGTGATTATCAGAATATCAACATATCTGAAAAAATCTTCCTTTTAAGGAAAGGAGGAAACTCACCCACTATACCCCAGGTTTGTAGTGGATAACATAGGAATTCATTTACATTTCCGGAAGAGAAGGTTAAGAAAAAATATTCCAACAGAAAAAGGATCAGGCTTTCTGCTCAGGATGTGAAGTCGCTGTGGCTGGTCTTAATTGCTGGTCAGGCAGACATTGATCAGGAATGACACAGGCAAAACCGAGCTTGCCTTGAGGTGGAAGTTTGTCCTGTAACATCTAGAGGTCCCTTCCATCCCTGTGGGTGCATGATAGTTACATTCACTATGGACTTATCTTTCTGACAGCTGTTGCTTCTCACTGGATATGTGTGATTTTTATCTGCCTATACAGAGAATAAGCTATATACTTAATAAACTGAGGACCTATTTAAGAAGGGGAAAAAAAGGGAAAAATGAATACATTCCCAAATGAGATGCCAAATAATTATAAAGCTCTCTGATTCTGCATGGATTTGTGTCGATCTTTTGTCCTTTCCTGTGTTTATTTTCTCATTGGTCTTTAGCTACATGATCATGTTTTTCCTGTAGAATCCCTGTCTCAGCCTGAGCAGTGTTTGCAGAACTGGTAGCAGCTTACTGTTGGTTGTTCTTCATGCTCAAAATTAGTCCCTGTACATTTTCTATTGGGCACTGCATCTTGCTTTAAAGGCAAGGCATCTTTATTTTCCCAAAGATATTTCCAGTGTTGCTTCCTACAGTAATACTGTATAATCTGTTAAGTGAATTATCAGGGAGTGCAACTCACTGTTATCATCTTCACCCTGCACCTGAGACGCAGTCAGAGAGACAGACAAGCCAACATCAGTAAAAATGTCAATTTATTGTTTCAATTCAGTTATTTGGTTGTGCAAATTCTTGTTTTCTTCTGTGGTGTCAAACAGCAGTCTCTAGGCAATGCAGAAGTTTGTGGTACTTGCTGCTCTTCAACAAGATTGTTCAACCTGAGTGTTCAGAAAATGAGAACCACACTGTTAAAGATCATGCAAAATTTGACGGTTGCCAAACAACATAAATATGAAAATATAGTGTCCCAAGTCAGGGCCTTCATGCTCTTTTTTTCATGCCACTAGGATCCTACTGGACAAAAATGAGAGACCCGTGTCATGGATGCTACTGTGTTTTATTTTCCTTGTAGTCCTGAAAAGCAGCTCAGGGGAAAAAGGTGCTATCACCACATGTGCCATTTCTTGGGTGGATGTTCATAGCCAACACATTAAAGCAAAGTCACAGACTGATGCAAAACATGGGGAATACATCTGTGTTACTATATTTCAGTACATCTAATATTAGTCTTGCTGACAAGTTTCTGCCCAGAGTTCGCTGCATAGGTTTTTTTCATTGTTAGCTGCCTTCTGTTAGGTGTTTGATGCTGTAGGAAACAGTGGTATTAGCACAGAACCCTGTCCTCATGTGTAACTCATGAAAGATTGCCCTTTCTGATGTAAAACTGCAGGTTCTCTTACTATTATGACTAGGTTCTGCTCAGCTGTCTTGTTGAGCAGAGCTTTTTTCCTTTGCTTCATTTCCTGTGTTCTGTTCATTGAGATTTGCCTGTATTTTTGTGGGTGGTCAAAGTTTGGCCCTCCTACTCCTGCATTTAGAGTTCCTGCATGATAATGAAAAACAACTTAATAACACTTTTACTGCCTTAGGATGGAGGCAGAGATGCTGTTCTGAGGTCCATTTTGAGCATGTTTTATGTACAGCTATGAAACCTAGGCTGCAAAGAACAGTGGAGCCACCCCCAGTGCAGCAACACGACTTTGACTCAGTAATTTTTGTAAAACAGAGTTATCAGAGATCTTCACCTGTTTTTTTTATTATTATTTTAAATTGTTTGTATCTTGGAGAAATCTGTACAAATGGGCCATCTGTTTCACACTTGTGCACAGAGACAGTTCTTAACATGACACAGATCACGCTGTTTCACCCTGCAAAAATGTTTAGCATCCATAGTTCAGCATATTCAATAAAGCTGTTGCTTTATGGGTGTCCATTTAGACCTTTGCAGTCCATTGCTATTGTGCTTATGAATTACTGGCTGAACCTGGTACTTGCCAACAGGTTCTCTGGTGTGTATTGCTGTCTCCCCACTAAGTGAAGTTATATTTCCGTCTCATACAGCGATGAGGATGCTTCATGCATGGTGCTTTTCATCTGTGTGTGGTGGGCTGCTGTACAAGAGAAGTCTAGACTCTTTGTTCCCCTCTGTTGTATGGAAACCTGAACTGTGGGACTCTGAAATGCTTAGCACAAGGTCGGTCCTGCTCTGTCAAAACTTGAGCTTTAACAAGCTGCTTGCCAGAAAATGTCTGTGGAGTATTTTCCATGGAGTTCCTGACCTTTTAACAGTCTTGGTATGCAAAGCACAAAAATGTTCCCTGCTCTCCTTAATATCTGGCAACTCAGGAATTTTATAGCTTTACTGCTGCTTTCTCCTGTTATTCTGTACTGGATTGAAAGTTTCGTTTTCTAGGAATGTTGCTTTGTCTTTGATCTCACAAATAAAGCTGAGGGTAGAGGACCTGGACCCAAGGCTGGGTACACTGAGAACAAAGCGAATGGGAGCAGAAGCAGGATTCTGTTACATTGATTTCCACATAGCCAAACAGTTAGCTTCAGGACTTCAGAAAACTATTGTTCTTGTCTTTTGACACTTCAGAAGTGGCTTCACAAGAGCCATTATCATTCAAGCATTTGATAGAAGTGTGATCTTCACTTATGGGCTGCTGATGCGTACAATATGAAAAATGAATTTTCTGCTCAGACACTCCCCAGCTTATTGTAGTAGAAAATTGTGCTCAGTGTTACATTGTGGTTTTTTTTTTTTTTTTTTTGCTGTACATTCTGTGTTATATTTCCAATGCTTGAATTAGGGTTGCAAATTTCTAGAGTTATGCGATGACAGCGTAACCTTGGAACTATTTTAAGACAGTGTGGCAGGTAATACAGGCCCCAAATTTATATTTGGTAATAAAAAAATGGCCTCTATAAAATTTAATATGGACATAGAAATATTATTATGACTTTGCAAATCATTGCAATGGAAAAGCTCCCCTGCAAGGCTTTCTGTCCAAAGGCAGCATTTGACAGCGGTGGTTTCCTCACTCAGATTAAATGTGCTGTTGTAGTTTTCAGTCTTACAGGGTGGTGGTAACAGAACGAAGTGGTAGCAAAAATACGTTTGATTTTTATTTTTGGCTTAGTTTCAATAATCTAGGAAGTTATTAATAACTGCAACTACTTGAATAATTTATAAAATGCATCTCTGGTTTTTTTCACATTAATTATTTGATCATTTTCCCTGATTATTGTTGTTTTGTAATTACAGTGGTGCCTAGAGGATCAAATTAAGTTGAGGGTCTCTTACTCTGTCTGTCAAGATGAAGTTCTTTCCTAAAGAAGCTGCAATCTAAGTTGCTGTGATAAAGGGAGGAGACAGAAAACAAACAGTTTGCTTAGGATTATAGCAAAGTCTCTGGCAAAGTTGAGTTGTCATCTCTTTGGAATCCTTAATGCCTGAATGCCAGACTGGTGGTTTGTCTTTAATACCCAAGATGGTGGTATTTAATAGAGCTGAGAAGTCTAGAAGGAGAAATAAAATCCAGTTTGTGCCAATGGGAATGAGAATGAATCCATGAAGGTTAGGGTGAGGGCTATTTTAACAGCTTTTTCTGAAGCATTTGTTGTCTGTCATAGTTTGACCCTAAGGCGTGGGCCAGAGATCTCTGACTCTGCCACGTGAGGCAGAACTCAACAAAATTCAGTATAAATTTCAGTTTCATCTGCATGCTTTCCATTGCCCTGACAAGAAAAACTGTTGAAACTGTCTAATTACATTTCTGTGAGTTTATATTGCTTACCGTAATTTGTTATCTTGATTTAACTTATGTACAGTGTTTGCCATTGTAGCTGAAGTTTGGGAATTCAATAAATTATGAGATTGACTTATTCCCATTAAAAAAGTAATTTTGAAATACGATTGCTCCTCTGTCATGCTATAATTGAAGACTGAAACATAATGAGAGCAAATGATTGTTCTTCTGTGGATTTCAACAAGCCATTAAAAACAAGGGAAAAAGAAAACTTTGATGAAAACCACAAACTCACTCTCTGTTTTAGTTTAACAGCAAATTCAGAAATATAGCTGTTCACTGAAATCGAGATGAATGACTTCATTGTGTTTAAGGCCAAAGAAACAGAATTGAATTAAAATATTTTATGAATAAGGTTATTTGCTTGAAGATGCAGAGTACTGTATTGTCTTCTGTCTTTTAGTATTAGAAACCCTTTCCAGTCACCCATTGACTCAGTCAGACCAACAGAGAGATTCTTTGTGCTTGCAGTTAGATTTTGGTGTAAGCCAGTGAACCAGGTTCTGCCAGGAGGGATCAGTGTCAGAGGATGATTCAACCTCTGTGTCTTAGAAGGCCATGAATGAACTTTGAAGTAGCTTTTCTTTCTCTATTAGACCACCTTAGAATGGAAAGTTAATCCTCAGGACATGAACCCTTAAGACTGAAGTGTCTTATATTTGAGTTTTAGGAAAGCAAGGAATATTTTCTGGGAAAAAACATAATGTACATCTAGGTTTTAAAATTTTATTTCTGGAAATTGCATGGGCTCACAGAAAAATTGTTCGGGGATGAAGCTCAGTGGCCAGGTACTCATTTCCTCTTATCTGAGAGAGGACATATTTGTGTGGATTTTTGGTGCACGTTTGTTTGAAAACTTCTTAAAAAGCTGCCAGCAACCAAGATTCCAAATGCCAGGGAATAATCTGCTTCCCTATTTCAGTGATCTCTGGCCCCTTGAATTTCCAGTTGCAATTAGGAAGATGGTCTTGAAACTAAAAAGCTAATTTATCCTCTTTTTTGTGCACACTTGTGCCAAGTTTTGTAATTTGTAGAAGAACCACCAGGCATCTATTCTGTAAGGGATTCCTGGAAGTGTTTTGCTGTTGCAAAGAGATTTACTGTATGTATCAAGAAAGAAGACTGTCGCATTCTTCTACTTATGTCTTGGTGTTTGGAGGATTTGAAGTTCATATGCATAATGTGTTGTTGTGTGTATGTGTGTGGTGTTCCATTTTGGTTTTGTTTTAAATACATTATTTTGATATTTGCACATTCCTTGGCACATGACCAAAGTTTCTTTGCTGCCTGTGGACAGCTATTTGGATATGGAACCATCCGTGCTTTTAAGGGGAAGAGTCACCTTATTTTAGGCAGTAATGGGGTCTCACATGCCTCTGTCGAGAATGATATTACAGAAGTCGACCTGTGATTAGTAGGAGTGCAAGAGATGCCTTGAGTCCTTTGAAACATATAATGTTAGAGCTGTGCCAGAATAAAACCAAGTTTCCTGCTGCAGACCTGGAATCCGATCATCAGCTCTTACTACAAAACCACTCCAGTGAGCCTAAACCTTTGTGGCACCTGGGTTCTATCCCATTAGGTTTCATTGATTTGACGGTCACACCTTTTCAGTCTGCTTAGCTGGGCAGGTATTCACCCCATGCCCCAGAGGGAAAGCAGCTGGCTGGGGATATGGTAATGAGTGACGTAATTACAGAGGTCACCAGGCAGCCTGGCTGTATATCAGGACCTGTGTGACTTCTTGATGATTCCCAGGTTACCAATGGTTTGGGTCTGTTTATTTTCAGTAAAACATTATTGGTGCATGAAATTGCTGCTAAGATCTCAAGAGGTTCCAGAGGAGAATGTTAATATTGTTAGGATCTCACACTTTGAAAAGGAAGCTGGGAAAAGGTGTACAAAAGTAGGGAGGCAGGGTCTAATTATAAGCCCAATTAAAGTATCTGAAGGAATACAAAGCATAGTCTAAGAGGTAACATAGACACAACAGAAAACAAATCCTTCTCTGCACTGTGACTTCTGTGACAGAAACCAGATTGTGCTCTGGTTTTACAAGAGCATTGAGATTCCTTAACAAGAATATTTGGGAAAAGAGAAGGATATAAAGTAAACCCATTATAGAAGGTTTTTGTGTAGTAATAAGACGGGTAGTGGTGGAATTGTGTGCACATAGCAATAGGAAAAAGGTTGGTTTCTAGGCCCCTAGACTTCCCCCCAGCTCCACTCCCAAGGCCAACAGGTCTTCCCTGTGGTTACTCTTTCTTAGCAGAGATAATTATATATGTGTAGGACCCTGAACACTGGCTCAGCCACTGGAGCTAAGTGATGCAACTGAAGAGCAGAGTTAACAGCATTGAAGGTGTCAGACATGTTTTAAATGGATTAAACAGAGTGGAAGCTGTCTGTTTATACATCTCAGCAGGTCAGGCTGAAGCTTAACAAAATGTTTAATGCATGTGCTTAAATCCATTTCTCTTCGACAGAGCAATGGCAGTCCATCTGTAACATTCAGTGTGTTGAGGCTTCAGTGGAGGTGCTGTGCTGGCTGACTTGCAGGCCCTAGGCTCACATGCTGTGTTTAGATGTGTATTTTCCTTTCTCCTTGCATAGCTCCTTGCTACTTACCATGCTGGTTTAGCTGAAGTGCTAGCAGCAACCAAAATATCAGGGTTTTTCCTGAGACTGAACTTAGGTGCCTCTGTCAGTAAATATAGGTGTTTCACAGCTGAACCCAAGTGGTTACTGAATCCCTTTCTGTTTGGAAAGGTTGTTCAGCTAAGATGTGCCCTGCAGCTAGATCCAGAGATTTATTATACTTTTTTCTGTGGATGTCATAGAGGATCACTTATTCACAAGGACCCTTGGCTTTCTTGACTTCTCAGGAGGGTTGTTTTTAAATATTTATTTTGTTATTAGTGTTTAAGGTGTCATTACATTCACCTGTGTTTTCATTCATTCAAATGCATGAGATTATTTATTATTGTTAATTATTTATTTAATTAGTTAGTTACCCTTTCAGCTCTGTAGTGGAAGAGATTTCTGGACTAGAATGGAAGTTGTTTTCTATGTTGCTTTCAGTGAGATAATTTTTTTTCCCAGAGTTTTAATATGTTGTTCTTGTCCCTAGCCTTAGCTGCTTTGTAGCATATTCTGCAGAGGAAAATAAGTTGTGAAGTGCAAATTATCTGCACAAAAAGTAAGATTACAGAGTGGATAGGTAAATTTCTTCAAGGGAGAGGAAAGAAAGAAAAAGGGAAAGGAGAGCTGGAGCATAGAAAAAGACAGAGGAGAAATTCCCTCAAGAAATGAAGGTAGTAAATGAGACTGTTCTCCTGGATCAGCAGTCCATAACCATATCTTATCTTCTAGAATTGCCAACTGCATTTGGGTGGTGGTATGTTTCACATAAGAGTCTCTCTGTCTTGGTGAACGTGCAATTTTTCAGGAGTGTCCTGAGATTCTGAGTATTCAGGTACAAGAGCTGAGTATTCAGTTGCTCTGAGATTCATGTGGAGAGTTAGTGCACTTAACACATGTTTCATGAGCTCGTTTCCAACACCCCGTTGCTGAAGTATGGTCAGCATGGCCAGCACAGTCACATTTCAAGTTGTTTGACTCAGGGTAAACTGGAATGGAAAGGCCAAACACTGACACTGTTTATAGTATTATGTGAGACATTCAATAGAGAAACAGAAGAACCCTACTGCAGGGAAATGAGACACAGCATGATTTACCAAAGACTTTGGTAGAATCTCTGAACCTGGACATTTTTTAATCCCTACTGGATGTTTTTCCACAAGGTGTTCTCATTCAAACATACTTTAATTTAGGAGAATAGTTTTCCAAATGTCAAGTACAGTAATTGTTGAGATATTTCATGGCTTTGTTTACATTTCTATGGGCACTTAAGAAAATGGTTTCATGGTATGCCAACACAAGAAAGACATAGAGACAAAAGGATTTGTGCTGAATGAAGTCTAGACTGAAAGTTACTGAAGCACAGTTCTCCACAATAGTAGCTGTGTGTACCTGACACTGTAAAGTGTTTGTGTCAACCATATTGTCTCCGTTTTTCAGCTGCAAAAGAAAGCATAGATTTTTCAAGAGTTTGCAAATCAATAGTCAAGAGATATTTCCATTGAGAAACTCCAATAAAATAGCCTAGCATCTACATTGTGTGCAAACTGATGACCTTGGCATAAAGCCTATGACATAATAAACTTTGAAATAGGTGGGAGGAAAGTGATTCAGGAATTACAACCTATTTGGAAATTATATGAGAGTGCGTCTGTACATCTCAAGAAAAATCAAAAGCTTCGTGATAATTATTTAGCATTTGTAACAGCTCAATATAAAAACAGAATCTGAGGTAATTTCTTGATATTGCAGATTTTTTTTTTTTTCAGAAGCCAAAAAACCCAAACAAGCCTTAACAAAAAATTGTTGTATTTTTAACTGTGACGTGACCACTGAAGGAGGACTAGAGCTAAACTTGATACCCTTTTCTTTCCAGTCCTTCATATGCTGAGCTCTTGCAGCAGTTGTTGCTGTTAGGGTACCCAGAACTACAGGCTTTGACACAGGAAATGTGCATCCTTCAAATTTTTCTTGAAATGGAAGTAAATGTGCAGTCTTCCAGGTAGCAGTCGAAAAATAGCGTCTTTGGCTCCTGTTGAAGAAGAACATCACATAATGCTTTCTGAAAAATAAACCTCTCTATTTCTGATCCCCTGTCTTAATATGGCCAACCTGATCTGGCCACTGGTGCTTTTCTCAGTGCATTCCTTTGATTTGAAACCAAACTGCAGTACCCAGCTGTGATGTTTGCTTTGATGGAGCCACTGAATAGAGCACCAGGCAACTAGTTAATACTGCTGTCCCTAGTGTGAGCTTCTTTCAGCCAGTGTGCAGGAGCCAATCTACAAAATGGGTAGAGATATTTAATTTAATTACTATTCTGCAGAATAAGGTGCCGGACATCCAACACTGTCAGCACACCTTCTAGGGAGCAGGCACAGTCTTTTATCCAACAAATGAATAAAGACTGAATAATACAGAAAGAGGTGGTTGGTCACTTGTGCTTATGTAACAAAATTCTTCATGTGCATGTGGTGTTCTTGGTCTGGTTCATTGTGCTATCATTTGCATATATAAATTTCCCTCGATGGGTGTTTTTTAGCATTATAATAATCTGGGGTAACTTGGGGTTATATTTTCATCCTATCAGCTAACACCAAGTTATTATTTAATCATATACTCACTTACAGTTTCTGCTTGAGTCTATTTGAACAATTAATTGTCAGCGAAATAAGGATTTATAATATTTTTTTCCTGGGGACTCTTCACTCCTACATTGCTCTGGCACACTGTTGTCATGGTTTCAAAACCAACCCAGAATTACTGTGAACTTCTTTGTGGATTTTTAACCTCAACCGACACCAGATTCTCCTCTTTGAGACTTATGGACATACCCACAGAATATTTCTTAAAGTCACACCCTGTATTTGAAAAAAACACAGTTAATTCTGTAACCTGAAAGAACACAACAAACACATAACTTTTGATTTTGCGGTAGATTTTGGTGCATCAATACAGTCTTCAAGGCTGATTTGGCTGTCCGCTCGAGTGGTGGAGGATCTGATGTATAATGACTCCAGGAATTGATTCCTTCCACCTTCACGGCTGTCTGTGTAACCAGCAGAATGATGTAAGGTCCTTTTCACTTTTTTTTCAGGGTCTCGTCTCTTCAAGTGTTGATATAAAGTTTCCATGTTGAAAGTTGTGTGGTGGCATACCCAGGGGCAAAGGTGCTCACTGACTGAAGTACTTATGTAAAGATGATAAAATATCCAAAATAGACAGCAAATAAACTTTTACCATTCCTTCCCCTTTAACATGCATTTCATTGCTTCAATTGCCCAATGTTTTAGCTGGATGTGGCTTCCCCTACAATACTTCAAAAGGACTCACTCGTTCATTGCCTGGTGAAGTGAGTTTCATCAAGGCAGTCAGTAAGACATCTACCCATTTGATCTGAGTTTCCTGGCAAAACTTCGAAAAATTTTGTTGTTATTGCTTTTGTTTTCAATCATGCTCTTCACCTATTTGCTAGACTGTGGCCTACAGTAAGTGCCATTTAAACTGCAGAAACTTTGATACTTCTTGGACATCTGTTCTCACGTGAGTTTCTTCGTGTAACTTGGGAAGTATCTCATCATTTCAGCAGTTCTGAGACTGTGCTGATTTGGAGTTATCCATCATTCATTTGATTTTTATTTTTATATTTTTAACATTTTCGTATTTCTGCTAATCGATCTTCTTTCATTAGCATATTCCAACAAAATTACATTGTTATGGTAACCTTGCCATTGTTCCAGTGGCAATATATTTTTGCTAATGTGTTACCAAACAGAGCAGTGCTGTTTTCAATTCATGAGGGAGCACAGTACAGCACAACTGCACCTTTCTTCCCTTTATGGGATTCTCTGATTTGAAGGCAAAAATTATTTTTTCTTGGTCTAATAGGATTTAAAAAAATATATATTTTTTAAATTCTAACCCAGTAAAATAAGCATTTGTTTCTGGAACTGACGCTATCAAGGTGTAAGAATTGGTATAGTGAGTGTGTGTGTGTCTATATATTCATGGTTATTTGGTTTATGGCTCTTAAGTTCTGTGCCAGTCTATATTCCTGAGAATGAGGCTCCTTTGCTGGTAAAACAGGAGTATTTAATTCAGACTGATACTCCCCAAGGAGTCCATAGTGCATGGCAGTATTTATCAAGGGCTCCAATCCTTTACACGCTTCCAGTCTAATAGGGTATTGATTTACCCTCACTGGTTGTGCTCCTGGCTTGAGTTCTACTTGAAGTGGAATTCACGTTCTCTGCTTTGCCTGATTTCTCTGAAGCACATCCTCCAGAGGGATTACCACATTCAATACTGGATCTGGGATGTCATTCTCAGGTTCTTCCAAGGTCTGGTCCATTAGTAAACAGAGTTAAGCCTTCTGTGCTGTTTCCTGTGGGATGTCTAACTTGTACAGGTTGTTTCCTTTTAAAGTTTTTTGAGCATTTAACTTGCATCCAGACACTGGAAGGGGACATACTGGCATACATATATATATAAAAGCTCATGAGGTAGTTTAATATCTCCATTGTACATTTTGTATGTTGTCAGAATGGCTGCAAAGTCCTTTTTCCCATTGCTTTCACCATCAGTATTGTGACTTTACTTATGGGCCCTTACAGCTCATTATTACTGAATGTGTGGCTCTGCTGTCTATTACAAACTCTATTGCTTTGTTCCCCAGCTTTATTGGAAGTAGAGGATCTGCTGGGTATGCATTGATACTTTCCCCCAGTCTCATTCACTCATCAGAATCCTCCAGTATTGCAATGTTAACATCCTCTAATTGACCCTTACAGCCTACAAAGAGCTCATTGATTCAGGCTCAAGGTGGGGGAGGCCTTTTGGACCCCAGAACATCTGCCTATCCTTTTGCCTTCTTTGATATCAACTTTTTTTCTTCTGCAATAAAAAGGTGTTCAATATAGTCTGCATATCCCCTCTCCATCAGGGTCATGAGACAGCATAATATTTTATAGAAGTTGATACATTCCTTCTGGATTTTCTGGATTCTCTGAGTGTGAGCAGACAGACCAAATCAACAAGTCTGAAGTATTAAATGGGACATTTGCAAAGAGCTGGTAGACCCTCTGCCCCCACTGATTGTCTTAAAGGCACCTTTGTCACTGGCTGAGTATGTCCTCAAGTCCAGCCTGCAACAGGATTAAAATTTTCATTTCCCATAGTTCACTGGCAATATCTTGCCTCACCCAGAGGGTGAGCTTGGTTCTGAGGAACAAAAGAAGTATTTCTAAGGCAATGGAACTGAAAAATATCATGTCTTTCTTTGGCCCTTGCCCAGTTCTTGAGATCAAATGCTAAGCATTCCAATACCAGGAGTGGGAATGACAGGCTTGTTTTGTTTCTTCATTGTCATGTCTTCAATTTTTTGACATGGTATTCCTTTTGACATGTATTCTTTGGGAACGCATACTATTCAATCCATGCATCAGGCATGGAGTTATTAAAATCTAATCCTATATCTTCAATAGCCGTGTAAGTTTTTCAACATAAAATTTGAGTGTTTTGTTATTGCAGTGTGTGCTTTTATTTTTTTTTTTAACTGAGAGAGGTGAATGACGGATTTTTTTTTTCAGATCCTGTCCAAACTTGAGTAAGGAGGCTTCATTTTTAAGGGACCAAATGTATTTTCTGTAGGAAATGTACTGTATGCTGACTTAGTGACATCTTTCTTCTTCTGGCAAGGAGCTGAAGGGGATATTTTGTTATCAAGTGTGCTGTATGCCATGTAACTTAGGAGCAGTCAGCAATGATGGGTTACAAATGACTCTGATTGAGGACTTGCTGATGTTTAGGATTGCATCCCCACAGGTAGGATGTTTTCCTCCTCCCCCTAGGTCTCTCACCTACACACATCTCAGTGTTTCTCCTCTGAGAACTGGAAAATGCTGGTTCTTTCTGTTATTGTGCTTCTGGAAACTTAGAACTTGAAGAAAACATGCTAAACAAGGCTGAAATAGCTTGGATACAGATTCAACTTGCTGTATGCTACACTTCTACCTTGGAGACTGCCACATCTATTAACTAGCAATAATAAAATCTCTTTTGTTAGAAGACTTATGGTAAAAATAATTGGCATGCTGCAATTGTTTTGAAATAAACAATTTAAGCATTTTGTGATGAAGCAGTGTTGAAATGTCTTAGTTCTTCCATGTAATCATGTCCTGTAAATAGCAATGACCTGAGACTGATGGTGCTGGATAGATGAAGGCATGCTTGTATTTTGGAGTTCTGTGTTAGCTGTAATTATCACTGTTGGCGATTATAACCTCATTACCCTGTGGTGATGCCTCAGGAAATCTTCTGCAGGATTTGTTGTGATGATAATTATCTTTTCCCTGGATAAGTTTCTCTTCTGGTTGGCAATGGCATTGGGCAGTGAATTTCTGTATGGAAAGTATTTGAAATACTTTCCATTCAGACTTAATTTAGTTAAAACCAAACCACAGCTGAAGCGATCTAAGAAATCATTCTTAGCTAGATGCTTTTCAGTGGTGAAAAGGCTGTAAAATTAACTGGACTCTTGTTCCAATATCTGCTGATCAGAGACAGCATTGAAAACACCAACTTGTCTCCTTTTAGACCCCACAGTGGAAATGAAATCTGCCCCAGATGGAGATGCACCTGCATGCAGTCCATCTGGCACTGAGAACTCCTGCAGGAGGCTGTCTGGTGCTTAAGCACTACCTCACACAAAGTATGAGCACATAAATGGATTAGAAATGAAGCCATGAGGACTCTTGTGTCTAGTCCTTCAGATCCAGTTCCCTGGCCTTTCTAGCAGTGCTATCCATTACCAAGTTATAGACTGTGGAGCCTGTATGTTGAACGTGATCACCATTTGCTCATCCCATATGTCCAATCCACACAGAAATGGTCTTCCATCTACTTGGGCTGATATGAGCAGGCTGAAGTCCACAGCAAACTTTCCTAAAGTATTAGATACTATGGCTGTGTTTCATGTTCTGCTCCTCTGGATAGATCAGATAGATCTGCCACCTCAGTGGCCCTTGCTGTATTAATGATGGGGTCCTACCTTTGAGGTGCTTTGAGACAAATTAGCCTTTAAATGTTCTGCATTATAATAATGAGGAGCCAAAGCATGTTATAGAATTTCTTGTCTATCTTTTTTATTTTATCAGTAGTGGTTAGGAGGCCAGATTAAAATTCTGATTTTAATGATGAGCTGCTTAACTGTTGACTTTAACATTCTTCAGTTATAAAGGAGAAATGTGTCCAAATCTGCTCTACAGGTAACACCTCAAATTTAATCTTCAAATTACCTTTCCCTTTTGAGGAGTTTACACAACACCTGCAGTCTGATTTTTCTAGTGCCATCAGTATAAATCAAGCCTCGTAAATCAAGCTGTAACTACAAGCCTTTTATCTGTGAATTTTATTTGCAGTGAAAATAGGAGGCTTCAGGAGGTGAAACTGCTGTCATATGAGCTATAGTCACCTGCCTGGAGCAGCACACAGTATATCCTAGTCAAGAGAGAGCTTTGCTCTTGAAATTAATCTGCAAATAGACTTCCAGGCTATGAAACTTCTGCATACTGTTGGCATACACTTGAGCTGCACTGAAAGATGGCATGGTCCTTATGGCCTTTCCTTGGGATATTGGCATTTGCCCTTGCTTTGGCACAGATTTCTTATGGCTTGCAGGTGCTCTGCTTGGACTTTGTGTGGGGTATTGTCAGTGAGTGATGTGTGAGTAGCCAAGGAGTGAACAACTGTGTTAATTATCTTGCAGAAAAGCTACAGCATGTGAAAACCTTTGCTTTTTATGTTGCACATAGGCTTTTAAAGGTACCAATCATGCTATTAAGTTTCCATATCTTCTTGATTCTAAGGTGGACAAGCCTGTTTTTCGCATCATTTCCCCCATGTAAACAAAAGATAGCATTTCTCAGTTGTTTCACAGGAGTGTCACAATGCCAGAGGCTTGCAAAGCTGTTGCTTGTGGGGGTTTATGAAAGTATAACCCTTCCCTGGCACAGCAAATGAGAGTGGGCTTGGACAGGGGATGTTGCTCAGCTCTGAGAATCCAGTGCCATGGTTTGCTGTATAGTTGGGCATCAGCTTTCTGTAGTTCTTCTGCTGTTGAGGTGGAAAGTTGGAAAGGTTATGACTGGGAAAAGGTCATCTTCTAGTGTCTAACAGCTCCTGCTTCCAGAACATCCTGCCTTTTGCACTGCAGTTAAATTTGGAGCACTGTGGTCCCTGCTGTGAGGCAGCTCCAGTTGCTAAATTCTGAGTGGAGTAATTCAACTTTGGACTGTAATTGAGGCAGGGTTGTTTTCCAGGGTTGTTCACCTAGCTCTAAAGGGTGTCAGGGCAGAGCCTTTCAGATTATTGAATCTAGTTTGTCACTGAAAACTGATAACATTTTAGTCAAATACTTGGATTATATGTCTTGTGTCTAAATGAAGAATGTGTGTATTGCTGATATTTTGAAAAATCTCATTGTTTCTAAAAACCTAGATCAAATGACTAATGCATTCTTCAAAGTAAGGAGAAACTCCTGTGGACAATTTTTCAACACTTGACACTTTCCCAGCCAATTTACTTGTTCACAGGAGAATAAATGGAGGTAGCTTTTCTTTAGCATGACTGGTGGCTATTTCACACAGCTACCTTGATGGTTTCTAAATGGAGCCCACAGAGAAATCATTGCAACATAGAAGAAAGGACTGAAGGTGCAGGGAGCTAATTAGTTTGCAAACATTGCAGTTGTGAAGTCCTATTTTGATCTCAGACAGGTAACTGGGTATAGAGAACTCATTTAGTTATTAGAGAACACATTTTTCCTGAGATCTGCTTACATGTGCTCTGTAGACACATAGTAGATGTAAGAAATGGTTAGATACACTTATCTGCTAGCTCTGGATCTTGTCTGGCAGGTAGTAAGGAGTGGTCAGCTATGGGTGATTTTGAAGGAATTGTTACAGTACTTCTTGCTAAAAGTTGCCTGCAGCCACATCTTCAATTTTTGTAATGATTTTTTTTTCTAGTTCTCTCTGGATAAAAAGCTCTTGTTTTGTTTTTTGCCTTTGCAAATGGATGACGGTACAAAATAATTACCTGAAGCCACAGAAAGGGTCTAAACTTAAAGGCATTCAGCCATTGGTTTGCTGTCAGACACATGTGTTCCCTTGGAATCTCAAAATTGTTTGGGATACAGAGTGAGGAGAGAAAGAACAATCTCTTTGGTGTATTTTCATACGCACTGAAGGCAACAAGGTGATGCCACTGCAGGAAATGCAGCTTTTCTTATTCTGGAATGTGTTCATAGGAGTGAATTATATTAGGTGTGAGAGGTAGTTGTAGTTATTTACTCTAGTTGACAGAAGTATGAACCTGATTGTATTACTGGCTTAGGTATTTCTGAGAGCATGGAGATTCATCCTTAGAGTCCCTTGGTGATTCCTTATCATTTTTACCAAGAATTATAAGCTGTAAATGTTACCTTTAAGAAAAGAAACTGCCTGTTCAATCTAAAAAAAGATCTCTTTCTGTGCATAAAGAGCTCACAAGAGAAGGGCAATGAACAATGAAAAATGAACCTCTCTTTGAGGTTAAGCGAAGAAGTAATTAATCTAATTGGAAGCAATAGAGATCTTAGTTGATATTAGCAAAAACTTCACCTTAAGCACTGAAAGTATGTTGCCCACATAGCAGTGGAACTCTGGCAGAAGAGTTGAGTACGCTACACATAAACAGGGACAGAGCCACCCTATTTTATTGTGTCTCTAGGTTGGACATACCCTGCACTTCTCTGTTTGGCTTTTTTTTGAAAGGGCGTACATAATAAGTAAAGACTTCTGGTCATTATGGCTTTGTTTTGCTAGAATGGAACAGTGCACTGAGATCCTTACAGGACTTACGTGAAATTGTACTGCCTGCCACAGTCAGACTTCCTCTCCACTTGCTTATTTGGTGTCTCATCGTCCTTTTTGCAGAGCATTCTCAGTCACCCTCAGGAAAGAAACATTCCCTTCTTTTCTGAAAAGGTAAATTAGAGAGTTCTGAAAATTGGCAAAAACTCGTTATTGTATTCACCTGTGCAATAAAACATAAGCAATGTATTAAACACTTGTACTGTTTGCCATGTAGGAAGTGGGAGCAGTGACTTGTTGAGCTCCCTTCACGCTGTGTGATTCCCCTTATGGATGAGATATGAGTTGGACGAGATGTGAGCTGGAGTGCTATACATCCTGTTTGGACACATAGGTGATCCCACTAGTCACTCGTACAGTGTTCATCAAAATGTTCCTATCTCAGAAAACGCAGCAGTTCACTGCAGCCTCTACTCTGGCTGATAGATGTGTGAAACTGCACACTCCATAGCTCTGGATAAATGGAGTGCTTGCTTTAAAGACAAAGTGCAGGGCTCGTGAACCTGTACCTGTACAGTGTAAATAGTACTCAGTTTCTAGTCTCTGTGAGACACCAGTTCAAAATTTTGCTGTGGTGTCAGTGGATAAATGAGGAGTGCCTCGAGGGTTCCTGCATTCTAGAGGTAAAGTGCTCATATGGCGAAAAAAGAGCATTTCACATAGCCACTTTAATTTTGATAGATTAAAAAAAAAGGCAGCCAGACCTTCTTATGTGGTTGTCTCAGGTATGGGTTGAAGCAGCTGACATTTATATTCTGTGCTGGGGGCCTAGGTTTTGGAGAAGTCGACTGTAGATAACAGTAGTTTTCTAATAAAGAGATCACAAATTACATAAGTTAGACAATTTAGACATATCCATGCTCTGATTTATCTTCCTGCTTCAGACCCAACATATCTGTGCTTATCCATTACTTGAATTCAGTTTTGCTATGCAAAGAAAAGGCACATTTGTACTGTTGAGTCCATGTGTCCACTGCCTAGTTTGTGCAGAGACACAGCTCTGGACCAAGATTCAGTGTGAGATTTCATGGGCAAGTGGTTTCAGAGGAGATTTTTCAAGATGCTCCTTTTTTTCTTTTTAAAAGGGCAAATCTTCTTTTACTCTCTTTCAGGAATTCACTCCCAGTCCTTTCTTCCCTTCTAATCCAAAAGCCTTAACTAAGTCACTTTTGTTCCAAAATAATAAGACCAAAGTTCTTTTCACTAGTTATGTATAGGAAGGGTTGATGTAGAGAAAGATTGTCAGTGATCACTAGGAATTGCACAGTGTGTTCCACAATTGAAGACTATTTCTTTTCCCCCAGTGTACCACTTTGTTCTTCAATAACTGATGTAATTAAAGAAGAACCACAGGAGAAGGGGAGTGTGTGCCCCCACACTGTTCTGGTCTCTTGATCAAGGAAGGTGGATTCCAGAACAAGGACAAAGAGGCTGTAAGGAAAGCACACCCTCATTTTAGGGAACTAGAAAAAGTGACTTTCTAACTAACAATGTTATGACATGGAGACAAAATGGATCTAAATAGATGGAGTTAGATGCTGGGGAAAGATATTAACTACTTGAATCCTGTAACAGCACCTGGTAGTGGTAAAAAAACCTGTAACTGTCTACAAAGGTAGCTCAGACTGGAAACTTGTAGAAATTTTGATATAGCAGAGGGAGGAGAGTGAGTATGTTTGTGTAAATGGGACAACAGGCTGGCTAAACCACTTCTAAATGGAGCTAAAGCACTTAATACCACTGTGTTTACAGTGGTAGAAGGCTGGATTTGTTGAGCCATCAGAGAAGGTCAATGCGAGCACTATTCTACCTCCACACTAACATATAAACATGAACTGATTTAATTATTAGATTTCTTCAGGAGGCAGGAACATCTTAAGTGCATTTTGCAACCCCATGCTGTGGTTTAGGGCCTGATACCACTGAAGCTCTGCCACAATTAACATAAATCATACAGTGTGTGGATGTTTGCCGACCATCATGGCTGTGAACCTATCTGCCCTGTGTCGAGATTTGTTTCTATTTAACAAGAATTGCCGCTGTCCAATTTGTAAACCTGCCTGTTGAACTGGGAATTGCGATGGCTTCTTGGGCAGACTAACATCCCAAAGACTAAACAGCAGCCACCAGCATTATCTGTCTCTTCTCATGAGCACGGAATCCATCACAAAAAAAGCAAGCATTTTCTGATGCTTTTTTTAATGAACTGTCTCAGAGAGAGAATGAGAGAAAAAAAATGTTTCTTCTGAAGTTACATGGCAAAAAATTGACTATAGAAAGCTCAGGATTTCTTTTGTCCTTGCTTCGTAGTTTGTAATATCACTAGGATTGCACTCTGAACCTTTCTAGCTAATACTACAGCCTCTTAAACACAAACATTGAATCTGGAAGCAGGCTTATTGCAAACACTCAGAGAGCAAAGAAGATAAACACAAGAAAATTGTTTCAGTATTTTGACAATCAAGTCTGAGAGCTTTTACACATTGACTGTTGACAGTTCAAGATGTCAGAATACTGGAAGTGAAGGGTAGTGACAAGAAGAAGCAAACAAAATAGGAACCCAACCCCCACAGGAAAATAATAATTAGAAAGCAGAGCAAAGAGGAAAGATGTGATTTTTCCGAGGGGCTGAAACAAGAATACAAGATTTTGTGTGGTCAGGGTGCTCATGGGGCTTCATTAGGGATTTTATGACTGCTGCTATTAACAAACCAATGATGTGTCAACTAAAACTCAACATCAGCTGTTGAGTATCAACATGGGAGCTGTAAAAGCATAACGCTAATTTCTCCACATCTGCCTTTTCTTCTTTGTATATAATCCCTAATTACAATCTCTGGATTTGGGTGGTTTTTGAGTGGTGACCTTCAGTTAGATTAAAGTAGATTTGTTCACACGATAGACAAAGTTTATTGAAATCTGACAAGTTGCAGTTCCTACGAACTTCAATGGTAACACCACCAAATGAAATATTGGAGCAATAATAATCCTCAGTAGCTTTTTCATCTTTGATGCCAGTTTATATATTTTTTCCCAGAGGACATTTCCATGGCTGTTCCTCTGCACTCCATTTATATAAAAGAAAATTATATTTTCTCATTGAACAGTGTTTTGGTTACATTCCTCATATCAGTGTGTGATGCCTAATTTTTTTGCATATCTCTGTGGCCATCTCTTCAATGATATGTAGATGCATAGTGCTGCTTTGTGCTTTTGTGTTTTGTTTCTTCTCTGGTATAAGACAAATGGGATTTTTGACTTGCAGCTGTACCTGCATGTTCTTGTATTTCTTACCTTTGCTGTCCATGGGACCGAATCCAGTTCAGCAGAAAAGCTGTTGGTGGATGCCGAGTTGACTTCCTCAGTACCTGCTTAGATTTCTGTGACTTCCTGCCACAGAGAAGCAGTGAAATTGTCTGTTGTATTGAGAGGCTTAATGGTGTACCTTGGTCCTTATGCATGCTCAGTTTCAGTCAGAAAGGTGCTCTTGTATTCTCCTCTTTTGAAGATTCTTGGTACTTTAGTAGAAACAAGAACTTATGCTAAATGTGCAATGCTTAGATGCCTTTAAGCAGATGAGGGCTAAAGATATATTTTTGATCTTTCTAACAGATTTTCACATGTGTGACTTTGATGTGCACTTTGCCCAAGGCTAACACTGAAGTTACAGCACAGAGGGTGGATCTGTACATCTCTCCTGTGGTCCTCAAATGTGTGCATGCATGCATGTGTGAACACAAATGTACATGCTCTTGTTTGTCATCTTCTCTGCTCCAAAAGCTCTGTATGACACAGGCTTAAACTTGAATTCAGGAAGAGTTTTTTTCATGGAAAGGTTGCTAAGCATTGGAACAGACTGCCCAGGGAGGTGGTGGAGGTGTTCAAGAAATGAGTGGACGTGGCTCTCGGTGCTATGGTCTGGTTGTCAAGGTGGTGATCGGTCAAAGGTTGGACTTGATGATCTTGGAGGTTTTTTCCAACCTAAATGCTTCTGTGACTCTGTGACTTGGCAGGCTTTAGATTTGGGCCTGGTAGCAGGCAGTGCTGCTGATGGTACTATGTGAAATTGTGGGTCAGTTGAGGAAAATTGCTGAAGCTCAGATTACAGTAAAGGTTACAGAATTGCTGCTGCCACTGCAGCTGTCTTCCTTTTTGGATAGTCAGGTGTTTACTCTTTCAGAGTAAAAAAAAGGAATGCTTAGCACCTCCAGAAAATACCTTAGCCTGGATGCTGGATCAGAGCATATGGGTGCAATAGGAAAGATTTCTGAGTGGTTTGTACCACTGCTAAATCCAGATTGCTTCTTTAAGCAGTCTTCTTTTGGGCACTTTGCACGCAGAAAGAAATTAAACATCAACTCAGTAGTCAGTAGTATCCTTTCCTCTTAAATTTTACAGAATGTGGAGCTCTGTGTGGAAAAAACATAGCTTTTTTTCTCTTGGTGATGTAGAACTCTGTGTCTTTACAAGAGCGCAGTGCTGTTCATATGACAGTTATCTTTGTAATAAGATTTCCTTTTCCACTTCTCACTGTGTGGGAAGAGGGCTCTGCGTGCCATACTGATCATTAAATGAAGGTTGTGAAGATACAACTCAGGATGCTGCTGCTATTATAAGCAGTGACAAAACTAGGCATCAAGTGTGATGTCAAGAGTTTCAATTAGTCATGCTGGTGAGTTACTTGCTGGAAGATGTTGTTTAATGGCCTCTGTAGAAGTGATCTTGGACCATTTCCTTGTAGGTGGGTGACTCATGCTCAGTGTGAAGTGCTGTTGCGTAGTGGGATTGTATTTCAGGGCTTGGAAATTGAGACAAATAAGGCAAGTTTAAATGACTGGAATTTCTGCTTGCACATGCAAGGCCTTCAGCCCACAAATCACCTTGGAAACCACAGTACCTCAGGCCCACCAGCCAGCAGTGGTGTAACAGCACAGCAAGTAGTCTTGGAGATTGTAGAGGAGGCTTCCAATGTTCTTGAGCTGGAGAAACTTAGCTCTAGGGAATGGATCTCTTATGGTGCCAGCATAAGACTCTCTTGTTGTGTATCGATAACACAGTTCTGTGTTTTTTGAGTCTTCTGAATTCAGTCTAAATTCTGGTCCTTCTTAAGGTTTCCCAGGATAGGTCTGAAGTATAGGACCAACCTCCTTCTGCCTCCCTCTTAGGCTGCTTTTGTCATGGTAACAAGTGATACATGATATTTATGTTACTTTTCTCTGTCGCTGGGCAACTAGACAGGCATGATAATTCCTAGACTGTGGGAAGGGACATGGTGTTGCCATCATCTAGCAATAAGTGAGATAAATACCATGTTGCTAATGTGTACAAAGCATCAGTGAGGCTCTTCAGTGTGACTGACACTAAATTGTGTGTTGGGGCAAGCACACTTCCTTCTTGAGGTTATGCTGAAATTTCATGTACTGCTGCTTCAGAGAACAGCAGTTTAAGGTAGCTCTATTTGCCTTGGGTTTTGTGTTGTGTTTTGTCACCAGGTAGAAGCCCTTGGGAGGTAGCAGGGAGTAGCAGCTGCTGCTCAGATGAGAACGGAACAATTCCTTGTTCAGCTATTATTACTGGCATGGTTGTGAGAGGGTAAGGAGAGAATTCAGCGGAGTTTGGGAGGTGGCTAAGAGGAGGAGACCTTCACACCTAGGAAATGCTGTTACTGTTGTCCTAATGGTGGGGAATTTCTGCCCATCCTCCTACTTGATGAGTTAAAAGGAAATATCTGTGCCTTATACTTCAGCTAGGGGGGAGCATAAAGCGTGTGCTCACCCTGGAGCTATTTGGAGGGGAGGAGGCTGTGGTATGAGTCTCCACAGTTAACATGTGGTGCTGTTATCTGTAGAAGCCTATTGGGTGAATGAAAACATAAGATGAAGTCAGCAAGAAGGTAGTGGGACCCATAGTGCCTGCTGTAGGAGGGAAAAGCTGTGGGTGGGTAAAGGCCTAATTGTGTAAGTGATCATCTGAGAATGCTAGAGTTGAATCCCAAAGGCTTGGAGGAGGGCATTGCCATGGAATATTGCCTGCACATTTGGTTGTCCTGTCATTTGCATAGTGCAACAATTAGTTGGGGATCCTAAGAAAGATGTATTAGCTGAAATTATGCCAAATGTTGCTTTGGTTCTATGACAGCTGTCACTTGAAATGTCACAAAGATTATACTTTTTTTTTAATTCATCCTTCTTTTTTTTTGTTTGCTTCTGTGTAGATAACTAAACTGAGATCCTCTTGGTTAGTTATACTGCAGCAGTCTTCAGATGGCTCCTACTCCACCTCTTCTGGTTCATCCATTTATAGTAATAGTGGAGGAGTTTTGTGCTTTTTATTTCAGCAAAAATCCAACAAGCCTGTTGTTTTGAAATACAGCTGTAAATACTACCTTAAATATGTGACTAAGCCCTTAGAATAGATTGAGAGTCTGATGTTTCTAAGAATAATAAATTAGTGAGACAGTACATTTTCTGCTTGGTAACTGACTGGAAGGCAACAAGATTACTTTCAGTGTTTAGCTTCAAATATTAGTTTTCTCTTCCTTAAATTGCATTAGTTATATCTAATTATAGGTACAGTTTGTGGTAATCAATTTGAAGCATAATGATGTGAGTTGCCTCTCTCTATAAAGAATATATTTTGACTTGGAACATTAGAGGTATTTTGAATGCTGTGTGATTTTCATTTATGATTTGATTACACAGGTAATTGAAATGTGACAGACTCTGATAACATTTTGTTGGAACAAATTGGTGAGTTCAACTTTTTTCTCAGATATATTTTTTTGCCTTCATAAAGGCAAAAGACGTGAGAGTTTTCAGCTGCTTGACATACAGATACTTATGAGGAATTTGATCTTTTTGTGCTGGGTCTTAATTTTTCTTTTCCCTGTGATGTCTATTGGAAAGAAAAAAAAACTGCAAAAAACAAACAAACAAAAAAAACCCACCTCAATTTCCTGAGCTAATAAATCCTGCCCAATAACAGTAAACCAGAATTAAGTGTATTTTTAGCAACCTAGGTGTAGCTTAAAATTAACTTATGTCAGATCAAAACTGTGCCATTGCAATTATGATATGCTAGTATTCACAAATAATATATCTAGTAATTCTTGATTGTGATGAATTGCAAACCTCTGCAGGCACCTAAAGACTCCAGAGTTGTACAATATTCAGTAAATGTCTGTAAATGCTGTTACAGCTTTTTCCCTCTGATGAAACAGAATGACCAAGCTTATGTGAAATGTCAGTGGAAATAAGTCCTTTTTACTTCCATCTCATAATATCTCTGGGGATTGATTGGGCCACTGCACAGAAGTCAGCACACAAAACCTTAATTCAGAAATAAACAATTCGAAGTAATTCAAATGTTTTATATGCAGAAGACATTACATGTAATTAGATTGCACCTAGCTAAATTTTTGCCTTGACTAACCTGATTTTAGACTGCAGGCATGTAAATGTACATATTTAGATTTACTTATGAGTACACTAACTGCAGCAGGTTGTTGCTTAATAATGAACTAAAGTGTGTGTATAAATTCATTCAGCATTGGAACTTAAATATGTTGTGATAAATTGGTTTGTTGGAATGGGTAAAAACAAACAAAACCAGGCTAACCAGAAACTGTTGTTTTCCTTTGATGGAGAATCCAAGGAAGGATAGAGAGGGAAAATAAAATGAGAGCTATTCTTTAGCTGCTGATAAGAAAAACTTGACTCTAAAACTTACCACAGAATACAAATATCCAATATATTAATTCAGGACTGCTACCCATATTATTATGGATAGTATTGAAGTGTTTCACTAGGAAAGTGTCTAAAATTTAATTTACATAATGTGTTTATAGATTTGTGCATAGATATGTGTATAAGTACACTCTACAAGCATGAGTTCCATGCCATATATAATATTACAGGTACTCTTCTAATAGCATGGTTTGCAATTTTTTATTCTTTCTTCTACTATTTGTAGATTGTTAGCATTTCTCTATGGGAGATGTGGAAACCCGTGTGTAGTAGTGATGCCTTTTTCTCCTGGTTTCAGGAATGAACACTAGACACGGTTGGAGGTTAGAGGGTTGAGGGTCATTTACCTCAATATTTTAATAGGATCCTGTTCTGATACATCACGTTACGAAGCCCACCATGCATGCATGCTCTTCTCCCTTCTCTTCTTCTCCTTCTCTTCTTCTGTTCTTTTGTATCTTCTTCCTCTTCTTCTTCTTCTTCTTCTTCTTCTTCTGTATCCTCTCTTCTTCTCTTTTTCTTCTCCTGCTGTATCCTCTGTATTCCCCCACACCACTCACACACACAACTTATAGACCTAATCTCCCTGGGGGACCAATAAGTTTACAGAACATATTCTACTGAGGGGAACCATGGCTCCTCAAGATAGTAGGATGTTTGGTCTCCTAGCTCTGCAGGACCTTGGAGCTATGCTGGGTTATCAGACTTGGAGAAGTACAAGTATGCAGGCTAATACTTGTGGATACACAGAACTGTGTAAAAGGTATAAAAAGAAATAGCAAAAAATCCTTTTGGCATCAGTAGCTTCAAGCTCTCTAAAAGCAAGCCAGACCTTCCTGGTGGTTTTGGAAATTGTCACAGATTTGCAGAGAGTCATAAAATTGATAGCAGCTTTGAACTACGTGTGAATGTCTGGCTTTATTCTTTTCAATTCATCATCAGCACTGTTTAAAAAACAGGAAAATAATCCTGATAATATTTCTGGGGAGTGTGTGTGGGTATGTGTGAAAATAATGTGATCGTACCTAACTTTTTGTAGTGCTTCCTAGTGTTTCCCTACATTCAAGACCAAAAAAGAACCCTTCCTGTTCATGTATGTGTGCGTATTGCTCTGTGTGAGTAGGCTTAGTGTGAAGAAGTTGCAGAACGAGGCCGAAAGGCTGCCTTCAGCTACCTGTTGAAACAGATGAACCGTGGGCTCTTCCTGAGGTTCTGTGTGTGCCAACTGATTCTCACCACCCTTCCGTGGAGCAGTTTGCCAGGCTCCTTCCATAAAGTGTCCTTCCAGTGCCACCTCTTGGTAGGTTCACAGGCTGACTTAGCTGCGGAGTTAATTCCACGAGTGAGAAGGTCAGCACACCCCTGGCGCAGAAACAGCCTCTGTCCCGTGAGCTGCTTGCTGTGCAAGCACCAACCTCGTCTGGTACTAGGACTCCACATTTATTAGTTGAAAATACCATAGGGTCTCATAAAAAAAGGAGCGGTTGGCTGATGCACCGCTGCTGGGTTTAAGGCATGTGGCTACAAGGGTTTGCACACATTTGGATTTAGCCCAGTAAATAAAAAGCTGTAAAGTAACATTTTCCAGCAGGTTTTTGTCAAGTCAGTGTGTCTCGTTGCCTGGATTATAGTGCTGAGTGGTCAGCAGTTTTTACAGCTGATGTGAAAGGAGCAGTGCTTTTGGTGCAGCAAAGATTGCATAACCTTATGTGCTCTGAGGAGTAAAATCAAGCTGCATGTCTTTTCAGGACTTCCTTCTTCCTGCTTCTCCCAAGATATCCATAGTGCTTCAGATTTTAGGGAGGAATATTCTCAGGTGGATAATGGCAGTACACATTCAGCTTCCTGAAACAGGATCCAAGAAGGAAAGGACAAAGCGATGTGGGTACCTGGCACCAATACTAAAGATATTTTAATTTATTAATTCTGCCTGAATTTGAGCCTTTCTCCTTTCTTAGGCTGCTGTTTGGGATTGTCTTTTAATTTCCACAGCAGCATAACTGGTAAATCTGCAGGGGAGTACTGTGTGCCCTCCAGCCCTTGCATGTCTGGGCATTTTTTGCCACAGCAGAGCCCCTCCGGTCAATTTTGACCATTGGTCAGTTTGTTAACATCTCTTCTTTATGGAGATGGTATATTGGTGGTTATAGTGCTATAATCAATAGCTCCCTTACCCTTTATTTTGTTAGAGATTGTACTTAAAAGTCCTGAGAAAAGCTAGAGATGAAGAAACAGCTTCAGAGAGTACTCCATAAAGATGCTCATCTAATCTAATAATATGGACTGAACAGAAGAGAAATTGAAAACTCCTATGCAAATATCAAACAGTGCCAAAGTAAGCATCCTGCAAAAGTGTTTTGCAAGGATAATTAGGAAAGAAAACCACCTGTAACTACACAGTCAAATGTGAAAAGCTTTCTTTATTGTCAGCAGAGAAGGTAGAAAGCTTAATTTTTCTTTCAAGTTTACTCCTAATGAAGTTGTGGAGTCCTGCTACCTGTCACAGGGCATTCTTACTCATGTTACCAGCAGGTACTTAATGTTTAATTTCTTCAGTATTTCCCATTTTCCTCCCTCTACGTGTTTTGAAAGCCCTTCATAAGGATTTTTGCATTGTGGCATACACAAGCATCCTCACTTTCTCTTGGTGCCCCTGGCAGGGAGGATCCACTGGTAAGGCACAGGTATTTAGATACATAGAAAAAATTTCGTTTTCTCTTTAGTTTATGTTAAAGATATTTCTCATTCCTTTTGAAAATCAAGATTATGCTGTTTGACTTCTCAGCTGACTGTTCTGTAAAAAAATAAAATCACTAAGCTTTGGGTAAATGTTACTAGGCCAGAAAGAAAAGTTGAAACAATGGAGGCTCTAGGCTTATCAGTAGGACATTCACATGGGACACAAGAGACTGCACTACTTGGAATGTGTTTTCATAGAATTGAATTCTTTTTGGGATCAAAATGGAATTAATTTCATTGTGTGTGGGTCAGAGTGATGTTTATTGCAGCTCTCTGCATGATGGTTTTGTTTGAGTGGTTCAAAATTTGGAGTTTTGTTGGCACAGTTTATGGATGAAGCAAGTTATGTGTTTTTCACCATAATAGAGTGGACAGGAAGCCAAACTTTCTAAACTGTTGCCTAAGCAGCATGCCTGCTTTATATTACTGCATTATATAGTAGCTTTATAGTCATGCTGTATTTGTTCCTACTAATTTTGGATATTTTGAGTAGAATGTTTCGGAAGCACCCAAACCCGAGTACTAAGTGTTTGTGACAAGGCTTGAATTCTGAGTGCAACCCCTTCAATATTGGATTGTAATTTTGGTCCAGCTGAAGTTGATGCAATTACTTCCTGTCTTTTTCCTTGAAATCAGCTTTTCCAGCCCTTCTGCTGCATCCAGACTGTCAGCATATGCCTATGTGTACAATAGTTAATGCTCTACTGTTAGGATTATCTGCATTAAAACATCCAAAGGAGGGACTAAAACCAGGCTTTGATTCTGTTGTCACATTGAAATTGCTGGGAGAACTGACTTGATCCAGAAATATATCTGATTAGGGTTTGAGGAGGTTATTTTTGTGTCCCAGTTCCATCTGCTTTGCCTTGTGTATAAGGCCTTCGTCTTTGACATGGCCAACTGCTTGTGCCTTTTGTAAAATCAACCTGACAAGTTTAGAGTCTGTGATGCCCTTCTCTGTAATTATGTGTTGTTCTCTGAAACACAGCACAGCTGATCTTGGTCAAATGTGGTGATTTGTCCCACAACACATTTTATAGGCAAGTGATTGCAGTGCAAGTACTGTGTTGCAACTTGAAATGGACAATAGTAATAAAAATCATTAATGTCAGTTAATAACTCATATATAGAAATCTGCCTGAATGGCTTCTATAATTCTGTGCCATGTGTATATTTGTACTTTACACATTTTTTTCTTTCTAAGCCACGGAAGTTTTAATAGGATGTGGGGATCCCCCAAGACCTCTTTCATCACAGGCATATTTACTGAAGTGTATCTTTGTTTTCCAGGAGATCATCTGCAAAGATGCTCTTCCCTTAGTTTGATTAGTGGGTGGGAGAAGGGTGCATGGAGTGGCTAGAAGCATTCACCTTTACTGCCTTGCAGATTTGCAACTCAGGCTTCTGGCACAGGCAAAAGCTACTGTGGAAGAGCTGAGTTTTCTGAAATGTGGCATATTTTAATGTTAGATTGCAAGTAAGATTAAGTCATTAGTTTTGATGATGATATTCTGATGCACTGCAGAGTCGGCAATGGTGCTGTAACAAGACTGACTGAACTCCAGTGTTATTGATGTGAGGTGATTTTTCTACTGTGAAAGCACATGAAAAAAACATTATTAATGCAAGTGGTAAACTGATTTTAGATTCAGTCAAAGAAGTAGGGAGTTTAAACAGCTTTCAAGACATGTGAAGCACTGCAGAGGTCATTTTCTCCCTGTGTAAGCTCCAAACTCACATTGAGGCATGTTGAAGAATAGCTGGAAAAGAGCTGTAATACAGGAAAAGCGATGCTCCTTCCTTCCTTGTCCTAGGAACTGACCCATCAGTTTTCTGCTGTGGTGACAGCAGATGATCCCAACTGATACTGCAGGAACCAGGGAGCACTTTCAGTCACCAAGAGTCAAACTGATCTCTCCCAGTATTGGTCACATCATCTAAGCTAACAGGGCTCTTTCTGTGGCTGATGGAGTTTTCTCTTAGTGCAAAACACATCTAAAGTGGATGAACTTAGTTGGCTCTGGTGACACCTTCTTGGTTCCTAAAGGTAACCTTTTAAATGTCCCAGACTGGATAGTTTTATCTGACAGCAATCAGGTGGTCCTCTGTCTGGAGGGGCTGTTGAAATTTACTGTTGGCTCCAGCAGTTGCTGGGAAGAGGTGAGAAAAAATAGTGGGTGAATGAAATAACAGATAACTGAATAATGCATTTGCTTAGCTTCATAAGAACTTGATCACTCCTTCCTTTTGCATTTACATGTTATCTGAGAATTGAACACTATTTACAGCATATTCCATGCTGAATTATTTCATCTGCTCATTATTCCAAATAAGAACTTTCTGTAAGTCTCTATCACAGGTGAAGAAATCTAAATAAATTAAGCACATCTGCAAACAGAGCTGCTGCTGTATTTCTTATGAATAAATAGACAAATGTTAGCAAAAATATTCTCAGCTCTCTGCTGTGTGAATGTGTCAAATCTCATCAGGATTGACTTCAACCCCTGGGTATCTGCATATCTTTCTTCACAAGTGTTTGTGATTTCCTGGCACTGGTTACCTTGTCCTTACCAACAGAGAGACTTTTATGCTGAGATGAGTTACACAGATTGAGCAGAAACATTAGCACAGCAATTTGAAATGATTGATATGTGCAGCGCCTTGTCTGCAAAGCTAGTTAGTTTGCTACTTTTGACAAGGCAATTTAACAATAGAAAATTGTTGATAGTGATCAAAACAGATTGCCGTGTGGAGATGGTGGGTTTTTCAAATGGAACCTAAGCTTTGTAAGCCTGCTAGTTCTGCCAAAAGCTATTTACCTTCAGTTACCCAAGTTCTTAAGTTACTTAAATGCTTTGGAAATACTGCCTCTAAAAAGGAGCTCTAGAGAATTACAAAACCTAGATTTCATTTAATTGTCACAAGGTAAGGTTTGAAAAATTGCCCAAGTAGGAATAGGATTTGTGCATTCATATATCTTTGAAGTCTGGCTCTAGAACTTCAAAGGCAGACTGTGGAAGTGAAGTCCAAAGATACATAGGCATGCTTTGGTATTTCATCTCCAGATTTACTGCTTAAATTCATGGATTTGCTATACAGACACAATGTTGTGCTGCCTGCTAGATTGACAATTTCCTTCTGAAGATCCCTGTGTATTCCATGTGTTAGTCCTGAGCTGCACACAACCTCTGGTTGGCTTGTGCCCTTCTGATGTGTAACAGTGGAGCTCTTCACCTAATGGGCGTTTCCTTCTGCCAGGCTTCAGTTCCTCCTCGCAGCTTTCCGTACCCGTGTTATTCCTTGTATCACAGCGGTGCTTGCACTCTCCAACCATGCTTAGGCTGCTTGTTGAGCTTGATGCTGAACAAGAGGTCTAAAGGCATAAAAGGTAGGGAGAGAGAGGCAGGAGCACTTGAAAGGACATACCCAGGAATATGGCTGCATTGCCTTTGTTCTTCCTTATTTTAGCTCAACCAGGGCTGTGAAGGTTGTGTCCATTGGTCTGGCTGGATGCTTCTTTGGATAAGCTCCAGCTTCTGTCATCTGCTGTAGGAAATGTGTAATGGCACTAAACCAGCATGAAAATGGGATACCAGCCCTGGTACTTGGCACTTCTACATTTTTCCCAGCTATGTTGAGCTTCTGTCAACAAATGACTACACTTTTATCATTGTTGTTCAGCTTCAGGTCACTCCCATGATCTCATCTTGTACGAAAAAGAAAAATCAAATTAGTTTCTCAAAAAAATTGAATTGATGAAATCCAGTGTACGACAGTAGTCTGGCTTCCTTAGAGCAGCAGCTCTCTTATCAGGATCACAGCCTGAGGAGCCCATAGCCCCTTTGTTTTTATGGTAATCAGATCCTTTCATCCCAGAATCCAAAATACTGTTGGAGCATATTTAATATTCTATCCATTCCATGTGTAAAACAAACATTCGGGCTGTATCTAAGGTGGAAAACAAAATTACATGGTTTTTCCTCTTCCTCTGTATAACTTCCTGTCTTTACATATGTTGGCAAAGGGATTTTCCTGTGGGGAAAGGTGAAGCTATATCTTGGCAGCCGCAGGAAAACCTAAATTTGGTAGCGATGGCAGAGAACACTGCAGAACAAGTAAGGAGAGCAGCAGATTCTGAATGACACTTGATGATTGATGCAGGTATGGGTGGTGCTGGAAGAATTTTCCAAAGCATCCAGAATTGACTGTGAGCCTCTTGCCATAAATTACTCTGGAAAACCCCATTTGCAAAGTGATTTTAAAAATCAGGCTGGATATAGAAGAGGAGCTGTGAATGTCAAGCATGATTTCTTGCCCAAAGCGAGATTGTCTCCTGCAATATGGTGCAATCTATGTACCTGTCTTTTACAGACCTGATTATGAGGGTAACTGCTATCTTTTTTTTTTTTTTTTCATTTTTTTCTTTTTTTTGGAAATTCATCTAAAAACTGTCTTTAAAATCATAGCCTGCCTTATTCACATAGTGAGATAAGAGACAATGTGCAGACAATATGCCATAGATTATTTTGCTAGGTGATAAAGAAAAGCAAGATGTTCAGAAGACATATTATTTAATTTTTAAAAAAGGTAGTTAAATATATAAATCTTTCCTCATAAATCCTCCCTGAATGGTCTTAGTTGGAAATTTATCACGTAGAAGTATTTTAGTTTCACAATTCATTTTTTTCTACTTTACATCTATAAGTTGAAGATTGATGCATGATTAAAACATTTCTCCCACACCAGAGAAATTTCCAATTAAAAAAAACTCCTCAGCAAAAAGGAACATGTCAAGTGAGAAAAATCACAGCTACCTGCTCTGTGGATTTTCTACCAGATACTGACACCTGAGCTCTTTGTAGACTACAAGAATAATTACAGTGCATTTGCATAGGCTGGTGCTGAATTCCTGCAAAAGAAATCCAGGAAAGGATTAGCATGCTTATTCCCATATCTTGCATATTATACACTGGATTCTTGAACTAATTGTCTCCTCTCCACCCCCTCCTACGTCTCCCACCTCCCAATTTTAAAGTGACTATATTGTGGAGGGAACCAAGCCAAAACAAAAATCAGCTTCCTAAACAAATATTGGCTCTGCCTGATTTTTTTAAAGTGCTCTGTGAGAGTGGGACCTGTGTATATCACAATCTAAACAGTATTTGCAGCTGGTTGAGGCCAGTCATGATTCTCCAGCTAGGATCAAACATCAACCTACAATTTGGGCTTTTTTTTTGCTAAAATGACAACTGGAAACACCAGCTGGCATCCAGCTCCTGAGTACTCAGTTCTGTACACAAAGGAAGCACATTCAACACAAGACCTACAGGAACAAGACACTTGTCCTACCTACAGCACCTTCTGCTATTTCATTTCATGGGTTCTTCTGTTTCACTGTGGAGAAGTAATATTCTGCCATTGGTGGAGGGAAAGGATTTTCCCGCGAAGGGAAAATCAAGGAGAGCTGTAACTGTTTGCAGGTTTATGAAGGGCTGCTGCTCTGATAGAACATGCAGTGATAAGGCTGAACTTCAGAAAGGATGATTTAGATAAGATGTGTTAGGTGAAATACCACAACAATAAGCTGGTGAGAGCTTGCACTGCCTGGGTATGATGCAGAGTCTCAAGAAGCAGAGATACTTTAGGAAAAGCCTGGGCATACTTTTGCAGAGGATAAAGATGACTCTAGGTATTCTTTTAAGTTGTTTTCCTGTCCCATATTTCTGCCTTTCTGGGCCTCCAAGGAGATGGTGCCTTCTCAGAATTATTGATTTATTAGTGGACAGAGCACTAGTGGGAGCAACACAAGGGCATGTATTTTCTTTCCAGTTTTACTGCTAGCCTGAGGCATGACTTCTTGACCCTGCTGATCAGGGAGACTGCAAGAATCTTCTGATGTGTCTTTGTTACAGGAACATGACACTGCACAGTCCCTCAAATGTTAGAAATGCCCCTATCTTTTCATGGTAATCACTTCTTTCAGTAAACAGATTATGCACTGCATTTCAGGTAAAAAAAAAGTTTTTCTAAATATTTTTTTTAAGTTGTTTCTTTCATTATAGTGTCTACTGTGTTGCTTTTATTTATTGCAGTTTATTTCTAGGTACTAAAACTGCCTTATTGCTTTGCTTAAGACACAACACAAAATAAATGAATAAATTATTTACCCAGCTTTGGTGTGAATTGCAGCCCTTTCACTGTCAAGTTATGCATTGCAGAAGCTATTTTTGATCCCACAAATTTAAGGGGTTTTGAGATTATGGACTAGTCTTTTGGAAGTGCTAATGGCTGCTCTCACTCAGAACAAGGGAGAAGAGCTCCCCTAGCGAGAACAAAGGGAGATGTGAGGTGCTGAGCAGGTTTGAAACTTCATCCATACAGCTTTAGACTGTGCATTTTGTTAAGGATTCTCTCTGAAGGTTCCAGTAGAAAGACTTGGTTTCAGCAGGCAATAACACCAAGGGATTTGAATTGATGCTTATTTTTCCTCAGCTGGGCAAACTAGGGTATACTGGAAAGTATAACTCCAACCATCCAAGTTCCAAAGAACCATTTTATTTCCAGCCTGAAAAATTACCACTGCTACTTAGTATAGGCCTGCTGCATTCATACCTATTTTTAAGCCCCAGCCTTCCATCTATTTATATTTCTCCCTCAGTATTTGCACTCTGGCAAGACAAGGTCTTTGCCTGCTTTATTACCACTGAACCCTACCTTCAGTTCTTGGTCTCTCTCATTTCAGGACTCTTTCTTCACAGAAACTCTTAGGGCTGTCTTTTCAGAAATACTGATCTCTTCACTCTGCTTTCCCACCAATAAAGTCTTGTGCTAAGGCAGTAAATGCTTTTCAACACTTACTTTCCTGTGAGAAAGTTGAATGGTTGTGGTTTAAAAGCAGATATCTGCATTTCTTTGTTGCCTGTTAATGTCACAGTATCAAAGTGCTCCAGTACAGACTCTCATATCTCTGAAAAGCAGAAAAGCATTCTATATCTAGTTTGCAGAAAAGATGTAGTACAGACAGGGTATTGCATGACATTTTACTTAAGAAGCAGAAATAAGTAATATCAATATGGTCTATATTAAACAACCTGTAATGAAAGTGTAAATCCAAGATTGTTGGGTAGGGGCTTGGATGAGTTAGTCCTTGGCTCTGCCTGTATGACATTTTCATCAAACAAAGCTAAAATCCTTACTGATAAAATCTACAGATGACATTAAGGCTAAAGGAATAGCAAATAAAAAAGTTGAAATGGTTGCAGTCTGCATGCAGCTTATTCCAAATCGGCAAACATTGTGCATTCCTAGCATGGTCATGTGAACAGGTGCAGAATGCTCCCTGTGTATGCAAGGGTGGGGGCTCTGTCCTAAGACATCAGGTCTCTAGAAAGAAGCTAGGGACTCTGATGGCTGATGAACGGGATATTGAATAATGGATGTCCTACAGGGCTTATAAGTCAAGATAGTTACATGAATTCCAAATGTATAAAGAACAATTGTACCGTAGGGATACAATAGTTTATATTGTGCTTTGTTGCTTTTAGGACCACTGCTGGAATGCATCTTTGATTTTTGTGTTGATAGCTGAAGAATCAGTGAGAAAATTAAGAGGAGAACTGTGAGGAAGATAATTGAAAACCTGAAAACTGAGCTATTGTTTAAAAGTATACTTGCTTATGTATTCTATTTCCTCAAAGAATACCTGAATCAATTTGATCACAGTCTAGCAATGTGCCTTTGAATGTTTGAGAAATATAGTAGCAGGTGTCCAGCCTTCAAGCGAAGGAACAGCAACATGCAGTAATGAAAAGTTGAAAGCGCTGCTTCATTTTGAATGATCAAGACAATTACTGACTGAAATACTCAAGCATCATTACAGTTTCACTCCACACTGAATATGAAATAAGGAAGCTTTGCTAGTGTGTGTCATACCAGAGTTGATGTTAGAAGGTAGAACTGGTTTTAGATGGCTGTAACATCTGAGTCTTGGGGCACTACTTAACAAGTAGCCCCCAAGGCTGAGCTACTCGATTTTATTTTCTTTCCCTTTTAAAAGCCTCCTGGATCTAAAATGCAACATGCTGTTTCCAACCCTACAAAACTGGACCAATCTAAATGCCCTTAAGATTAGAAGCTGCAGTGGTCTGCCATATCTGCTTCCTAAGAAATCAGGATAACAGCTAGAAATACAGGGAACTCCAGTAGGAAACTAGGAGGCATCCCATTTCTGCAGTGTAACCAAATTTACCTGTATACTAGAGTTAGGTGATTGCTATGTGAGTAGCTCAGTACCATCCTCTTTCCTATACATTCACCCCTGCTTTTCTCAAAATTCATTCAAACCCAAAGTGTAAAATATCATCTTTAATGCTTATTTCATTAAGTCTAGCACTGAAGCGACCAATTTCAATAAAATATATCCAGAAGGGCACTGTGTCATTTTCCTGAACATTGCAGGAGACATATTAAAATGTATATGCTAATTGAATGTAGGGAAGCAGGATTTGAAGGTTATGAGCTCTCTCTTGCTTTTCCTAGCTATTGAGTATTTCCCTTATTTTCATGTCAGTTCCCTGCCAACTTCTTTTCTGTATGAAATAATCATATTCAGCATTAGATTGTAGGATAGCAATAATAATAATAATAATAATAATAAAAGACTTTTTGAATATTTTAAACAGCATGGCATATATCCATGCTCAAAAAATTCTTTGAATATGACCATGATCTCATTTCCTTCCTGTTCTTTCACCATCACACATGCACTGATGGGAGGGACAGTCATTGCCAAGTCCTGAATCGCTTGAGATCCAAGGGGTATTTTCACTTCTTTCATCAGCCGGGCTGAAGTGTTCATTGCAACCACAGTGAGGTCCAATAATGTGCACATTGATGAGAAAACTGCAGAGCAAACAGAAGTACGGCAGCCTTTTGTATTTGAGATTCAGCAGGCACACAAAGCTGAAAGCGTCGCTTCTGCTTTGACATTATCTACAGGTTCAATCTACAATATGCTGATTCTATCATAATACAGAAAATTGGTTAATTCCCTCTGGAAATTTACAATAAAAATAATTCTCCCCTTGAACTGCTCTTGCTTCTTCCTTTGATTGGATGATACTATCGCCTTCATTCTTAAGTGGGGGACAAAGACAGTATTTATATAGCCAAGTATGTGCATTTATATAAAATCTGCACATTTTATGCAAATACTTTACATTTTTTCTAAAAATATTGGCAAGTGAAGATAATTAATCAAACTTATTTCCAAGTCACTAGGACCTGTGCAAAAATTATATCACTTGCAAGTTATTATCAAATCACATGAAATTTCATCCCCCTTTGTTAAAACTTTTCCCTCCCCACAACTTGCCTGCTGCTTTTATTTTGAGTGTTGCCCTCATCCAGGATGTTTAATTCAGCACTGGAATTACAGGTTGCCATGTTCGCTGATACAGTGATTTTATTATCCCAATAATAGCCATTTCGCTACTTAAATTGATCCGTTTCATTCATCCACGTATGGAAGACAAGAAAGCTTGGTGGCAGCAAAAAAACCTAATTTGAAGTTTACACGTTTCTGCAGAACACAAACTAGCCAGAAGCTAGGAATAAGGCAGACATTGTTTTGGCAGGGAATGTAATTAAGCACTGGCACAACTTGACTGCCATGTGGGTGAGCTCTCTAAACTTTACAAAGTAGCTGCTAAGGATCTGACAGACGTCATGGGCTTGTCTCCTACTTAGGAGGTGGGGCCCCATGGTTGGGGGCATGAAAAAAGATCAGATGAAGGAGATCACCTTCTTCTGGCATCCTAATCTGTGCATTTCCTGAATTTTTACATGTTTATAGGTAATAGGCACTTGAAAGTCATGTGGGTCTGCTGTTAATGCATAGTGAGACAAAACATATTTAATGGGATACAACTTCTGTGTTCCATGTTTTGGCCATTGTGAAGTTTTAAAGCATCTTTGTGTTCTCCATCTGAATTTTATTATGGGTGAAATTCACATCTGATGAAAGAAGTTCTCAAAATAATGGCAACTGTTTGCTTTATGACACAAGTTAGCACCTAGTGAGTCTTTGACTAGGAGTGAGCATAGAAGGCTAGAAAAAGACCCTCTGGGAGGTGATCTGGGAGGGCTGCCTTGCCAAGTGTGTGTTTTCCCGAAAAGCATTCTTAAAAACGACAGGCTGGTTGTGCAGCGTGTAGGAAATACACACCTTGACAACAACCAAATACAAGAATTGTAGAGTAATAGTAGACTGTGACAGCACAGACTCTTTCCCACAGGAATTTTTTCTTCTTCTACTGAAGTTTACTAAATATGAGTTCCATGTTACTGAGAGTGGCTTTTGGAAACAGGCGGTCAGAGCTCTGCTCAGTCAATCCTGGGGGTGGATTGATCCCAACCACTCCGAATAGTCCTCTAGTGTGTATATAAATCTGTTATTAATTAAATAAATTCACTCAGCATTCTCTCAAGATTCATGTGTCCCTTCACTCCTCTATTGGTTCAACAGCAACAGTAGACTGGTGGTGATCTCGTATTTTTTGTCTATTAATAGTTCTCTTCTATTAGTACTGACTGTGCTAGAAAACCTATACAGAGAAGCACAATTTTGTAATATACCTCTGCAGACTTAGAGGCATGTTGGCAAATACTGGAATACCATACACATGCTGGTTCCTAAGCTTGGAAGGCTTTGTGAGAAACTCCCTGCAGTACAGAGTTTCTTACTAAGTGTGATTTCTGCTTCCTATTGAGATTTACTGACTTGCTTAGTTTCTCATAAAACATAGAAAGAAGGAATACACTGTGTAAAATATTTGTTTTCTTTTTTCTCTTTAAAAAATTTATTTATTTATTTGCAAGAAACCATTTTATGAGCAATTAGGGTTTTTTATTTGCCCCAGAGTAACATTTTTGTTTCTAATTTGGCATATCTTTATTAGGCTAAATAAAAAAGATCTGCTTAATTTCCAGAAGACTCAAGAAAAATAACATGCCTGCCAAAGATGTATCATGTTCATAGCCAGGCACTTAGGCTTGATATTGGTTCAAGTTCAGCAAAAGTGCAGGGAGGAAGGGCTGACTCTGGCCAGAGGATTGCCACAACCTTTGCATTGCCTTCCTTGCTTATTCTAGGTTTTGGGAAAATCATGCTAATGGCCCATGACAAAGCCAGGATGGAGTGGAAGCAAACTGGCAAGTTTTGACGGGGAGAAGAGAGCCTCTATAAGCAATATTTCTGATACCAGAAGCAGGCATAGCTGGTCTGGGCTTCCATTTTGTCCTACTCCCATAAGAATTGACCAGAGAGTCTCCTCCTGTGACTGACACAGGCATGGCTTAAGCCTTTCCATGCTCTCCTGAGGAGCTGTGTAATATATTCGCAGGGAAAACCAGATAAAATACACGAGTGCTCAGTCCCCAGGGAAAGGAAAATTAGACTGAGAATCCTGATGGTCTTTAGGGCTTTTCTCTTAGATCTTCTGCTTCTGAATGCAATAGTCTAGTATTTCTACTTCTCCAGAAGCGGAGGGATGTGTTCTGAGCTGGCTAGAGAGCTAAGTTGATAGAAATAAAATGAAGGAAAGAATTTAGAAATATCTTAGTTGCTTGCATTAATCAGGATTGGTTTTTTTTCATTTAAAAATGATCTCAACAGAGCAGAGCTTTTAGAAGCAGTTAAAGAATATTAACAAAAGCAAGAATTAGTTTAGCATTGAACTCCTTATATATAAAAATCAAAAAGGCTATTTTTTTCATCTTTCATAAATATTAAAAACTAATTTTTTTCAAATCACTTTCCTATTATATTTTTTGGATTTTTTTTTTAAATGAAGCAACTAAGCAACCTCTCATTCATAGGGAAAACAATCTGTAAATGTTGTATAATACTTTTTTCTGTAAAGTAGCTTACCATTATTTGGTACAGCATATTCCAGACAGCTTGCTACCAGCCAAATGACTTTATGATGAACAGGTGAATAAAAGAATCATTCTTGGCTTTTAATTGCGTCTGTAACTTAATAGAGGAATAGTGAGATGGAACATTATCTGCTGTAAGAGCACACGCCCTAAAAACCTCAGCCTTAATTCTACATTACATAACAGTGATGCACTTTCAGTTTTATATTAGAATATTAACATACATCCTGATTTCAGGATTGATAGGGTTTTTTTCTAGGACAAAAGCTTATAAAAACAAGACTACTTTCTTGAACATAACAGATTTGCATATCTCTTAAGTAGAAAGCGCCACCAACTTAAAATTAGACAGAATACGATATGTGAAGTTCTGTTGATGTATGCTTTTTGAAATAAATATATGCTACATCAGTCTAGTAAAACAAGAAAAAATGCAATATCATAATGATCTCATTATAAACACTTTGGAAGTTCCAGGGTATGGAAGAAATTATTTACTTATTTTGAGATGCTACTTTCTGTTATGACAGAGGAAATGGAATACAGGTGAACTTTAGATTCCTGATGGATGATCCCTACTGCAGAGTATCATAGTAACCTCTTGCTTGCTCAACAGTTCAAAATTTTGGTCTTGCTGATACATTGCACATGTTGTTTTCAGCAGCTGTAATAACTTTCTGTTGTCCCTCCTGATACAATATGTCTTTTGATCCTTTAATTCACCCAGATATGTCCAATAAGCGAGAGATCACAGATTTTACCAGTAACTCCAAAATAACATGAATTGAAGATTGTATTGCTTTGATGACTTTATGTGTTTGGTTTTTCTGAGGAGAAAACATTGAAAAAAAGGCAAAATAGCACTAATAAAGAATTGTATTAATGACAGGGAATGAACTGGGAAAACAGTTCAGACACAATTAAAAAAGTTAAAGGAAAGAGGGATGATTTTGATGATGGTTAGCAGCATCTCAGCAATAAGGAGCCAAAATTTCTGTTGGCTCACAAAGCAAGAGAAAGTGAAAAATGTAAAAACAAAAAGATGGAAAATTCCCATATGTTTATGTGATTCTGATGAACCTTGAAGACACAGTTTTGGTAATCTGGTGCCAATGCTGCCAGCAATAAATTCAGTAGGAGTCTCTTAGTGATTAAGTATCCTTTTTAACATCAGTAATAATTACTGTGTACACTTAAGCAATAAACTAATTCCTGACTCCAATCCCTTATAATTAAGGTTAATGAATTGAGTTGTCTTTAGTGTCAGATAGGCCTAAACATTGATAAAATTACAAGGAAAAGGGATAAAACAGGAAGCTTTTGCAGGGATAGGGCAAAGATAATGTGACATGCTCGCTCTTTAAAACAGAAATATCTGCAATTGAGCAAAACATGTATTTATCAAAATAAAATATGTCAACAGAATGCTTTAGTTGCATTTTAGCCTGTTGTCTGTCTCCGTTCCCTGTTATAGAGGCTTGTTGAAAATTTTCAGAATTCTAACAAATATTTTGATTATCCATTCCTACTCTGTTTTTAGCTCACTTTCCCATATTATTTCTGAAACGGTTGTAATGGGAAAGTATTTGGATGATTCAAGTAGTTACTAGTGAGCTGGATTTTCAAAGCTGTAATAATTTAATTGTTTATCATTCAGCATGATAAGAAGCAGTATTAGGGCCAGCAGAAAACTCCAAGGTAAGGACTAAAAAACTGTTCTTTCTTATTCAGTTTTGTAGACTTGTTAAAAATGAAATAATAATAAAATTCTAGACAGAATCTCATAGCAAAAAAAGTTACATAACTCCAAGTTATTACTTCTATTAACATTCCAAACACTTGGTGGTGTAAACAGGCATTTCATTCAATCCTGACAGGTTCCTACATGTGTGTAGTACAAGCTGTAGGTGAAAGTGGTTGAGGGATGAAGAGGGATGCTTGATCCCGTAGATTCATCCTGTGCTATTAGTACCTGCTGTAAGGAAGAAGAAATACAAAGAGAATATGGTTCTGTCTCTATGCCTCTGCTAGCTGATCTAAGTGCAGAACAATTTGGAATCCCATCTTTGTCTGGAATGCATGGTGTTTGGCTCTGTTGCTCATGCAAATGTGAAAATGTACAGGGGCCTGCACCAAGTATCAGCTGGGATAAACTGATGTCAGTGGACTTTGGTACAGATTGGTGTAGAACCAGAAGACTGACAAGTCTGAAAATATCTGGATCTTCTGCAGGTTTCATGTGCCTACATGCACAGTTTAATGGCTATTTAGTGTCTTTAAGATGTCTGGTATTTGCTACTATTGCCTTTTCTAAAAATTCCTTTAGATGGCACTTGGGCTGCCTTAAAAAAAAAATCTAACTCAAGTCCCTTAAGCAATCCCCGTTAAATGAAAATGTTCAGCCATTTCAATCTCAATGGGAGATTTTTGTCTGAGACAGAATTTAATGTGGTGTTCATTCACATCTGTAGGAACACGTTTAAAAAATCAGAATGACCCAATGTACTAAAATGAAGCACATAAATCATATTATGGCATTAATCAGATTGCCATATGCAGTTGCCAGCCTCTGCTTAATTTGACTGGGATATATCAAAACATTATGCATCAAGTAAAAGGTATTTTTAAATGGGCTGAAAGTAGCATATACTCCATTACCATTTCTATTTTTTTTATTAATGATCAAATGGAAAAAGCTCATTTGTGGTGTTGATGACTTGAAAACTTGGCAGTTGTGTTTTTGTGTTCTTTGTGAAATAAAAAATGTGAAAGAGCACGTGTGCCTCAGAAATGGCACAAGTTAGAGTCCATACATAAGTGTGTGTTCATATTCACACAATTTACATAATCCCATCTAAGGACTTTTTTACAAATGGGGCAATGGAAAATGTCTTGAGTGACACTTCCCCGGATATACCCTGTACTTTCAGTGAATTATGTAAAGGTCCAGTGAATCAAGTGCTTTATAAGGAAAAATGCCTCTGATTTTTCCATCCTTTATGTGTATGGGATTGAGTGTTTAGTTTTCATGACTCACATAGAAAGCAACTGAATTGCAACTGGCTGTATGATTTTAAAGGTTTTTTTAATAAGGCTTTCCCTTTTTCCGTTCTGCATAATACTTTCTCCCATCAAGATTTGGCTGGTTTTTCACCATTCTCATCAGAATTTCTCTTTTATTTTTAAAGACTGTTTTCAAATGGAATCAACTCATTGTGGTTTTTAGTTCTTTCAGAGTCTGACATTCCTAATGAAAATCTAAAAGTGTCAGTGTCACTACCGTGCTGGAAATTGATATAATGCATGCTAATGAAGACTTCAAAGGAGCAACTGTTTTTATTATTTTAATTCAAAAATGACAGATATGTTTTCTTGAGTCAAGCCTAAAAAGCACATTTGCAGTAGAGCAGTTGAGGGAAGAAGCAGAAGGAGGTACTAATTCATGAGGTGAGCAAAGCTGTTTCTTGTCATCTTTCTCCCTGAACTCTGGCAAATTTAGGTACCTTTTTGAAGAGCTTGCATAGACTGATTGAAAGTTTCTGTATTGGTTGTACTATCTCTTTCTGTCTTCATGTTTTGTGGAAATAAGTTTGAAAGTGCCAGCATTGTAAACAAATCACAAGCACTGAGTAAAATGTAAATATAAACTACAAAGTTTAGGTGACAATTGTAATAACATCTCTAACTGTGGGAAGAAAGATAAAGTTACAGATACACTTTGGTCTCTACCTCAGAATTGCTGATGTGATATTTGAAGGGATGAAGTAAAACAGAGGTGTTTTTCTTTTCCTGGAATCCTTGTCATCATTGTCCTTGTTTAAGATAACATTTCCTTTCACTGCAGTTCATTACTGCCAATGTTTTTGTTATAACTACTTCAGAGGCCTGTGTCCCTGACCCTTCCACATGCCTATTTCAAACCATTTTCTTGTCTGATCTCCAAATTGTTAGTGGCCTGATGAATGGGTGTTAGTATGGAATGGGAAGGAAAAGGCACATAGAGGCTGCATTTGAACTTTTCAGTTCACCTCAGGCTTCAGCAGCATCTTTTCAAAAGGCTGCTTTTGAAGAAGATGGGCAAGTGTGCAATCCAGTAAATGGTTTTCCTGTTTATAGGGAAGTCACCTCTCACTGTGGTTCAGCTGAAGCTGCACATGCAGAGCAGCAGGGCCAGACTTGGCTTGGTTTCTCACCGTGCTGTCCTTACTCATCTGATCTCTGCAGCTTTCTTCCTTTGCAGCATCTGCTAAGCACTGTCTTGCTCTGTGTTAAGTGACATATTTCTTAGCTGTGTAAACGGGTCCATGACTAAAACCTGAGCCTTTTTTATCTTTGAACTACAGGCTTTGCAGCACAGAGTTAGTTGCTGCATGCATTTTTCAGTGACAAAAGGTTAGGAGTTTATATTCTGTGTATGCTTTTTCCTCTCATGTTCTGTAATTTGCTCCATATTGCAATTGCCAGGCTGTTGGGTTTACACAGTTTTGCTGTATTTTTCTAGTCCAAGGTATTCTGTTAGGATGAGTTTTCTTCTCAATATTCTTGCATGCCTTTTGCAAGAGCTGTGCAGGGGAGGTGATAGACTCCAGTTCCAGCCACAGCCTGAGCTTCTCCAACTTGAATTTCAGAACTGAAAACCAGCCTTGCATTGCTGATAACTTTATAGTTCTATTTCAGCAGCTGCAACTAACAAAAGTACTTTGTTTTGGACTTTTAGTGCCACATATTGAAGAACCCTGTCACGCAGCTGCTAGAGACTAGAGGGGAAAATGTAACAAACCAAAGTATAGACCTTTGTGGTGACTTTCAGGACTAAACAGCAGTTTAGTCTTGGAAATTGCTTTTCTTGTTCTCAGCAGAGCTGTGTACAGAGTGGGCTACATTTCCCTCCTGCTCTGTACAGCATTCTCTGCTTGTCAGTGGTACAGGTAACTTTCAGCTTGTCATTTGCTTGATGGTGCTAGTGCTGCAATAAGCTTTCATATGTGTGCATTCTTGCCAAGTATATGTCCTTCGTCTGGCTCAATTCCTTCTAGTTTTTAAGCGTATGTGCCACATTAAAAACATCAGTGGAATTATCTGCTGGGAGATGACACTCTGAGCTGAAAAAGTGAATGATAAGTAATGAGGGAAGTGGGAAGTAATGTATAAATGTAGAAGTTTTATTCTCTGAAATTACTGCAGCATCGAAGTCCCTAGATGAGTAAAAACAATGCGCCAACATTTCATCACAGACTCTCATCAAAACTTCAAATAGAATTTTTACATCCATACACTATCATGAAGTATTCATAATTATTGTGCCAGGAAATCTAGCTGGTGATTCTCAGAAATCAAAGGATGAAAAATAAAAGATACATAAATGAATAAATAATTACAGACTCTCTCTGTGCTTTTTCTAAACCTAGAGTGTCAAAGTTTTTCTGTAGCGGGGGATGACTGACATTTTCAATTGAGCTCCCTAGGAGAGAAATACAAAATGTGCCAGTGGAGGAGGGAAGGCTTTACTGTACAGAGCTTCTAGTGAAATCAGTAGGAATGCTAGCTGTACAGCTTAATATCTGTGCCCTGACAGTTAGGGGTAGGTATCTTTTTTCAGATATTTAGGCACTTGATAAATAGGCAACAGTTTGGTATCTAAATATCTCTCAGGATGTGGCCCTTGTACAAGTGAATTGTGATGTTTTTTTGCAGCACATAAACATTGTGATATGCACAGAACACTGCTGCATAAGGATTTCCTTAATTCTGAGTGAGGGCTTGCACTTTCCTCATTAGGATCATAGAATCATAGAATGGTTTGGGTTGGAAGGGACCTTGAAGATCATCTTGTTCATGGGCAGGGACAACTTTCACTAGACCAAGTTGCTCAGAGCTCCACCCAGCCTGGTCTTGAGCACTACCAGGGATGGGGCGAACACAACTTCTCCAGGCAACCTGTTCCTGTGCCTTATCACCCTCACAGTAAAGAATTTCTTCCCAATAACTGATCTAAACCTTCACTCATTGAGTTTGAAGCCATTAAGCCTTGTCCTGTCACTACATGCTCTTGTGAAGTAGTGGCAAACCAACATGTTTTTTGGAAATCATTGAGACCCTGAGCTCCTAACACAATCAGGATGGAAATATGGAAGAAGTGTAAGTTGGAGGCTTCTAGCTGACTGACTGGGCTGATGCTTCTGTCTTGGGATATCACATGGGGAACAAGTCAAGCTATAGGGAGACACAGGTGGTGGAAGGCAACACAATCTTCTTGAGCAGAAAGCCAGTAAGGGAGATGGAAAGCACTCAATCTGTCTGGTGCCATCATCACTGGGCTTGGGTCATTCCCATTCAGCAATCTGAGAAGTAACTCAGATTTGCCTGCTGATGTGGCATGAGAAAGGCATAATTGATTTTTGCTCAAGTTTTACCTGGAGCTGAGTAGAACCTGTGCGATCAAAATTACTGTGTGTTGAGCCTAAGGTAAAACATCATGCTGGGATACCCTGTGTCCCTACCTGGATGACAGCCAGGCTGGGACAGGGTGAGACTGCATCAAAGAGATACCCTTTCTGCACAGAGAGGGTTTCCTTTGTGTGAAGTGCCATGTAGTACTGGTGGAGGAGAATATACCTGGTGCTGTCTTTGATGCCTCCAACTACACAACTGAGATAGAGGTAGCTAAAGGCCCTGGCATGACTTGTAGGAAGTGCCAAATAACACAGAACTGACTTTTCTTTTCTTTTTTTAAAAATAATATCCTAAAAGTTACCTGTGCCTTAATTGGGAAATTGTCAAAATAAGGTCAGTTTGTAGAAAATAGAAGGTATCCCAAAATGGACAGACTGGGAGAGGAGAGAAAGAAAGAAAACAGGAGCATGTCACGATCCTGGTCATACCTCAATATGTGGATCCAACAAGTGGCTTTACCCTACTAGATCTCAGTTTTATAGGAAAAGATGTCATATTCTTTTAAGGTCTAGCATGGCAGCATGATAACTTACACATTTTTCAGCTATTGCTTGTATTCAGTTGTTCTACTCCCACTGCAAAGCTGAATCAATCTTTGTGCCACAGTTAAATACTGGATGATTTAGTGTGCCATCAAAAACTGCATAAACTGCCTATTAGAAATGTATTAAACATTCAGTAGGAAATTGACTGTTCACATATCTCCTTGCAGTAACAATACCCAAATAATACAGCAGTCATTACCCAAATTATCTAAATTGGTTAATTGTACAACAATGTGATCATGGTTTTGTGACTGATGATTTTGGTTAATATAGTTCAAGAATGAAGTATGACAACCATATTTGAAAAGATGAGGCTGTGTTTCCATGAGCAAATGAAAGGGAAATATTTGCAGTGATGTTCCTTAATCCCCACCAGGATCTAGACTTCAGACCTGTGACCTTTTCTATAGCAGGTAGATCTCTGTTCTAGTAATCACAATTCCAGTGATAACGGTAAAGAAACAAATTCTGTACACTTCATGTTAATGGCATGAATTTACTTGGCCAGATTTATGCCAAGGAGAGAAAAAATTTTGCAGAGGCGTTAAATTTTTGAACAGACCTGAAAGATCCTTTGAATTCCAAGATTATGTGTCCTGACAGTGGTAAACTTTACTGATGGAGTAGGTTTATTGGTTTATTGGTCGTTAGTTTGTTATTATTATTACTCACACAGAGTAGCAGAAAAATCCGACATGTTAATCTGTATGTTACTCTCATTTTGTTATGAAATTCTGGATAGGAAGTCAGGTCTAATGGTTTCAGAATGTGATAGAGTTTATCAGGGTACTTTAAAATGTCTGACACTATTTTGAAATAGATGTTGCCTTTCATGTGGTTAAAATATTGAGAGAATATGTACTTATCATCTAGAGTGACGGGATCAGTCCAAAGAGATGATGGGGCAAAAAAAGCCTGGTGATTGAAAGATACTATGAGGGTACTCTTCACTATCACTCATACATTGGATGAGGCTATGGATATGAAGGCCAGAATTAACTGTTTTCATCATATCTGGCATTTGTAGGAAATTATGTGGAGCATTGCCATGAGTCATAGCTTCCATCTAAGCCTCATTACTTCCATCATTGCTTCTCTAAAAGTCTGTCTGCATTTTCAGAGTTTTTCTGTGCTTTCATTTTGAAAGCACAGAACAGCTGGGAAACAAAAGGAGTTGTTTGGAACAGGAAGCATGCCTGGAGTTAAAAGAAATGCAGAGGATATTTGAAAGAATTTCTAATATCATAAGGGCATTAAATATTTGCCCTGTATTTCCAGTGTGTCTGTGGAGAAAGGGAATCATTAAAAGAAATGATGGTCTGTTCACTTTCAGCCAGACTGATTTATGGTTTCACAGTCTCTAAGCAGGGACCTGACTGATTTGTCTCCAATATGTTTCAAGCGATACATTTTCCTGTCCCATCTTCCTGAGGGTTTAATATTATGCCTTGCCTTCTTACTGTCCTGTAGATTTTCCTGAGGTGGAAGGGTAAGTCCTTCTCATATGAGAGCTGCAGGTTCTGAAGGAAATAAATTTTGTCTGTGATTGGGCCCAAGACCCAGAAGACATCAGAGCCTAGAGACATGTTCCCTGACCCTATTTGAGGTCTATAAAATTGCTTCTCTTTGCCTAGACCCAAACTTTATTTTCAAGTCATGAGAATGAAAGGGAAAACAATGTGTGCCCATAAGGAATTGCAGTGGAAATGGGTGCAAATCAGGTCTCCTGCTGCTGCTGGCCGTCTTGTTGGGACGCAAGGATGTTTTTTGACAAGATTTCTGTGATAGTCCTACACTGTAGGCAAAAAACTCGAAATGTCTCCTTTTCCTGTCTCTGTACTGCTCAGGTTTTTGCATCATCAGAGGAATGAAAGTGTTTAACTTTTAAACATGTTGTTGAAATATTAAACAAAGTTTTTCCCGCTGATTGTTAATGCCGTATCAAAGCAGGTTTGAAACGGCTTCATAATCTCTTACATAATGCTGTCATGCTGTTCATGTCACTGATGCTATTTCATCCTGATAGCTGCCACTGGTAGGAGGCTCAGAAATGTGATTGTAACCATTCTCAAATGCATCTTAAATAAATTTCAGAGATTATTCTTGGGGAGAGGTGCTTTCTTATGCTACAGTTTTTATGTGGAAACCAAATAGAATGCTCCATTACCTCATTCTCCTTGTCTATGCATTGCAACACAGATAATCCTCCTCTTCCTCCCTAAAGGTGGATTATGCTTAAAATAGTTGCCTTTTGCTTGAGTAGGGTTAGGGAACTAAAAAGCAAACTCTTTCCATGCACTGACTTCTTTCATACAGATGGTTCAAGGATTGAATCTCATGTGATATCTTCCATTGCACCTAACTCTGGTGCAAAATAATCCCCTTGTACCCAGAGATGAGTCTGTGATTGAAATCAAGGAGTGCCTCCCATCCTCCTTCCAGCAATCTCTGGTAGCTGATGAAGGGATTGATTCATGTGGGATTAGGAGATCCTGCTTCATCTGAGTTAGATCAATAACTTGAATAATGTCTTTCCACTTGATTGGCCATATCAGTGTGCCTGGATATAGGATATCTGTGTTTCTTTGGGAAAAAAGAAAGAATTCTTCAGAAGGAATCCAGTTTAACCTGCTATGGACTGGAATACATACTGAAATAGCAAATATCTTTTGCCAGTTAGGAAAATGACTTAGATATGGGCATGAGAATTTTTTCAAGATTATATCCTTCAAACCTCAGTGTAAGAAAGTTACTGAAGCATGTAATGAAGTCTTTTGGAACAGGCTAATGCTTGACTGCTTCCCTGAGGCAGAATGCTTCCTTGGAGTTATCCTCAAGGTAAATATATCTTTTGGCATGTTAATTTCTACCTGGAGCCTTCAGGAGCAAACAGGTGTTCGCGTTCCTCACTTGGAAAATGGTACAGAATACTGTGTGCTAGGAGAGGGAAGGGAAAGAAAGAGGAAGGAGCAGCAGAATAGGGACCCCATTCTTCCCATTTTCAATTTGGTAGTGTATTTTAAACCCAAAAAAGAATATAAACCCTGAGATGCTTGTGCTGTGGCTTAAACAAGAAATTACATTTGCTGTGACTCAAGAGAGGGTCAAACTCTTTGAGAAAATGCTGTCACATTTCTTGAAAATCAGGCATCTTATTTCTTGAATCAAACTTGTACAGTCTGTTTTAAAGCAGTAGTGGGCATCTGGAAGGAGAAATGTTCCACTTTGGGATGTCATAGGAAATTTTGATCTAAGAAAAAGATTGAAAATTCTGTGGTCTGAAGAGAGAACTGCCAGAAGGGAAATTCAGAAGAAGCCCATGAATGCAGCTACATCCAAGGAGGAGGAGGACTGAGAGGCTGAGAACCTGTGTGTGCACCTGGACTAATCAGGAGCTTCTCCCTGGGATCACAATAAAGACATTTCCATCAGAATCCCAAAGCTTTGACATTTGGTCTACTTTTTTGCATCTCTATTGGTACTTACTATGTTTGGCAGATTGTTTTGCTTCAGTGACTCCATGTACTGGCTGTCTCATGGAGTATGGAATAAGTTGTCAACTAAGTGTTAAATCTCATCTGCTGTCCACTTGATTCAATAGGAGAGCTTCCTTCAGAATCTGCAAGGTGCTGGAACAAGTTCTGACCAGTCCAGCCGTTTGAGGGCTGTAGGTGTGTACACAGCTTGCTGAGCAAAGGCAGGAGCTGGTGTCAGGCTCTTGTTGTTTGGGTGTTTATCCTTTCTAGAAAGCATTTTTTCTCTTTTCCTCTTTGATACAGTGCTTTCCCTGCTTTGTTATTACTGCATTGATGAAAGCATACTCAGTTTTTGCAGTTCAAAACCCCTACCTACAAGAATTTCAGTCATCTGAGAAAAAGAGCATTTTACCCTACAGGAATGTATTGGAAACTGGATTACTGTGTTTCTGTTGCGCAGAGAAGCACTGTTTGTAAGCTTACCAGTTATGCATGTGAATACAACTTTACAGGATCAAGACCTTAAGAAATTAAAAGTATTTTGAAAGATTTTTGGAATGTACTCATCACACCTAATTGTTCATGATAACAAAAGAAGATCTTATCTAAACTAATGGCAGGAAACTGTCAATCCACATTTTTTAAGGAGAACAACAAAAAAATCCATATCTTTAAAAAGAGAAGTGAATGTTAAAGTATTTTAAATACCGCACAGGTTATTCTACCTGTCACTATACTTCAGAGAGTGATATTTACTATTATTTCTCCATCTCGATTTTTCTTTTGCAGAGGAAATTCACAGCAGAGTTTTGTTTATTCAGTATTGGGGTGGGGTTTCCAGCTCCAGCAGAATAGTGCTTCACTGTTAGCCCACTGCTGATGATCACAGACTGATGCCAGCCTCACAATTGGCTGCTCTCTGCACACACACTGGGAAAGCACAAAAAGTTCTCAGGCTTGTTCCAGCTATGCCTATAAATCTGTCTGGAAAAGATTCTTCCTCTTCAGCAGTCCTGGTGATTAATTAGCTAACACGAGCCTCTGCAATAGCTCAATCACATTGAATAAGTGATGTCACATTCCCTTCCTAAATGTGATTATTGCAAAAGTCCATGACATAGCATCAGGTTCCTTCAGTGAGATCTTTTACTGCTGCAGAGATTACAGAACATTTGCTGCTTTCATTTACTACCAGGCATCAGAACATCTCAAACAATTTCAGCTGTAAACTCAGGGGATACATGTATAGTTTTTGGATGTATTTGAAACATATCTGCACTATTAAAAATTGAACACATACAGGATCAAACTGGACTTACCAGATAGGTAATTGGGAGATTATGTTTTATGGCTGATAATTCATTTTGAAAATGTTATTCTATTGCTTGTTCTTGTCTGCTATTGCTTGCTTGCAAGCACCAATCTCTTCTCATGCAGGTAAATTGTTTGTTGTCAATTGCACAGGGCAGATATTCCCTGAAGATATTCACCATGACTCCCCCATTTTTTTGGCTCAGCTGACCCCTGCCTCACTTCTAATTCTCCAAATGCTCCTATCTAGGGAAGACAGGCATCCTGTCCAAGAATCTACGAAAGCAGAAAGCTGGGGTTAACTACTGAACAATACAATTATCTGATTAACTCATAGTGCTGACACTATTCTGAACTGTCATGTCCTCCTTATTGTAATTTCAGCATGTCTCACCGGGATCATCCTAACATGAGCATTTACAGAAGAAGTTGCCCTTAAAACCTTTATTTATCATGGTACTTAATAAAAGATAAAGAGGCCATACTAAAGAAACAAGAGACCAAGGAAGTATTTAACACCAAGGCAAGCATTATGCTGGGACCAAAGCAGGGAGAGAACTGGGGTCCCGTGCATCCTAACCCAATATTCTCCTGAGTAAGCTGCATTACAAAAAATGCAGCTCTGAGCTGAAGATTAAAGGACAAAGCAAGAACAAAAAGTGTTTGCTTTCCTGTGTTGTAGTTAAACTTGTCCTAGATACAACTGTTTCTTACTAGAACATTTCCCGATGGAGGATGGTACAGGGTTTTTTTACGTTGTGGTGTACAGTAATGATGCTCAGTTTTAGAATTTCTTCAGGCTTTTCTGACTGTTATTGTTCTTTTTGTTGGCTTTATGGAAAGTTTCAGATAAATTTTCTGGTAATTCTGTTTCCATTCTGGAATTGTTGTTTGAATCTACCTTTTCTGGTGTCATTTTCATTAAATCTCTTTACATCCTGATCCACAAATGTCACATGCTGATAGTTATTAAAACTGGAGATAGGGTCTAAGCTGCCTAGCAATGAAACCAGTAGGAGATTAGCCTCTCTGAGTGCAGCTCCAGACTGGAACGCATAATTCAAGTGGAGATAAGGGACAAAAAATGAAAGGTAGATAAATTCAGTTTCAGTTCACAGGCAGTGCTCCTACTTCAAATGCCTCTAGGAGGGAATTTGTTGGTTAATCAAGAAAGGTGCATAGGAAGACCTCTCTCAGCAACTGCTGTGAGCTTAGTAATATGACATCTTGCCTAGTCATGGTGAGGAATATTCATCTCTGGCATCTTCCTCTTTGGTAACCACAGACCTCCAGGATTTGGTTGCTGCTCAGACAGTGTGTGTTTCCCTCACAAAATATATAGGGAAAAAGAAGTGCTTATATGTTATGTAGATATTACCATTAGAATAATAAGGTCCCTGACCACTACAGAGCAAGGCACTGCTAGAGGAGGGGAATGTGCAGTCATTCCTGCTCTGCAGATGTTTGGGAAGCATGGTGTGCTGGTGTAGAGATCATCACCTGAGAGTTGCAGTCCCCTGTTATACTGAGTTGCTCTTTAACCTGCAGGATGACATCTTCCTTGCCGCCTTCTCCCCCAAACCTTGCATGTGCACACAGCTGGGTTTTTTTTCCTGTTACTAGGTGTGAAGTAGATGTGTTTCTTTTAGCTGTTTGATTTGCACACCAAAGATGTCTTTGGAGTCAAGGCTGAGGGACAAGAACTTGTGTGGAAGAAATGAATTGAGCTTTCAGGCTGCACATATCTCTTTGCATTAGCAATAGACAACCTCACCAAGAGGAACCTCCAGCAGATATCCAAACTCTGTGCATCCAGGACTGCCTGGCAAGGTGTCCTGCAGGGTAAATGAGACAAAGTAATGTTTTAAAAAGCATGGGCAAACCTGGTCTCAAGGGTCAGGTGTGCTATTAAAGGTAACAGAGATGTTAATAGTATACCTGGTAGTACTAGACAGCTAAAGAAATTGTTACCTTTCAGATGGCTCCCTGTATCTTGAGTGACTTCAATCATCCTTACAGAAATTGGGTCATTAGGCTTTGTTTTCTAAAATCCTCTGTTCCAGAAGACATGTATTTTTATAAGAGTAGATGAAAAGTGAGAGGCATTGTGGTACTTAAGTGCCTCTTTCTTTTGTAAATGCTACCAGTAAACCCTCGGCCTCAGTTTCCACAGCTGAAAAAAGACTATGAAATACTAATGCCTACCTTCTTCCTGTGAGTACTCGGCTTTGACATGGCTAATTCATTTCTATGTTCAAAGCACAGTGGGTTGCAAAATTATGATTATGAAAGCCAGCTATTAGAGAGTGTTGTCTCCTTTGAGAATATTGATTTAATCACATGTCTCTCTGTATTTTAAGTCTGAAGTGATATGATGTGGAAAGATCAATTTATTCTATGTCTGTATCTAATGCATAATTATGGAGTCTTCTCTGTTCTTTCTGTAATGAATAAAAAAAAAAAACAGGTTTAGTTGGAAAAGACAAGAGAACATGCTTGATAAAGGAAGTCCACCAGACCATGCTGCATCTGTTTCTAACTTAATTTTCTTTTTCCAGATGTACTTTTTTCCTTCTTTTTTTCCCCCCATCTCTGTTCTTGTTGGAGATGAAAGGAGAGTAGATGCATTGCACTCTGTTGTGTTGGCCTTGTACCATGTCTCCAGAGGAGCAGGGAAACTGGGAGTACTGTACTCTGCCTTCTCTCCAAACGTAGGTTTGCTCATGGCCAAGTTATTGTCTTCCTCTCTGTCCTCTCTGTCCTTGTTCTCTTTCTTGCTGTGGGAAGAAACAACATACCATTGTTTTCATAGCTACATATGTATTATATCTTTCATGTCGCAGTTTTTGAGACTGTGTCTGAAAAGGAAAGAGATTTATAATAGAAGAGCATTTATGCACCTGAGTAGTCCCTTGTCTCTGGTAGTAAAAGCTCCAGCTGCAGTGAAATCTAGTCCCCATGAGAGTCTGGATGTCCTTCTGGGACAAACATTACCAAATTCATATGTATGGCCTCGTTAGTAGGGATGTAAAACCGGTATCACTAGGGGCTGACCTTTTTCTACAAAGTCACTTCAAATCTCTCTGAGATTGCAGACAAATGTTCTTGTTTGTTGTTGCTGGCCATACTGTCTTCTCTGTGTTTTATGGCTTAGGCTGAAAGTAGATGTAGAAAAAACCAGAGCCTGTTTCTCTTGAGCCGTTTAGTTTTGTTTCCAGGGCTTCAGGGGTCCCTGGGTGAAGGCCAAGCAGCTTTGAGATGGCAGCAGACCTTTGTAGAATTGATACAGCAGGGACACAAAATCTCAGCCCTGCCTGTGTGTGTGCATGGAACTGGAGCTGATGGGGGCATCTTATTTTTCTGTGAGGGAGAAGGTTGCATTCAACTCAGGCTTAAACCAAGTTTTAAAAGAAACAGAAACCCACCAAGTATCTCTGCTTTCCAAATCCAGCCCCTAACATTTTCTCAACTGTCAACACTGTTTTGGCCAGCTTTCCTAATAGCAATTTTGATCTAGCCCTAAAGAGAAGATTTGAAGGATTGAAGTGCTCCTCTGGGGAATGAAAAATATTTTCAGGTCCAGTGAGAGCTGATTTGCTTTTATTAGATTCACTTCTCTGTTGTAATAAACTAGGGCATGATGTTGTGAAATGCATGTTACAGTATTACCACCAATAATGTCAATGCTATTAATATAATGTCTGTAATTCACTGCATCGTGCCTCATTATTTCATCTCTATAGATTCTTCTTGTTGTGAGTATAATCATTTTTATGTTGTATTAAATTAATACTCTAAGAGGTCCGGCACTGTTATAGTCCCCAAAAATAGAAGGTACTATGCACTGCCTCAAAGGTGTTACATTTTTAATGCAAAGTGATAGATTAATATGAGCAAAATCTCCCCTTCAAAGTATTTCCTTGGGATCACAATGGCCCTGCATCTGCTGCTTTGGGCAGACCCTTTTGGGCAGGGTACTGTAATTATGTTATTGTCAAAGTAGAAGTTTCTTTATGTCTTACTGATTATCTGAAATCGTTTTCTTTTCTATAGTACACTGGGTTTGTGTTAGCAAGCTTGCTTTATGTACGTGCAAGCATGTGACATGAAAGATAGTTTTGGCTCCATTTTTGGCATTGAAATTATTATCTTTTGCCCATTTTGATATTATATGAATATGTCCAACCTTAATTTAATACTAATTTCTGACAAAGAGCTGAGGTGCATAGAATATTGTGGGAATATGTTAAAGGTGCTGTGGAGATGTACTTTAGCCAAGGGCACTGCATACTGCAGTAGGGATATAAGGCAGGTACTTGGGAAGTTTTGGAACTTGCTGGTCTGGATGTAGTTAATGCTGTTCTATGGCACCTTTCTGAAAAAATTTGTATAGTCCATGTCTCTCAGTTTCTGGCCTAGAGAATTCTTTAATTTGAGGGTGGAGTTAGGGCTGAAGTTCAAAACCAGTTGTGCTGTTTTTTCATATTTATTTAACTTGAATTATGTTTGTATACGTGTGGTGGTGTATGTCTTTACCACTACCAAGGTGATGTAACTGGCGAGATGTTTTGGTTCTATTACAGGTCAGGCCTATGGTTTTGAAAGTTCTTCTGCATTCTGGTTGAAATTCTTCAAAAGGACATACATTTCCAGCCTTTCTTCCACACTCATTTGTACTAGTCCTGACAGTTTCTCAGGAAACTTTCATGGACCAAATGATACAGAATGATATATACTGGAAGTAGCAAGTATTATGAAAATAGAAATATGATGTATGCCCTATTGAAAAATGGGCATCTTGTAATTTTGTTTCTTAAACTGAACATGGAATTTCAACAGGACACAGTTTCCTAAGAGCTAGAGATGTCTTTCATCTTGTTTCTAGATTTGAAACAAAAGGAAGCCTATTCCCTTCAATACATATGAGTGCAAAATCCATGAGCTTGTAAGATTTGAAGATTATGATAAAGTGAAATGGAAAATGCACAATCCCTTAAAGTATGTGGAAGATTATCCAAAAGCCTGTGCTTAATAGCAGGTTTCTGTGCACTATATGTGTTCCTCGTCAAGTACACGTTTTCTTTTAAAGACGTAAAAGTCACTGGGGAAACCTACTGCAGCAGCTTTTGAACCATCAGCAATGCATAAAAGTCTGTTCTGAGAAGGGTTAGTGACAAATGAGGTGAATTAATTTCTGAGAATGGCACAGCAGAGCTGGAAAGTAAGAAAGAACAACAATTAGTGTCTGTAATAAGAGCCTTTGGGTTCAAAGAGGTCAGTGGGTCCATTTCTCTTCTACAGAAACTAGTAGCTCAAGTTTCATTTACCAGCTTCATTTCTTAATGAAACTTCCTGCAGTGTCCTTAACAAGAACAAAACTTGTGAGATGGAGGAGAGAGATTTAGTATTCAATGGGCTAAAATTACTTTTTCTATGCAGCCAGGAAGAAATTTTTATTTACTGCTCATTATTGTTTAGGTATGCTACACTACTATATGTAAAACAAGCAATCAACGATTTTTAGCCTTTTTCATCACTGAATGTTTGCAGGAGAAAGAGTGTTTCATTTATTCCGCTTAAACAAATAGAGTTACTATGGAATCCATCCTGAATACCTGAAATTCACTTTTAATAGCAAGCAGGACTGCTCTTAAAAATAAATAGCAAGGTAACAAGAACAATTGTCACTTAACTTCATCACTTCTTCCCATAGCTGATTTTTTTCCTGTTTCAGTTTGACTGCAACTGAGGCAAGAACTAGAAATGCTAATTACTGTCTGTGTATTGGGAATATGGCAAGTAATCCTCATTTGCAGGCACCAATTACTCATAAAGGAAATGCCATGACACAAGGGATTTTTTCGTTCTTTCATTTATGGTTTGGTTCTGTCATCATTATTTGATAGTCATAGGCATAGCAGGATGCTGCTCAGGCTTTAAAAACAAAGGGAAGTCAGCCTGAAGCAAATCGCCTTGCACACTGGGGAGGCTCAGAACTGACTCCTCACCAGGCTCACTTTCCCTTTTGGATGTGATTGGAGAACAAAGTTTCTCTCACAGGAAAAACTAAATGTTTTGAGACTTCCTTTCAGCATATATCAGGATGAAAGCAAATCCCTCGACTCTGTTTGTTCCCTCTCCTCACCAGCCATGCTGTTTCCTACATCCCTTCACTGCTTCTCTGCATCAGTCATTGTCTTTTCCCTTTGCTTTCAAACATGTTAATGTCTCTCTCATGCTACCCTATGAAACATCCCTTATATCCCATCTGTTTCCATCATTGTCGCTCCTTCCCTTGTTCCTGCCTCCCTCTGTGTTTCATCTCTTTTAGCAAACTGTACCATGGCATACTTTCCTAGCTGTTCATTTCCATGAGTGGGTTGCTTCTGTCCTCTATTTGCTGTGTGGGCTCCCTGCTCAACACGAAGCAAGTCCATCCTTGGCTGCTCTTTGCACCCTGAGCCTCAATTGCCTGAAGCTCCAGGATAAAAGGCTGTGTTTCACAGCTTGGTTCCCCAGGAGATTCTTCCTCAAAGGATGGAGTCTCTGTTCATCAGAGATGAAGTTTACGTGTCAGAGTGCAGATTCAATACCTCCACCTTTCTCCCTGCTACACAGATCCAGGGATTAAGGAATGTCTCTAAAAGTCTTCACTTTTTTTTCCCCACCGCAAGTCTTGTCTCTCTTATCTGATTGTTCCAGAAACAAACAAGGAATGAAAGACCTTAAACACATCTAATAAGACTTTTATGGATTCATTTTCCAGTTGGAAAGGAAAAGTGACACAGGCTATAGGTGCCACCCTGCACCTCTCCTGTTTTGTCTTTTTAGGAGTGTTGTCAGTGTTGTGGTTTTTGGTGTTTTGTACTAAAGGTCTGTACGAAGACTTCTGGGAAGGCTTTGGTTTGCTTTGGTGCTGTCAAGTGTTCTGTGACATATTTAGTGGGATTCTCAAGCACTTTGTGGATAGGTGTTCCATGGTGGACAGTGTTTGCAGGAGAATGACATGGATGAGTCAATGAAATTGTTCACTCCTTAGTCCCTAGACTGACAAACCATGATTTCTAGTTGTACTGCTGGACATAAAGCTTAGATACTGTGTGGTGAAAAAATGCCACTAGAAGAGCCAGCATAGGAGCTGTGTGGAGTAGCTTCTCCCATGTGCTGCAGATGTTCCTTCAAAATTTTGATTCACTCCACTTTAGGGTTCAGGTCAGCATCCAAAACCTTCTGGACTTTTTCTGTTCTCATTTTCCACAGTGTCTGTCTTGCCATCATCAGGAGGAATTTCAGTTTTTTCTTTGAGTCCTTGAAGGCTCTGCCATCTTGTGGTGGTCTTCTCTGGTGACTCTTCCTTTACTGGGAGTTGCCCTTCGGTTGGGATAGATCCAAACTCTGTTGTATGTGAATTCTCCATGCAGATGGTAAGACCTAACAAGCTGGAATTTAGAGAAATTTTGTATTCTCTCCACATTTTAGTTGAGAAGCTGAACTGTGGGAAGTGAAATAATGTCCCTGTTTCTTCATGGTGAGAACTGATTGGGAATGTGGCCACAACTGCCTCCTTTCAGCTCTAAGCTTTAGCTTCTAATGCCATTTTCTCTCCCTCTCTCTCCCTTTAACAGCTCTACCTTTTTTCTTTTGCTTTTATTTTCACAAAGAATGAAATACTTTCTGCAATGTTGTGAGAATATATATCTGAAATTTAAAGAAAACCCAAGCCCAGCTTTTCTTGCCCAATATTCTTGGCACTATGACATCATAACCCCTGTGTGTCCTGTCACTAAAACAAATGTATGAAACAGTTCCACTTCTCCTCTTTAATTGGAACTAGCTTGTTTCAAGGAGCTGAAGAGGCAGACTACTCACAAAGGTTAGTGTGGAGAAATATATCATTGTCTTGCAGGATGTTCTAAGTGGGTCTCTTGAGTATCAAGGTCAGAGTTTATTTAGCAGCAAGTTCTACTGGTATGAATCATCAATAGTGTTTCTTACACAATTTATCAATGCCTGGCAATTATACTTTATTCTCTAAGGAAATTCAACACTTTTTCTCAGAAAATGGTGCATACTTTTAACTCTTCATTGTCCTTTTGAAATATAACTTTCAGTTTCTTTGACACAGAATAATGGAGATGATATAGCTCTATGTTGTTTTGAGCAGGTTTAACTTAAAAGTAAGTTCTGCATCAAAACCAGAACATCTTGAAAAGGAAAGTTGATTCAGACAGAATTAATTTTCATTAAAATCCTGGTTTTCCTGATTTTCTGTGCTTTAAAAAACATCACCTTGGGGCAATAAAATAAATGATATATGTATATACATATATTTAATTTCTAATGGGGAAAACCCACCTTCTTTCACACGGGGAAATGAATTTTTTTCAGCAGCTTAATCCACTCTTCCGTTAAAATGAAGAGCTAGGTATTTCTGAAAATTCAGGATGGTTTTCATCAGTCTGGTGAATGAACTTCTGTTAAATGCTAGACTAAATATGGGTGGACTCTCCTGGCTGAAATGGCTCTGAAATTCCAGCTGCTGACACCTGTTGTCTCCAGAAATGAGCTGAAGCACTTGAACTGGGGATGGACCCTGTAAGTGCCAAACATGGGTAATAAGTCATGAACTCCAGCTCACTAAGTTGCTAAGGGGTTTTATTCACAGTTAAAGGAATACAGAAGCAGAGCAGGTAGTAATAATGCAGGCAGAACTTTGCAAAAGTGTAATTGGATCTTGGTAATTGGTTCACCATCTCTCTAAAACAAAACCAAACCCAAACAAAAAACCTCAAAACTCCAAATCCAAACAAATACCTAAGCCCCGCTCCCCCACCACCCCTGCCAAAAAAAACCCCAAACAAAACAAAAAAAAAATCCCCAAACCAATAACTAAAATAAACACACTCCACACCTATGCCTTGATTACTGAGTAGGGGAGAGACACATTTTTCAAAGAAGGCTGTTGTTTCTTTTTACTAATAATACCCATTCTCCCTGTCTTAGCCTTCTGGGAGCCCTGGTACATAGCACTTATCTGTTACACACCGTGCCTAAGTGACAATGCTCCCAGACCAGCTCCTGTGCTTTGCTGGAGTGTACGGAATGTGGTGAGGCTGCATGTGGCCTTATGTTGCATTTCTGTAAGCAGTCCTTGTTTCTAACACACTTGTTTAGTCAGAGCTTCCCAATGTTTAATCAAACGCCTTATTTCTTTCTTCTCTACTCTTACAGAATCCAAAGAAGATGACTGATGCAAAATACTAACCTGCTGAAAACTCATCCCCCTCCAAACCATTTATTTATTTATCATTTCTCTGACATTTCAAGCTTCAGAATATGTCTTCAAGATTTCCCTGCAATTAGGCAAGACTAGCTGTTTCCTTTTTGAGAAAAGCTCAGATTCCCATGGAATTGAATTCCAGGAGCTCAGTCTTCAGTGCAAATACTAAAGATCACAAGATTCCCCATATTTCTGTGGAGTGCCTTGTCCAAGCTGTTCCTTGAACTACAGTTTCCCCAAGTTATTTGTGGAGATGAGGAATGCTGCAGATTAGATTGTGTCTGTGTATGGCAGAGAGGCTCTCAGCCCCAGGGAGCAGGTGTAGCTGAGATTACCAATGAATCAAATGCAGGTATGAACTGACATGTAAGTGGCAGAGCTACAGACCCTCATTCCTTCCTAGCCTTTGTGTAAGACTCAAAACCTGTGCTGGCTGAAGAAGGTCTTGTGATGTGGGTGCGCAGTCAGGGTAGAGCCAGGACTCAGCCTTTTCTTTCAGCATGTAGCTGAGAGTAGAGTTGAGACGAGAGCAAAATATTCTACCCTGCAATTAAGGAGGCTCTTTGTCTTCAGTAGTAGCAAGGGGCTATGCTGCCTTCTGATCTTTGCTCTATTATTTGGGATTCACAGCAGTGTGGATAAACTTTGGTATTAAGTGCCTCAAGTCAGCCAGAGATGCACTGTGAATCAGGATAGGGGATGAGAAACTCACTTCCATATTTGTATTTTGCCAGGAGAGGTTTGGATTAGATTTTAGGGGGGAAAAAATGCTGAAAGAATGGTTAGGCACTAGAATAAATTGCCCAGGGAAGTGGTGGAGTCATTGTCTCTGGAAGTGTATAAGAGGTGCCTGGATGTGGCACTCAGGGATATGATTTAGTGGTGATTTAGTGGTTCTAGGTTGACGGCTTGACTAGATAATCTTGAAGGTCTTTTTCAACCTTGTTGATTCTGTGATTCTGCATGAGCTGCGCAGATTATGCGGGGCTCTGGTGAGAAGTGCATGGGGTGGGAAAAGAAGATTCATGGGGTCTGTGACTGTACTTCTCTAGTTACCCAGTAGGGAGATTTGTTTCCGCTATAAGCCATCAGGAAACAATAACCTCACCGGAGAAAAAGGAAAGGGGCAGAGAGCTGAGATGCAGGAGTCCTGGGATTTACATATCTCTTTAATGTAGTCATGTCTCAAAGGAGAGTGTCTGCCCATGAATTTTGGTCAAAAGTGACTCGTTCCAGGTTGGAAGACATGTACTTGAGCTGATTTGTGAACTGCACTTCGACACACACTTTCTTTTTTGTACCCACTTGATTGAACAATGAAATATTTCATCAGAAGTAAAATCAGACTGATATGACTGAGTGTGCTTTGGCAGATGCTGGACACACCTTCTCTGTGCACAGGTTGCAAAGCAGAAATAAGAAGTTAGATTTGACTGACCTATCACCAAGTCTGGAGGCAGCACAACCATGTCAGCATAGCACTAAACCTGAAGGCAGAGTTTATGTTCTTTGGCTCCGTGCCATGCTTTTAAGGTAGAATCAAGCCAGATATTGAGATAGCATCTCCTCAGGGACTGTGTTGTGCAACTGAATGTGTGCAAAATGAGAGTTCAGTGGTGTGGGGGGTTGTTTTGTGGCTTTTTGGGTGGTTTGCTGCTGCTGCTGTTTTGTTTGTTTAAATTTAAAATGCATTACGGTCAGTAAAGCAGTAGGAGGAGGCTTTTTGGTGCTCTTGGCTTCAGAACTTGCTATGGACCTTGTTCTCTTCAGTACAGGCTATTGTGTTCAGGTTGTGGAAAGACTAAACTGCATTAAATTTTGTGGGAATGCTCTATGAGAAACCTAAAGTAATGCTTTAAACCTTCATACAGTCTGTACACGTAAGGAGAAGCTTTTAAGAGGAAGAGGGAAGAGCTGCAGCCTTTGAGATGGTCACAAGGGTTTTTACATAGAAATAATAAAATTTGCTCTTCTAGAATGCTCCAGATGCATGTTTAACACCACAGTCTCCCAGGAAGAAGATGCTGATGTTTCATATAGCAGATGTTCCATCCCAAATTAACTTGCAAGCCTTGGGTACACAAAGTGCAGCAAGGTTTACTAGGATGACCTTTCTCTTTTCCTAGGAAAAAATATTATTAGAAGGGAAACCATGTGAAAACTCGGTGGAAAGTGTCCTTTTTATTTTATTTGCTTATGAGTTAGTGAGCCTGCTGGTTGCCTTTCATGGAGTTTATTAGTGCTGATTCTGATTTCATCAGAGCTCATGATAGCAAGGCATTTGTAGTCTTGATCTTGGTTTACTTTTATAGGGCAATCCTAGAAAAGACAATTGTCAGATGTGTTAAAGTACTGCATGTTGCTTAAACATGATATTGAACAAGTAGCAATAGCGCTGCTGGGGAAGTAACAGTGTAAATTGGTGGTGGGTCAAGTGAACAAAGAGCAGTGGAACAGAACAGAGGGAATTCTCCTAATATTTTATCTTTTTATTGATCAAGTTTTCTCTCAGACAGTTAATAACTGCTTGCATGTATTCCCACTTCTTGTAAGTTTTCCTCTCGTGACTCAGCTTTGGCATCATAAAATTTCAGTGAACTCTGAGTTATTGTAATTCCCACAGTGCAAAGAAACTACCTGGGAATTGCAATGAAAGGTCACCTTAAATGCAATTCATGGGCATCTGGAACACCTGGTCTACTTCTTTTGCACAAAATTTTACTTCTCCAAAATTCTGAGGATAAGCTGTTCCCATTATAGTTTTGATAGAGATGATGGCTCTGGTACATAGTTGTGATATGCACCATGCTCTTCATGGTGGGGAACAGAGAACTTCTGCCCTCTTCCACTGCTAAATCTCTGAGCTTGCTCACTTACCTTGTTCTTTTCTATTCTCATTTCCCTCTTTAACCAGGGAAATTTATAGACCTAGATGTTACTTCTCTCCTTCAGTACTGTTTTGTGAAATGCTGATAGCACAGAATCCTTAATCTGTCTGGGGACACTGTGGGACATAATTTTATGTTCATAGTGCCCTTGGTCTGGGGTAGACCTCAGTTTCAAAGGATGTCATCTGTCTTCTAGATATCTTAAGTGGAAGCTGGAGGTTGCATATTTGAGAAGTTAGTGACTTTAATTTCCAAGAGGCACAGGTTCTATAACTTTTTCTAATTATGCTTACGCTCCAGGGGATATGCATGAGAGGCTGTGACTCTGGCATCATAGGAACAAGAAGTAGATTGGGTGTCAGAACTCTTGGGTGAATTGTCCAGATGCAGCCTACATGACTTCTCAAATAGATGGTTTAACGATCATTCGACTTTGCCATGAGTTTTTCTGATGAATTCAGAAAACTTACTGTTTTCAGGCACCAAATTCCACACTATAGCTGTAAAATCTCTGTTTGAGCAGATCAGTAATTTCAGCTTTGCCATCTTCTGCAGAATACAATGTTTTGGTTTAGTGGTGAGGTACTCTATTTGAAAAATCATTTTTCTGGGAAATCAAATTTTTGAGGTACTGGAATTTTTTTGTTAGATGTTTTAAACAAAATAGTTTGACAAAAATGTAAGTATCAGATTAATGGTTTGGATTCAGACATCTGATGTCTCTGCTCTCACTTTTCTTGCTGTTGTTACTTTCTTTTCATATTGAAAATAATCAGAAGATAAAAGTCTGGAAGAAATAGTCTTAGCTGTATCATATTCCGACACCAGAAATCTTCCGCTCTCTCTCTTCTTTCTAATTTTCAAAGAAATACTTTAGACATTTTTAACTGGTCTAGAAATTAAATCCTCCTCGTCCCATGAGTTTTTGTTATCTGCAAAGCAAATCACAGCAGGCTGTGTCTGTGCTGTGTGCCTGCTCTCTGGGTGCAGGCACACAGGAGAGAAGCCCTTTACCATGCCCTACCCAAAGGTAAAGCCCTGTGGGAGGAACCTTCCCTGGAGCAGCAGGTTGTGTGGATCAGCAGTGACAGCTCAGTGGGTTTTCCCAGGGGAGCTGCCACTGCTGTTGATGGTAATAAGGTGGCATTGATGCACCCAAGTGCTGTGAAATCTCCATAGCAAGGGAAACAGCAAAGCCCAGCAAAGAGGGAACTGCAAAAACCAGCATGCGCAGGTACCTCCATCAGTTCTAAGGTTTGCTAACTCCTTAAAACTTAGGAAATCCACTAGTGTTGTCTTAGTCCTCAGCAGGAATCTGCTGGTCTGTTTCAGTCTCCCTGTCAGTGCAGGGGAGGTCCCTGTCCCAAGTCCATCTGGTCTGTTCTTTGCTGGGCTTGGCATAAGAGCAGTGTGACTTGAAGGGGAAATGGGAAAGCAGTCTCTTTAACTTGTCTGACTGCAGGCATTGTTTACTAGCCTCCTGCCATGCTTACTGAGAAATATTTTATCTGGAGCTGTTGTATTTTCTTCTTGGCTGCTTCCTAGTAGGCCTAGGATGAAGCTTTGAATCCAAAGAATTAACCCTGTGTCATCACATTACAAACATTTCAAGTGACTCCCTCCCACAGAGCATATGGACTGGTCCCACATCTTTAGTTCTGTGTGCTGTTCTAGAACAGCAATTCCACATAATTATAGATAATTAAAGGACCTGTCTACTATTGAGAAGGGACCCTGTCTTAGCAGCAAGCGCAGTTTAAATCAGTCCCTCCTCCTCAGTTTCTCCTATTACCTCATCTGTTCAGTGTAAACATGGGGATTTTGAAGGGGGTGCAGAGTTGTACTATTCTGTGGGATACCAGAAATATCTGAGCTTTAAACAGAGGCTTTTCTGGTCAGTCAGTGGAGTGCTTTTCCTCTACGCAGTCTGCCGTGTCTGAAGTGAAAGGTCATTTTTCCTGTTGTCTTTCAAGAGCCTGGGAAGCCTTTGCTTTCTGAAATGATGCTTGAGAGAGGATTTCTTCTGTGCTAGTGCTTTACATGTCCTCCGCACCTGTATGCTGCAACCATGGCAAATCCAACTTCTCATGGAACTGTGCTATGAATAGCTGCTTTAACTTGGATATTTTCAATCTGAATTCCAGACAGCTGGCAATCGTGAAACATTAAACATCATGATTTCTCTAAAGATACAGCTCAAGTAGTTGCATAGTGCAAATAAATTGCTCTGAAGATACCAAAGGTATAAGTTAAGGCAGAGGATGCTATTGTCACGTGCTAAGCCAGTGATATTTTGCAATTTGCTGTGTTGGTTCCACCAAGATTCTGCAGTGGTTTTTGCTCATCTGAATCAATGGTTGGTATCAGAGTCTCCTGTTATGCAAAATAAATCAGTAATATCTCTCCCTTCCAGGGAAAATGTGCAACAGTTTATTGCCTTGTAGAAGGAAAAATAAATTAACAATGCTGACTGTAACTGGAGTGAAACACGAGGGAAATCAGTTTGCCATGAAAACATCTGTAAAGGAATTATCTTGCTGAGAATCAGGTATCAGAGCTGCCGCTTTAGTATGGCCAGCTTAGATGAAAAGCTGAATTGCTGAGCAGCATTTCTCATACTGTGGAGTAATATAACATATTTCTAATGCAAACACATGAGCTCAGGGCCAACTTTATGATACCTAGAGTCCAGATTCTTGGATGCTTGCCTAAGCAGAGCTGAGCTAACCACATGCAGCAAAACTCTAAGCCCTGTGGTTATTAGGAAGAAGACTTACACTCTTTGTAACATGACCAGAGTTAGAGGGAGGAGGGCCTTTGTACTTGAGGATTGGAGGAACTGCCTGCCTTTTAGGAGAAACACAAAAGAGAGTAGGTTACCATGCAGAAAAGGCAAATGTTGGGCCTGAGGAACAAGCTATCCTTCCTTTAGGCTGATGGGGATAAATCTGGAGCCACCATGTGGGACTTGCGATCTCAGAGGGTCTGGTGGGGCAGTGCCCCATGCTGAGGACCTCAGGTGAGTTACCTCTGCTTCTGCTGAAAACCACCTGCACTCATCTGGTGAAGGAGAAGCAAGGCACTGGGGGTAGGGGATGGAGGATGAGCTGTAGTGCTGGCCAGATTTCTCCATTGCTATGGAAACAGGTATTGCGCTTGCTCACCCAGTGCACCAAGTACGTGTGGGTAGACCTCTGACCTCTCTTCATTTTACTTTTTTAAGCTACTAGAGAAACAGGAGAGAACAAAATGTGTACAGGAGGATGTAGTCAATGCAATATTTTGCTAAGGGCTGAGATCAGAATGAAAGGGTGTGAGTTTATTTGCAGAAATGTACTGATTATTTTGAGCATACTGCAGTCACCTGTATGAAGTATCATTAGAGTTCTGCAGGGTTTCCCCCACCCCACCTCCTTCCTGGAAAGATTTGCATATTGGCATTACCTGGAAAAGAGGTGGGAGCAGACATCCTATTTATCTTATGCATGCTCAGAAAGCCCCAGGGTGCTGTAAGCTCAAATTGAAATTGGTTGCAAGATTTCTCTGTAACATGAATCCTGGTTCATTTCTAAAATTATTTTAGTATTTCCATCTGACAAAGTCTGTGATATTACAAGGATTTTGGTGAGCCTTCATCCTTTTTAATTCTATGTCACATTCTACTTAAAATTTTTATATACTTAACATGCCACATTGGGAGAAATTTTCTGGCTTGTGAGATTTGGATGGTAAGGAGGGGGAGTCTGGACTAATTTCTACGCTGGGCCGTACTCAACCTGGTAAGTCTTATTGAGATGCCTGAGAAGAACTGGGCTTGATATCTGGTCTGATGATTTTATGCCTCTGTGAAAGTAATTCTGTTTGTGTATCATGTGTGCATAAACACATAAAATGCAGAATGTTACCTTTCCCTAGACCACTTACTTGTCTTTTTTCTATGATGTGGCTTTGCAGAGTAACTCAACCCAAACTCTTGGACTTAATAGGTAAAGGTGTGACTTTACATAAGGCTTTTGATGGGAAATTATCTTTTAAAATCTCTCTGAAGTCATCAGTTGTTAAAATAATTTTAACTAGTCATTAAGTGCTTCATTAGAGTGTTTTCTTCTTAAGCTGCTTTAGTTAGATTAAAACTGAATTGTGCCTATTTCTTATTAGTCATTTTTGCCTTCTTTTTTCCTAAATGGACTCTGGCTCATGTATTTTCGAGGTTTAATATCAGTTCAGCTGAATGCTCTTGAGTTTCTGAATTAATTCAGTCATTTTGTCTTAATGACCATGAAGAGTTTTGTTAAGCTGGAGTGCCATTAAATTCAAGCTCTGTAGTGTTTAGAGCTAGTGATCACGGGGGGAAAGCTTGCAGGTAGAAAATAAGATTGGAAGTTGGACAGAACGCATGAGAGGTTCATTTGCTGTGAATTCAGCAATGAACACCTGGAGAATACGTGGTCCAAAGTGATGTAAAATCAGTAGGTTGCTGAAGGAGAGTGTGCTAATTCTTTCAGGACAGATTTTGATCTGGAGCTCAGCTCTGCATTTTCTTCCTGAAGTCTGATTAATACTTTATCATCTGTTGCAAATAAAAATATTATATGTTGGGAATATGTTTTACGTAGCTACTCTTTAACTAAAGAAAGCTCAGATGGCCTTGGCATACTTGACACATTCTCTTCCTATTGATGCTGGGAAAAAAAGCCCAGACAGTTTCTTTTGTTGTCATATCTATACCCATTTAAAAAGAAACTTCGAGTTGAATAGAAGGGGGCTATTATTTTCAGGATAAACTGCATATTGTCTTAGGACAACCTAAAATTAAATTACTTTTTTATCTTTAAAAAGAAAAGGAAAGGAGGTTTGAAATAAAAAGCCATTGAAAATGCAAGTTATTTCTCTCAAATTCTTCTGAATTTTTTTTCATCTTTTGCTCAAACACATTTCTAAACATTTTGACATTACTCAATTGATATTTTCACAATGAAAAAAACCATCAGATTTAGTATGTTAGCCTAATTCTGGTTTAATTATTTTAGCTCAAGCTCTACTCTGTGGATTATGTGAATTGATGAGAAAAATTCCCAGGTTGTACTACATTTGTGACTGGTAAGGGGCCACTCCTAGGAGAAAAGGGCAATGTGAAGGGTACAGGTTTACCCTAATTACAATGAGCAGTTTTGCATGTACTTGGACAAGGCAAGATTTTCAGAAGTAGTCGGTTTTGGGCTTGCTTTCTGCTCACTGAAATTGTTGGGATTAGCTGCCCTGGCAGGCTGCTGATGAGCACTGTGAGAAGCCCATTTACACCAGCTCTCCAAGTAGAATGGCTTCTTCCCATTGCTGACACATGTGGGGGAGAGGGGGCAGGTGGTGCTGTGGAGAAGAAAGGATGTTCTTAATTCAGGCCAATGAACTTCACTAAAAATCTTAGTAATGCCAGAGAAGTTTTTAATCTTCTCGGGAGTTAGCAGGATGAGTTAAAAATGAAGATTTTACCTTCACTGCTAGCACTTGTGAAAATTGTGGATGGCTTTGCTCTCCTTCTGAAAATAAGCTATTGTAGTAGAAAATTATCTGTCCCAAGCAGAGGGAGTTTAGAGGACCTGGTGGGTTTCTGTTGGTTTATTGCATTGTTGGTTTTGTTTTCTTTCTTCATGTGTGTGTGTTTGTTTTTGAGTGGAAGTATGGCTTTTGCCCTTTACACTAAAAACACATTCATGATTTTAAGGGCTTATGTAGTCTTCTAGGAGTTTCAATTTTTAGGTTTTCTATCTAATACCCAACTCACTGTCAGAGAGCTTTTCTGGCTAATACATCTCAGCAGAAGTTGTTTCTCCTTTGAATATCTGCTGTAAATGGTCACCAAACACAGATGAAGGTGTTTACCTTCATAGAACTTTTCGTTCAGGCCAAGTTAAAGTCTCAAGGAAATGTGTGTGTATTACTGAAATGCAAAGGGGACAAAGTCAGTGTAAATGGTGTTTTTAGTGACAAAAGTGAAGAAAAGGAAAAGAAACAATATGCCTACTTCACTTCCTGCAAGATCGCCTTTGAAAGGTGCTTGTGGTAAATCTCTGGCTCTCCCTGTATCCCCTTGGCAAACTTGGAGCTCATGCCTACTGCATGCTCTTCTCTCTTCAGTAAGGATGCTTGCTAGAGCAGGGAAATATGCTTGTTCATTTTCTCATCCTTTGCTCCAGATTATTGATTCTTTCTCAGCATACACTTTTGACTTCTCCCTCCTTTCTCTGTTCCTACATTTTCCTCTCCCTGGAAGAGTGACCTGGTTGTCCTGATGCACATGCATCCAAGACATGACTGAACTATTGAATGGTGTTTGCCTGCTCTCTTCCATTTGTAAAGTCATGTGTATGAGGTCTTTCCCTACCCTAAATTTGGAGATTCTCATCAAAGTAATCAAACAACTTCATTTTATATAATGCTTATGGTAGGTGAGGATCACTCATGGCTTCTGTGCGTGACCAGAGCCTATGTGACCTAGGCTGGAATGGGGAGGATTTGAGGGAGGGAGGGAGGAACTAACTCAAAATTTGAGGCTACTGCTGTAGTCCACTGATCAGTTTGCATGAGGGGCCTGTTCACACCACCACTGTCAAAGTTTTTCACTAATAAATTGGTTATAGGCTTGGCTGGTAGAGAGGTGGAACTTTCTGAGCTGTTGCTATTTAGCACATTCTCCTTGTGAGCTTTAATAAAAGGCCTAGTGTCCCCTTTCTTCCTTCTTGACTGACATGTACATCTTCTTAAAATGCAGGCAGAGAGCTACTTCAGCAAAGATTGCCCATGCTTAGCAAGCTGCTGTGAACTTAACAGGTATACTTCAGCTTTCTTTGAGAGCTTTGAAGTAGAACAAGGGTTGCATTAAGTTGGACAGCTCTACATCACTGCAGCATGTTAGTACAATGTGAATGTTCTATATGTTGCATTAGAATAGATTCTAAACTTATCACATAAAACTGGCAGTAACTAGGTGCCTTTGTGTACTCTGAAAGTAAAACTAGGTCTCCAGAAAATGTTCCACTACCTGTAAAAGATACCCAGCCCGATGTTTTTGAGCTGTGAAGTGACAATGCCATTCACCAGATAGCAAAGTGTAGGAAAAGCTCTTCTTTGCTACAAAGGCCCCAGAAGATGTGCACTTTATACTCTGCCTAAAACCATGTGGGAATGGGAGAAACTCTAACAAGAAACAATATGTAAAAGCTGCAGTGTCTTGAACTAGCAGTAGTGTTTTGCAGTTCCAGCAGATTCTGTGACATACCCAACTGGAAATGCTGGTAGAAGACTGGTTGGTTTTGGTCTCACTTAGGTGGAATTGTCTTCAACTTTTTCAAACATTAAGATATCCTGATAGGCTCTTCAGACTATCAACACTTCTTGACAGGTCCTTTCCTTCTGGTCCATGGAACTCTCCTGTTCCCTTGTTTTCTGTCATATCTGTGGGCACAGCAATGCCAGAAAAGTTTGCCATTTATCACAGGCTGGTTAAGAGTGCTTGGAACACACTGTCCCTTTCCTGTCACTGTCTCTCTGATGTGGTTTAAGCGGATCTGAAGATGTCTGATTCTCTTGGATCTCACACCACAGGCCAGAGGGGTTAGTTGCCCTGGATCATACTGGAAAATATGCCAAGCTATGGACAGATGTTATTAGATGTAGATGAGGCTATGTTATAGTGAGTTTTGGGGGCAGGCGCTTTTTCAAAGCCTGTTAGAAATAGTTGCTCTCTTTAATTTATAAGTGCAATAGGAAAAGATAAAAAAATCATTGCTGTGCTTGAAATGTAAAGGGTTATAAGGCACAAACAGTCAGTATTGCTTTTTTACTTTATTCTTTGTTCTTAGGGCTGTTTGAGAGGAAGAATGCTTTTGAAGCCTTTGTTCAAATTAAAAATTGAAAAAGAACACAAAATAGGTGAGATGGGTTAACAGTGCAGGAGTTCTTGTTCTTGAAGTGTGATAACGTTTCTTTGACAGCAATTAAAATAAATGCCTCTTAAGGGGCTAAGATAACAGCAGTAAAATAAACAAATTTGGTTTCTGCACCTGATGTTGGCTGTAACTGGTAACTTCAGCACCAGAGAAATGGGCAGAACTTGTCCATCATCCAAACAAAGGTCGGACCAGCTCTACTGGGATGTTTACAGTTTTGCTTTTCACTGTACTTTTAGCTAGTGGTTTATAGACGTGTTGCAAAAGATTCCACCTGGTTTGGGCAGGCCATGCCCTTACTGTGGAACAAGGAGAGTAGTAAGAAAGAGAAAAAATGAAGGGGGAGAGTGAAAGAACCTTAGTGAGAAGCATCTCTTTCTTTACCTTGTAATGGGATCAGACTCTCGGTGAGACGTCTGTAACAGAAAGAGAGGAAAAACATGACAATTGAGGTCTAAGAGAATGTATGGTGCTCTTTCTCCTTTTATTTCCTCTTGCCATCCTGCTTGAATTTTCCTTCTGACCTTCACCACATGAAGAGTGCTGGAAAGAGGTGGTGGTAAACAGCACCTGTTTCTATGGTTGTAGGTTCACCCAGTATGTGTAAGTCTGGCAATGCTTCTGTATCCTTTGACTCGAGAGTCCGTGCTGTTCTTATTCAGTAGCTGTGCTCTAACATCATTAGAAGGTGGATGTATACAGCTTTTTGTTTCAGCTAATGGAGCATTTTTATTTTTAGGTACTATTTTATGAAAATGGGGTGTCATGGAGTTTTATCCCTTGGACACTTTAGAATATAGGCAGCTCCCTGATAACATCTGTGCATTTTCTCTGCATGCTATTATTACGTAAATAGCAAATACTGCTATTTAATAATGAGCAATATATCCACCTGTTGACATAATGAGCATGTAAGCTAGTGAGTATTTCAAAAATGAAAAAAAATCCTGCAGACAATTTTGGATAATGATTTTGCCACAGGGGAAGCTAGTGAGAGAGACAAAATTCCTCAAGATGTTGAAGCAGCTGGCAAGGTCTCCATGGTTACACTGGCAAGAGATCTGGGAAACCACCAAGAGTAGTTCATTGCTCAACAATAAAATACCAGAGGGGAATACTCCTTGGTGCATCTGAAGATTATCTTAAAGACAAGCTTTAATTAAAAAAGAGGAGAGAGAAGAAGAGACAAGGTTTGTTTAGGAGAAAAATGTTTAAAATTGAATGCAGCCAGTGACAAAGATGTGTCTGGGACACCTTTAATCACAGGTTGTGGCTGCAAAATTTATGTGAGCTGTTGTCTCTGCTTATTTCATGTATTTGTGCGGCCTGACAAGATCAGGGAAATAATCTTGTCTGAATGCAAGCAAATTGTCACAGAAAGAGTAGCTATTCAGATAAGATTGTTCCGCTGCACATCATGGGACATGAAATGTCCCCTGCTTCATGCTCACGGATGGGAAGGTTCTGTGAGATTTCAATACACTGTGCTTCTCAAAAAAATTATATTCTGTCTTAAGAATGTCAGGTTTCAGAACAGTATTTTCTTAATAAGAAGGAATAGCAAGCTACAGCTGGTTTTAGGTGGGATGTAGATCAAAATCTGCATATAAGATTTTCTTTGTAAGAATGCTGAGAACAGAAGGAAAATGGCCCCTTTTTAAAAGACGTGATTTTTATCAGCATTGTGGCCAATATTCAGTATAGTGCAGTGAATTACCTCTCTTATTTTCTAATGCTTAAACTTATAAAAAGTAATTTTGAGCATCATCTGGTTGAGTCTGGGAGAGCTTTTTGCATATGCCTAGGCATCCATATTAAATACCTGTGTTTTTCAGCCCTACTGCAGAGTTTCAAGGTCTAAATCACAATCTGGTGCCTCATGAGAGGAACACAAAAAGATATTTCTCCCAAGGAGATATAAGCAGCATTTGAAGACAGTCTCACAGTTTGAGCAGTTTGGGATGTTTTAGTGAAAGAGAAAATATTGATTTGCCAAAAATGTTACTTTGTTTCATTAGTTTATCTACTTTGGCAATGTTTTTGAGGGATAAATATTTCTGAAATTTAGGGCTGTCAAAATTTAGCCAGATGCTGAATACCAGACACTAGGATGGACTGGCGTGGGGTTAGGGAGACCCAAACTCTGAACCAGCTCTAACAACAGACTGAGCCTGGGATGTATCTATCCTGCACATGTTCCTGCATATTTGTGCAGTTGGTTATTTTAAATATGAATCTCTTGGCAGAGTTAATCCATCTTGGACAAATACAAAATGCTGGCTTATGGGGCCTGTCTCTGTATTTAGTGCTAGAGCATCCACATAGCTGGGACATGAGAGCCTGGCAGCCCCCTCCCCATTATGGGTAGAGGCCTTTTAGCCACTTGGCCCCATCTCACATACAGCTGCCACAGAGATGGCCTTGGAGCAAAGCTGGAAAAGCTCTTAGTTAAGCAAACAGAATGCTTTTTGTTGCCACTCTTGTGCCTAGCTCACCCTGGGAAATTTAGATCGTTGGGAAGGTGACAGTGGGCTCCTCCACCAGTAGTGACTCTGCAGTGTTGCTCAGCTTGTTTCCTGCAGAACACTTTCCAGATCACTAGATTTCTACTCAAAGGCAGTGACACCTTTTTGCCAGAGATAAGCAGGTACAGGAATAATACTGTGTTTGTGCTTTGCTTAGAGAAGAATCAAATACCGTTCTTGTAGTTAATTAAAAATAAATGATGTTTTGCTTTTGTCAGTGTTTCACCTTTAGAAAAACACTTAGCCTTTAACCAGGTCACTGTTTTCGACCTTTATAGCAAATGAAGCATTCTTATGTTGTCCGAGAGATTGAATACATGACCTGTTCATTTGTTTCTGTCAACTCAGTCAAAAGAAGAGAAATCCTTCATTGATGTATTGCATCTTCAGATCAAGTTCTGTGTGGCTGGCTTGTGGAAAAGGCAGCCATTAGTGCACTGAGCTTTCCTTGAGTGCTGCAGGTACCACACTCATTGTTTTCCTCTCCCTGTCAGAGGGAATGGCAGGGAAGGGGAAGGAACTGAAATGGGAGGAGAGGGGTGTTCTCATTTTCACCTTCTTCCTAGTCTGCCATATCCTCCAATCTCTGATCTTTCAGAGCCTGAAAATTGTCCCAGGGATTCCTGGACTCTAGGGAATGATTCAGACTTTGGTGGCATTAGAGGAACAACAACCTGAGTAATGCTTTGTGAAATGAAATAATTTTTGACTGAATCTACTTGTTCATCTTCAAAGGTCCCAATTTCAAGCTGACCTAAATCTAGAAGATTGTGCTTGGCATTGAATGGTCCTCTGCCACAAGCGGAGCTTTTTCTCACAGCAGCTAAGGGACTTAAGTTTGTTTCTATGAATTCTTCTCTCACCACTCGAACACACTCAACAGAGAGGATTGAAGGTAATTATTTGCTTGATTGTGTACAGGGATGTAATGATAAGTATTCATCCATCAGTAAGCATTTTCTGACCTCACCAATAGTCATGATAGGTGTATTTAAAACCAGGACCTTAATAGTATGTTTACAATCTGGACATTAGCTGGTCTTAGTAGTTTTGCAGTGCCTGGGCAATGGAAGAAAAAGACTGGTTTAGTTATATTCTGATTTTATAGCTCTGAAGGTACTTAAATACCATTGTCTTTCCCACTCTACTTATCCAGGGCTCTTAATGAAACACTTTAAAGCAGTGTAAGTATTCCCCATGGTGTGCTCAATCCACTAAATGTTGCTGACAAGTTTGTTCCCTCAGGTTTGGTTGCCTGTCCATTGCCTACCTAACACATTACACATGGGGGAGGCCCTTTCTGTCTCCAAGCTGATGATTTAGCTCACAAAACTCCTTATCCAGGACTGGGGATTAGAGGCAGTATCACAGAGCAGACTACAAGAGATAACTAAACACTAATTTTTGCTTTCTGACTTTCTCTTCAGAGCCTCGTTCTGAAAATCATTAAAGTGAAATGAAACCTCATATTTATTCTTTCCATGACTCTGAGGGAATAATAAAGATTCATACAGAAAATTATTAGTCCCATGCAATATTGGGAATGTCTCAGCTGAATGCCAGTCCAAACTTGCTTTCTTTCCTCTGTATAGTGGTATCTGAGTCTGCTTGCCAAGATTGCTCAAGCATTTTCATTTAACAACTCCCCTGCTACTTCAGAGTTCTTAACATTGGTGGGTAGTTTTGACCTCTTTTGCTCTCTTTTTCCTGTGTGCTGTAGTTTTTGAAGTCTTACTTGTTTGTGTGGAAAGGTGACAATTTAATTGTATGATGCTGGGGAGGATTGCCCTTGCTGCTGGTGTGCGCGTCTCTGGACTCAGTAATGCATCTCATATTGATGACAGGTTTATTAACATTCCTTTTTCCATTTCTGCTGTCCTGGGTTCCTTCCAGGTCCAAAAACAGAAATGCTGGAACCCTCTGAGTGAGGTGATCTTGCTGTGACTATAACTATTGCCAGTGCTCATAACAGCTCTTTCCTTAGGGGACATTCAGGGCAGATCCATTAGCTCTTCTTTGCAGGAGAAGTGGAACTTTCCATACTGCCTGCATGTGTCTGACCATGTTGATAATGAGATTTTCTCTGGAGCTGAAGTGGCCTTCGGATTTGTTTTGGAGAGGGCTGCTTCTCTTTTTCATTTGGCACCAGTGTCAAGGGCAATGGCTGATCCCAAGAGGACTGTTTTGAAAGGACTGGCCACTTACTGATCTTGCTCCTCTTGCAAAGACCACCTTGGAGCTGTGTTCTGGCATGGATTTAATGACATTTAAGTTACTAGCATCTTGTGGAAGCCAAAGACCTCTTTCTATTTCTCACTCCACAAGTTTGCAGACAAGTGAGAACTGCTGTTGTTCCCTTAGCAGAATTTCTATTCAGAGAAAAACCAGTCCATTTCTGAAATAAAATGGGCAGAGGTGTCCCATCCCTAGAGGGTCTTTTTCTGGACCAGTGGAAGTTATTGTGGGTGTTCCTTATGGAGTGATCAATACAGAGCAGATATATTCTACCATCTGTATTGAGTATATATGTGCTGGGTAAAGGAAACATGAAACACACACAGCTCAGTCTCACCATCCTTATGGACAAAGGCCAAAAGGGTTTACAAAACGGAGAAAGGGGATAAGCCGCTATGTGGATCTGGAAATGTGACAGTCTACACTACAGATTGTGCTTCAGTCATATCTTTTGTGTTTTAATAATACAAGTAGTTTACCTATGTTTTGAACAAGCCAGCAAATTTTCATGTTTGGGGTTTTTTAAAGTCTAGTTATCATTCACCATCTGTCTGTTTTTCTCTTGTGCTGAAAGTCACTAATATGGTAATTACACCTAAGCAGGACAAACTAAACTAAGTTGGAAAGGCTTAATTCTCTAGATCCTAAGTAGCAGTAGGGGTTTATGGAACACTGGCTCATTGAATGACATTTTGCAAATGTTTGTTTTGATATTCCCAATTAGAATCAGCATATTATTGGCAGTCAACCCTGTGGAACATTTGGAGCATGATTGCATAACTTCCCTTCGGTATTTTGTTGTGCATCAGGTATGGGAGTTCTGTCAGAAGAAGCAGCAGCCTGAATTGAGAGCCAGTATGTAATGTCTGCTTTTCATTAGCTCAACATGTTAATTTCTCTGGGTGCAATTTCTTTTTCTGATGTCATATAGACAAGTCCATCTGGCACAGGTGTAAATCCAACCTGTAGTAATACCAGTAGTAGTGCTGAGTTGCTGGGCTGATGGGCAAGGAGTTTGTTTCAGCATGTAACACAGTTCAGTGCTGTTTTAATTGTTCTCATGGCTTTGATTTCAAAATGCTGCCCTGCCTTATCAAGGCAGGTCTGAGATAAGACAAGATTTGAGGAACTGACATGTGTTGTACTGGAGGGTCATCATTTCAGTGTAGTGCTATACTGTGTCTGGTTTTCTGTCTTCTCCAGGAATGCTGTGAAAGTTGGGCAGGGAAGAGCTCAGGGTATTTGCTTAGCACTGCAGGGTGCTGAGCACCCCAGGCCGGACAGCTGCTTTAAATCGACCACAACCTATTTGAGGTTGCACAGAAGTGGCTGATGTTCCTTTGAAGGTCAGCTTTACAGTGCATCTGCAAAAAAACCTGATATTCCAGTTTTTCAGGTCAGTTTGACATTGATGAACAATGAATCTCAGAATTTCTGCATAAAGGATAGGTATTGTGTAGTTTCTGTAGGCTGGGTCCACTGTCAATGCACATGATGTTATTTCTGTGTAGGCAAGTGGCTAGGTGGCTCTTTGAACCCAGGTAATTAAAAATCACTCTGAGAAACAAGTAGAGGCCAATGAAGTGTCACTAAATACCACCAGCCAAGCTGGCTACCATTCCTTGAGTGAGGCTCTCTGAATATTAACTACGATAATTTTAAGCTACTGTAATTGAAACTCTTACCTTACTCAAAATGTTGTTGTTGGGTCTTTGTAACATAAATCAGTTCCTTAACCTTCAATTTTTTTTTGGTTTGGTGTATCTTTGCCCTGTTCCTTCTCCTCTGTAGGCAACCCTCTCAAATCTGATATAAGGGAAAAGCTACTGTGCTAAGTGGAATCTGGGCCTTCATATATTTGAACATCCCAGCTTTGGTATATGTAAAGCATTTACACATGTAGTCTGAAAATTTTGGGAGGGGGTTGTTTAAAGAAAATAAGTGGCCCTGGACATCCAGATGCCATTGAACAGCTAATTATATTATCCCTATTTTCTTTTCATATCCGTCTTCTCCCAGGCATTATCTTTCATGGACAATGCAGCCAAGTTACCCTTGCCCTAGCACTGCAAGCTACAATTTACTTTCTCTCTCATTTCTCAGTAAAACACAGGTTGGGCAAGTCTTTTGCTACTTGTCTACTTGTTGATTGATTTGATTTCTTTTAATAATAATTTCATAATGTGATATTCGGGAAATGTGTATTTTTTGAAATATTCAGATCTTGGTTTTTGATGTTTAAAAAATAGGCTGAATAATAGGGGGAAGATGGTTAAAGGAAGAGTAGCAGGGACAAAAATTTCTGAAGGACATGAAGGAGCTCTAAGCAGAGTAATATTAGAGTGCCCACTGTAGGGTCTGTATACTTGCATAGCTGGGACATGGAAATTCTCCCAACTGACTTCTCCACAACCATTCTTATCCTACAGAACAGGAGCACTGTTGCGCTGGGAGAAGCCGAAGAGACAGAGCAGATGAGGTGCCTATCTTCCAGTTCTAGATTGTGTTCTCCAAATCCTCTTTTCATCAGCAGTCCAGTCTTGTTAGCACTGGATCTTCTGGTCTCTGTGCATGAACTGTGAAAAGAAATTATGTTACAAGAAAGGTAGCTTAAGAACATTTGTTATTAATATCACAGGCATATGGATGGCTGCACAGTGAACCTCATTGCTGACTCTTGAGTGCTCCAGGGTGGTGTACAAGGGTGTCCCATTAGCCTTTGCTGCTGATTTATATGTTTTATTGAGTCTGATATTAAAACGTAGATGTAGAACAAGAAAACCGTCCAGTGTGCCATTCAGAGCAGACTTTGTTGTCTTGCCTGTTTGTTGAATTCATTATTTGGAGTGTCAGTGGGTTAAGCCCCAAGCCACAATGGAAATAGGCAGAGCCAGAAGAATTAAGAAAAGCAATGTTTTCCAGACCTGGCCTAAGTGAACTGCTCCAATTATAGCTCGGTAATGAGTTTATTAAAAAAGACAGATGAGAGCAGTAAGTGGTGAGATGGCAATTGTTTTTCATAACTGACCTTAGCTAAGTGTAATTTGAATAGACATACATAGCGTTAACTTGGAGGTTTTAATTTTGGTTAGGATAATCACAGTTTGAGCACTCTATGCTCTCCTAATTCAAGATACTAATATATTCCATATTTTCTTAAGGGCCTTGGACATAAAGTTGAGCTAACAGATGTGCAACAGATTGAGTTGGGAACAATCTAAGAGTAGTCAAAAGAGCTGCTTTGATTGTAATTTATAATAGGCATATAGTTTCAAATTTAAAAATGTAAAAGTCTGTGTGACTTCTAATGCTTGTGATTCACAGGCAGTTACCACCAGTTCCCATTAATGGAAAATGATGATGATTTACATAATGCTAATATCTATTCATTATTTAAATCCTTAATTATGTGTGCAGCCATGTGGTGCAGTAAAATAATAAAAGGATAAAAAATGCAGGAAGTAATGGTTCTTTCAAACAACTTGGAAGTCAGGTGGCCATTACATTAAAAAGAAAGAAGATAAAAATCATATTTGTACCACCTTTTGATGCTTTTTCAAAAAGGGAGGGCTTCTGTTAATATTATCTTAAGATTTGGGTCCTAGTTCTACCTCTGACTTTTGCAATGTAGTTTCACAACTTGATTTTGTTTCTGTTATTTGAAATGAAAACATTTTCAATCCCTTATGAAAATTGTTTGTTTCTCAGAAAATAAAATCCTGACTTGTTCTTCTCTTGATAGAACTTCCTCCGTGGAGAGTTCAAAAGTTCACTTGTAGGTTTTCCTTGCTATGGTTCTTTTTTGCTGCTTCAGATTTCTGAATGAACCTCACAGGCTACAGGGTACTCATTGCTAGTCTGTTGTGACCTTTTCATTATATAAGGTTGATCCCATAAACGCCCACTCACAATTGATTGATTTGCTATTTTCCTGTTAACTGGTTCTTCATCTATGTGGTATTTTATTTTAATCTCAGTTGATATCAATGCTGAATTTTCAGACCAGCTGGAGCTTGAAAGTTGGGTTGTGTTCATCCTAGGTGTATTTTTTGATAGCAGAGTTCAACTGACCATTGTTGGTTTGTTGTGGGTTGTTTGGGGTTTCCTTTTTTGGGTTGGTTAGTTGGTTGGTTTTTGGTTTTTCTGGGGTGGACGGTCAGTTGAAAAGCAAGAATACTTCTGAGAATAAATACTAGAATATTGGTTTTCCACTAGTTTAATACAGGGGTGCTGTTCCAGGATAAGAACTGAGAGATAGGATATTAAGATTGGAGGGTAGGATATTAAAAAAAAGAGCTCCCTTAGGCAATGGAAGAGATGGCTTAAGAGTTGCCCATCATTTTTCAACATTTCCATTTGCCTCCAAAACATAATAATGGGCAAGTCTGTGCTTGTCAAATATTAATGATCAAAGTCCTGTCCTCAGACACCAAGCTACTCCTGCAATTAAGTAGATTAATAACTTCCAGTTTGTTAATGATACACGGAAGGGCTCTGCAATTGGTGCTGCCTTTTGAATTCAAGAGTCTGATATGTCACTGGTGTCAAATGCATAATTGCTGTTGGTGTTCCTGAAATGGAATCATTACCTTCTTACCTTGCTGCACAGCTGAGAAAGGTTGGTAGGTGCCATTTTGTATGTTCAGGCAGCTGCTTCTACAGGGTTTGTCCAGACCAGTAGATGCTGCTGAGTCTGTTTCATTCCAGTTTTGGGGGAAGGGGAGGGAGGCCTATGGCATCCTTTTTGTATCAGTGTAGAGTCTTTCATGCAGGCACTGCTTGCTCTCGGGCTCTTTGTTGGGCACAAAATAGCACATGAGAATGATCTAGCAAAGAATTTCTCTGTTCAGTGATGGTTTGTCTTGGAAGGCTCTATCTTTGTACAGGACTGCTACCAGAGGCAATGATATTGGATTGTTTGAATGCAGGAAATGCTTGCTTTGGTATGCTGTGATTCAGGAGGATGTAGCAACAGAACTTCTCTTAAATAAGCAAGTCTCCCTGAGGACGTGCCTGTGCATGGTTTAGCCGGCACTGTTAGGTGCAGAAGATGCACTCATGCTTTCTAGTAACCTCAGTGGGGCTGGAGTAGGTTTCAGGAGAGAGAGATGAGTCACTTGAGTTTGATTGGCGTGCACCATTACAGTAGACTGCAATGAGCATCCTGAGGACAGTCTTTCTTTGGCTAAGGGTGAGAAAGCAAGATGCAATATTTGGCCCCATCTTTTGACTGCTTATGGCCTCCTCCATTGCAAACAGACCCGTACTCACAAGGGCTAATCCCTAACAGTTACAGAGTCACAGCTATTGGAGCAGGATTTTCCACAGACCCTGCAGAGACATTTCTAGAAATCTGTCCCACTCTGGCAGCTTTATAGGTCTGGGCTTTTGGTGGGGCTGCGTGAATAACCCATGAACTGACCTTAAAGCTGGGTAAAGTACAGTACAAAAGGACATATGCAATGGGTGTGGAGTGCTGCTGCACAACAGATAATGTGGATGCACTGTAGTTGAGAAGTTGTTGCATGTTGCAGTAGAGCTGTAAATATTTCAGTCATTGATCTTTTTGTGCCACAATTGTTATGTATTATATATTTTTGGAGCCCTCCCAGAGTTACTTAGAGAAATAGATGCTATAGGCAACTTGTGCTGGTTTGATCACATCTCAATAGGAAATTGAAAGCGCCAGACAACTCTCAGTAGAAAATGGTCTCAGAGACCCTAAGCTTGCCTATTAAAAATAGAGCTTTACAGTAAGGGAACAAAGTCTACCTCACTGCAATAATGCTCTGAAACTGTCCTCTGTAAGGTGAAAGAGTAACCTGAGGCATTATCAGAGAACACTGCTTACAAATGTCTTGGCTGCAGCAAATTTCCAGTGTACTTTGACATAACCCTCAGCTTTATTGTGGTTGCACTGGCCGCACGAAACCTTGACAGCAGATTTGATGACTGATATTTCTGTTTTATTCGGACATTTTATTTTATGCTTGCTCCAATCATCCGTTGAGGAATGGATTAAAATTCAAACACCATAGGATTGCTTGGACGGAAATAGGAGTTCAATAAATGTCATCTTTCGTGGCACTAAATTGACTGTTTACAGGGCTAGGCCTTTGATTCAACCCTTTATTGAACCTTGGTTTATGCTGATTGAAATCTCTGCTGAGGACTTAGTATAGAGAACATATGTAATGGCTAAAGCTTTCTGATTGCCCAGGGCTATTTATAGAAGTCTCTGTCCTATTTTGAAAAGAGATCTCTGCACCAAGCACTCTGAAGTCCTGATGTCCTTCATGGAGCCTTGAGCTGCCTTGTGTCACAGAAACAGCCTCTTAATATGTTTAGGTGCTGAAGGCAAAACTTCACAGTAATTCAGGGATCAGAGCCCAAAAACGTCATTACAAAAAGCTGCCGGCTGAATGCAAGCACCAAAGATGTTGCCTCTTTAAGTATTGCCTTTCTTTTTCCCCAAGGACTTCAGGGAAGTTTAGCTGTGACTCTCATGTCTAGGACTGACCCAGTTCAAGAAAGGTCAGTCCAAGAAACTGTCCTTGCTTCATGCTTAGTCCTCTTAGATCCTTTATAGCTTCCCTCATGGTTTCATGTCCATAGCACTTGCTAGGCTGCTGGGAGACACAGTTTTCCTTCAGTTTGAGTGGGATTTAAACCCCTGGGTTTGGCTCTCTGAAAAATGTTTTGGTGAATCAACACTTCTGGCTGAAGTTTCTCCATGTTCTGTGAAGGAAGTTATACTCTCAGCCCAAGCCCACTGAAAATATTTCCCCCATTGTATTTCATATTGTAGTGGGGAGCCCATCTCAAACATCCTGACAGATCAGCTGATTTGTCCCAGCTGCCCTGTGAATTTCTGCATTCTTTCTTCCCCTCTATTCCCTCTACCACAGTGAACTTTTAGAGGTTGAGCCAGAGAATTCTCAGCTTTGCCTTGGGGCATCTTGTCTCTTTCCACTGCAGCATAAGATGATTTTAAAGGTCATTTCACCAAGATGCTGTGGCCTGCATTTTCCTCCAGGCATAAAGATAAGGCATAAACAGTGAAGTCCATTTGCAATGCATTTAGAGGTTGTAGGGCTCTTTATCTTGTGAATGAGGGAAAAAGATGCTAACACTTCTGGCTGTGGATGCCAAAGAGAGGCCTCCTTTTCATAAGAAGATATGGTCTTCCACAGAATTAAGCCCTGAAGAAGAACTTAACATTTAATTTTTTTCACAACCATTTACTGCAGCAGTGGAGAAAATGAGAAGGGAATTCTAATGGAATCCTTAGTTGTGGAAAAGAAAAATACATTGAACATACATTATATACTCAGGTTAGTCTAAGAATATAAGTCTTTCCACGAATATCTTGATCCTTTATTTTTCCCCTGAGCTCTGAGGCTGATGCTTTTGAGCTATATAGACCCTGCTGCTTAAGTCCTCTGTGCCTGTGTGGTAAATATGACGTCGATGCCTTGAGGTAACCAGGCTGCAGCAGTGCATTATCTCTCACCGAGGTGTCCCTGGAGGACTGGGCAGTGAGCTGAGGCTTATCTCATCCCTTGCTGCATACATAACTGGGAGTGCTTTAGCTAGCAGTGGGAGCACTTCCGCATTGCCCTGCTCATCCTTCCATTAAGAGAGAAATCTGAACTGCTTTTTGTGTCCTGTTTCTCTCTGGCCCTTTCAGAGGGTGATTCAACACACCGTTTTTTGCCCTTTATCCCCATGGATTCTCATTTAAGTGGTTTTAAATAAGCTCCTGAAGTTTTATGGAACAAGTTCAGGTCCCAGTGTCCTCCCTTTTCAGGTGACCTCTGCACAGGCTGCTTGCACTGCGATGGCCTTCTGCACACCATCCAGCAGAGCCCTGTCCCCTTCCCAAGTCCCAAACATCCTGTTGTTAGTCAGGCTTATATTTGTTGCTGAATACACATTCTACTGAGCAGTGGTCCTTTTACCTGTTGGCAGAGGGATCATTCCAAATTGCCTAAAAAACATTTGGCATCCTAATTATCAAAATTTGTAATATTATTGTTGCTTCCAAAGACAAGCTGCTGTTAGATCAGTTCCCAAGTTCTCACTCAGTATTCACAGAATAGCATATACAGGGCAGCCAACAAGACTAGCAAAACTGCATGTATGAATATTCCATTCCATTGGCAAATTTGAAACTCCCACCAGGATTAGAGCCTTTTATCAAAGCACCAAGAAGGGAAACATATTGCTTTTAGTAGAGAGGCAGAAGTAGGAACCTAAAGCACAAAAAATGTCAGGCAGTATTTTTGGAAACCCTTATTTTTGCAAATATTTTTAGCAAGTGAAATGAGGTTACCTCCACAAGCTCCTCTCACTCTTCTGGCTGGAATCTGAGGAGCAGAGCCAGTGGGATTCACTGTTGGGTATTTTCAGATGCTGATAACTCCATTTACTGCAGAATATCATCAACAAAACCATCTTCCACTCATTCCTGCTTGTTCATTGTTTACTACTTTCTCAAACAGAAGAGAGTTCAGTTCTTGGAGACCAGGCTACAGAAATGCACAGGTGCTCCACTCTGCATAATGCAGTTCATTATTCAATTGTGTCTTGCCCCTTGATATCAGAAAATGTTTTATGAAAGAGACAGTAACATCACTCCATGTTAAATTGCTCCCTTTTAAAAGAGGCTGAGACATTTGTAAAGCAATGCTGGAATTTTTATGCCATTATATGTAAGAACCAGAGGACCCAGGGAGCTTTCCTGTTATGCTAAGTGTAGGAAAAGCATCCTTGCTCCTTCTCCTGATCTCTGCCCCCAGCCAGCAGGGGAACCTGTGCATCCAAAGTTGTGTTTGCCTGTAGTAGTTCAGCAGGGGAAATGACACTAATTCATCAGCACTTTTATGGTTCCTTAGATATTTCATTATAGTCCTGTTCATCCAGCTGCTTGCAAACAGAATCCAACAACTAGGAAAAGTGTGTGTTTCAGAAAGTCTGGTCCTGATGTGAAAACTAGGGCCATCGAATAAGCAGACACTGGTTTAAGAAACAGAGCATAGTCTTTTCTTTGTCATAGTTTCTGATAAATACCTGAAATGGGACACCCAGCACTTAGTCTGAACACAAGCATGAAGATATGCTACATTTGGAAAAAATAGAACAGGACTTAAAACCCAAACACATTAAAATCTGGAGGAAGTGGATCCTCGAATATGAAGTATTCACATTATTCAAAGCTGTGTCTGAAAAACAGTGTCAAGCGTTTCTGTAGCTAATAAAACACAGTGAATAAATGTTGGAAAATGTGCAGAGATGTATTTGTAGGGTGAGGAATGCACTGCAGGGCAATACATATTGGAAGGCTTAAGTCACGCCACACTTAATGCAAGGTTCTTCACTGATTACAATTACCTAAAGATAAACCTTCTTTCAATTTCCCTAATAACAGATTCCTTTTAAGTTGTCATTTAGGTACTTAAATATGTACCATGAATATTGGAGAAAAATTGGAGAAGATGCAGGAAACAACCACAAAAAAGTGGGACAAATGCTAGAGAAAAGTTCTGGTGGTGAGAGTTTTAAAGAACTCCATCTCTCCACCTTACAAAAATGAGCTGGAGGTAACCTGATTTCTGTCAAAAGACCTTTATGGGAAGAAGAAACTAGGCACTAAGAGGACTCTTTAATCTTACATAATTGATTTCAGCAATGTCTACATCATGTCTTCCCAGCACTATATGGCAGTAGAATTAAAACTGACTGGAAAATTTCTGATAAGATGGTTTTGAATTGGCACCTGGAAGGTACTGGCTTTGAAAATTCTTTTGATGAGAAGTTTCTCAAACTCCACAGAGTGTTTCCAGCCCAAACTAGTGAGTCTCAGGAGTGCCAAAAGAAGTACAGTAATTGTATGGGGTATGGAAAGGAAAGTTACATGCTGTCATAGCATATAATTCATAGGAGTTTTCCTACTGCTTTATGAAAGGGGATGTGTCAGCAGCTAAGCTACCTGCTGCTCTGGGAAATAGCTCTTGACCCTTTTCTTTTACTCTTTTATTTTCTCCTTCTTTTCTATACTGACCTTCCCCCTCCACTTTGCCATCATTAACACTTTCTTGCAAAAACAACATTTCCTAAAACAAAAAGACCCTTTCAAAAACATCCGTGCTGTCCAGAAACAGGACAGAAGATGCCTAAATTGAAGAGGGTGTCAGGGTAGGGAGACTGTTTCCTGCAGAGCTGTGGGCAAAATGGCAAGACAGCTCTTCATGGTGGTTGTTGCATGGTTTTAGTTGGAGCAGCTGGATTTTCACTGCTTATGATACAGGCTGTGAGGCCCCTAAGGCAGATGTAATAATGTGATGTCATGCTCATCCAGTGAATTTGGTTGCAACACCAGTTGCAGTCCTCATAGAACAGCATTCTATAGAGAAAAATTTCCTATTCTGGTGGCTTCTTCAGCAGTTTATTTATGCGCCAGCATTTCAGCAAATATCTTGCTTCTGCCACATTCTAAATAAGGCATTTTCCTTGTAAATAAAGTATTGATTGATCCAACAAGAAAGGCTTGAGTGTATATTGCATAGCAGGTCTAATGGAGAAAAGAATGTCTGTGAAAACAAAAATAAATAAAAATTACATGGTATTTATATAAAAAGAAAGGTGTGACATTCTGTGAACAGCAAAGACCATCCTTGGGAGAAGACTGGCAGCAAAACTAGTTATTTAATGTATAAAACAGTGCATGCAAAACAGGATAGATTTGGATCTAAATATCAACTTAATGTCTCATTTCAGGAGGGTTTTGAGCAATAAGGCTTGTCATCTGTAAGCTAACAGCTATCATGGGATGATAATTTTTTATGAGAATTTATGAATTATGAATTTTCCCTTTTGACATTATGAGTTAGAACACATTAATCCTGTTTCTTCCTACAGTAAACAAGGAATGTTTCTTTCTCAGTTTAACTGATGTATAGTAACTTTCTTCTTCCTGTGCAAAGGCTTTGTAAAAGGAAATTTTGTTTGCTTGTTAGGGAACCCCAAAATAAAGGAACTCTGTACTGTGCTTATAATTTTGTTCTCAAAATCCTATGCATTCAAACACAGTGACTATCTAGGTTTTATTCACTCTAGTCTGGTGAAGCTAAAGTAGCTGTGAAGGGTCCGATTGTGTTCAATCAGCCGAGCAGGGATGAGAGCACAGGATCAGTCTGGGCTAACCACACGCAAACTCACCCTCAGTTCCCTGTAGGATTTGCAGCTTGTTGAAGAACTTTTCAGGCAGTTTTGCTGCTAGCAGGTAGGAGTTGCCACTTTCTGCAGGTCTGTGTTTTGCCCAGCTGCAATCAATCACGGCGCTGCTCACATTCTGAAGGAACAAAAGAGTAGGATAAGGATTTCAGCAGAGCAGCAGCATTATGGTGAGATATGCCAGCTGATCTGGTTCAAGCAATGTCTGCTGGAATTTTTCAAGGAACCTAAGGGAATTAAATGCCCATTGGCCTTTGGAGAGCAGTTAAAATAGGATACCTGGGATCAAGAAGTGTCAAAAACTTTTTGTTTAAGATTTATCTTTTCATCAAACATGGCACACCTGTCTGACTTTCTCCTTGTTGATCATCCCAAGGCTTTATTGTCCATTGTGCTGAGCTTGGACTGCTCAGTCCCAGACAGATGTGTTTGCACTGTGGATAAAAATAAGCACTGGTTTCATCTCCAAAATGGACTCTGTCATTGCTGAGTGGAGCATCACAGGAAGCTTTGTTTGACAGCAGTGGCCAGAGCTGTTTATAGTCAGTCTGCTTCTTACCAAAATAGTCTGGGAAAAACTTGCCTCCAGCTGCAGCCAATTGGCTCAACAATTAAAAATTCAGGCTCTTTGTTGGGCTGTGACACTTATGTGCTTAGACCCCAGCAAAGTGAAGCCTTTACCATCAAGGATGATGAAGCTGTATTTTATTTTACACTTCCTATAACCTATTGTCCTGGTACAGTTTCCCCAGTTCAGCTTGTACTTGGTGGATCTGGTGAACCTCACTGCGCAGTTCTCTGTGTTTGCAAAAGGAATTATATGGGAAAAATGTTTCTGTTTGGTAGTGTCTACAACCCCTTGGTGCTTTAAAACTCCCCTTCCATATGCCCTGAGTTCCTTGATGCCCTGAAATGTTTATGTTTCAGGAAAAGGGTTGGCCTAATTTGTAAATGTTACCTTGTATCCTGGATATAATCTAGGAATCCTCAGCACCTCTTTCAAAGGATTTTTAATCAGGAATTGTACTGAATTGTCCAGGCTAGCTTTACCACAGAAATGTGCTTTGTTCTTAGTGCCACTTTGAGACACTCACTTGCAATTGCACTGGCTGAGATGTGTATGAGGAACTGAGTTTAAGGCACTGTAAATGGGTTCAACTCCACTGCCTTGCTGAGTTTGTGCTTGGTTATCTTAAGAATCTAGTTCTTGGATTGCAGCAAAACCACAGGATTAATTTTTCTCATTTATTTGTTTTCACTGCAAAACAGTATTGGAAAATAGTCTGAAATGAATACCTTTGCATCATCACAAGTTCTGCATTTTGAATATGTATTAAAATAAACCTACTGTCAGATCACAGGCCAGTTTAAAGAGAGCTTTGCAAATTAACAAAATCTCTGGAGAGCTTTATTTTTTTTTATTGTTTTTTTTTTAATTAAGCTCCATTTTTACTTACCCATCACAACAAGAAAAGAATATACCACAAAGAGGATGAGTACCTGAGGTTTAGCAATTGTGGAATCACCCCTGGCATTTTTCCTTCCTTGATTAAGATTTTTTTGCTTATTGTATACACTTTGAAAGAATTTAAAGCAGATTTCTCTTGGGATTGTTTCAGTTTTAGGTTTTTTTTTTCCTTGGGGTTATATCTTAAAAACATGGCAGTAAATTTTCTTTGTCTTAGCAATGCCATTTGCCTGCAGCCATTTCTTTTATTCCTGTCTTGCTGTGGAAAGTGGCTGGTTTGGTTTTGGTTGCTTGCAAGTATCTTTACTTCTGAACGTCCAAACTAATCTCCCATCAAAGTTGACATCTTGTCCTTAAAGAAGTAGTCTTTGGAATTTCAGTGTTATTATGTGAGTTAAAAAAGAAAAAAAAAGTTCTAATGAAATTCTTTCAAAGAATTTTGAAAACCAGTGCAGTGGGGATCTTTGTGCTTCTCTAGCAATTTTCTTTCATCTTCTGTATCAGCCTCATTTCCAGAGCTGATGATAATTGATTACAGTCTCCATTTCTTAAATAGCCTTAAGAAAACACGCTGGCATCCCTGTGCCTCATTACAGGATTCACATCAAGGCCTGGGTGACCTTGTCAGTTTTATCTGTGTTACAGAGACACTCTCAACTGTCAGGGAGATGAAAGCTACACAATAGAGAAGGATGATTCCTGGAGGGAATGCTTCCATGAGATGCCTTAGCAACTCTGAACAGAAGTGGCATCCTGGAAGGTCTGGAGCTGTGCTGTGGCCAGTGCATCTGTCTACGTGACTTTGGACAAGAGGTTTAGGTCAATGTGTGCCACTGAGTGCCTTGGTGTAGATGCAGTGACTGACTGGGCTTATTTCTTTCCATGGGAACTCAGGATGTCTTTTAAGTGCGTGTTCTGTGCTGCATCTCCCCATAAATCAGGAGATATAATACCGTTTTATCAGCCTTTTACACTAAATAGATTTGAAGGCGGTTCTGAAGTACTGCTACAGTGGTCAAGGTGTAGGACAGAGGGTTGCATTTCATCTGCATTTCAAACCCTTCTTGGACAGGAAGGTGGAAGAAGCCAGTACAAATCTAAAGCCATCAGGCCCTGATATGTGGGGTAAAATCTGCATCTGTGGAAATGAGACCTAGAGATTTACACAGGCCTAACTGGGAACAGCAGCACTGAGGTATTTTGCAAAGCATAGGTGCTATTCATACTGTCAGCAAGGCAGACTTTCCCTGAAGGTAATCTTGAGAGGGGTGGTGCCACAATGAAATGTATGATGTGGCAGTTACTCTAGAAGGATATTTAGAAGTCTCTGCTTTAAAATAATATTGGGACTATATCTGCTTTAGTGCTGAAGAGTGTTTGGGTTCTCTGGTGATGAGGAGCATGTGGCTTGAAAAGCTAAATAGTGCTTTAAAGCTCAGATCACACAGGTCTTGTAGCATTAGAAATGGCTGTGCATCCTGAGTGATAATGTCCTAAAGAGAGACCAGATGTTTTACTTCCTTCTCCGTTATCTATATTTATATTCCTGATTGGAACAGGATAAATGTTAAGAACAAAGACAGTGACAATGCCCATATTGCAGTGAGCAATTACTGAAATACTTAAATATAGTTTACATGGCTTTTCCAAGAGAGGCTTTTTTTTTGGTTTTTCCCTCTTAAATGTCATGTTTTCCTGCCTTCTCTTCTAGGAGGTCTTTTCTTGGACTCACCTTTTGTAACTTCTGAGAGCATCACAGCCCTAAGATGCACAGACTCCTCTGTGCCCACTTTCCCAAGCTGACCTCCATATGTCCAGGGTTGTACATTCCTGAGTGACGTGGTTCCTTAGGCTGGGACATTGTTGTGGAATACACTTCGTGCAGGTAGCTCTGTGTGCAGCTGGCGTGCAAGCTGCAGGTTGTCCTCAGGATGTCAGGAAGTGGCTGGAGCGCATGGCAAGGGGCCATGACCTGTCACTGACCCTTTTAACAAAGAGTAAGGAAACCTGTCTGACTCTGAGGAGTGCAGGTAGTCCAGCAGGGCACCTATTGGATCACTTGAGACTGCTGTGGCGAAGGGGCTTCGATCCCAGCAGTGACAGTCTCTGGTGGTGGCAGTGTGACTGACAGAGTGGATCCGGAATGTTCAGACAGGAAACTTCCCTTAACAGGCAGGTTGTAGTATAACAGGTGTGGAAGCAGACTCTTTGTTTTTGACTGTGAGAAAATGGCTCTGAAGTGACCACAGTGTAGATATGCCTGCTTGAGCTGACAATGTTTTACTTCCAAAAACTTCAGAATTCACAGCTCTCTAAAACAAAAAGCAGCTTGAATTTTCAATTCAAAGGTTAATACCCACTTAATATGTTCATGACTTTCCATTCAGTCCCACTTTCTCTCTTCTCTGTCACCTTTTTCGAACGCAGAAATGAGTTGCTGAATTATATTCTGGTTTTGCATGGTGAAAGAAAGGGAAATCAGTTATATATTTAGGGCTAGTGAATGCTGCCTGTATGTGTTTTATTTCTTTGCTAGTGGACAATTATCTTTATTCCACAAGACTGCTCTCCAGCTGTGAGGCACAATCCAAGCAGGCACAATGGAGTGTGATTCTTTATGATGTGTTATCTGTTTGTTTCCTTTCCGGTTGCGTGCTGTTTGCTATGAAGAATTCTGTATTCATGCAGACCAGGTTTTAACACTACACCAAAGCTGTATGGTCTCAAAGCTCCTTTATTCATAAGCCAATTTAATAACTATTTTGATTGTTGACAATTACACATTGTATATTTGGAACACATCTAACCCTTTAGAGTGGCAGCATTGCTGAAGGACACCTTGAGGAACTCTGAACAGTCTTTTTGTGTGATCTGGAGGTTTTGGAATGCACTGTGAAGCTTTATGAATAAAGCATTTGAATATAATAAGACTTTTAGTGTAGATTTACTTATGTTATAGCTTCTCTGATTTCCAGGTGCTGGTGATAGTTCAAGGCATAAAGCCAGGCTTATAAAAGCATTTGCTTGGCATTTCAGAGATTCAGTGAGACCTGGATGGAAGGGTCTAAGGATCAGTCAGCTCAGTGATAGTAGGAGGGCTTGGACATGGATAACTTCCATGACTGTGATCCACAAGAAACAGTGAATATTTTGAACGTGGTCTTTAATATATGTATCAAGGTTTCCTTAACAGTGTTCTGTCTCAAACTTTGAATGTTTGATCTACCCTGTGACTGTGTTATATCAGTAGCTGAATATCAGTTTTTCTGTGTTTTTAATGAACATAATTTCATACCTATAGATAAGTAAGAGTGAAAAAAAACCAAAAAAGGCCTCTTGTGGCGACAGATTTAGCTTGGTTAACATTTTAACATTCAAAGTGGTCAGCCTCTTGTTATTTGTATGGGATATTTGGTTTCTATAGATACTTATTATCGTTTCTTTATTAATGGAAGTACTTTTTCTGTCCTTCTGTAAAGTGTTCTATGTCCTTATCTTATAAAACATGAAGGTAGCAGATACCTAATGAAACAGGAGGAATGTGTCAAGGGGAGAAGGTGAGGTGAAATGGATGAAAAACTTTTTAATGAGGAGATAATGGTATTCTGGGAAAGGTTGAAAAAAAATTGGGAAATCGAAGCTTCTTTCACATTATGTAGTAACTTGCAAGTATTATGGAATTTCTTTTTCAAAAGGTTAGTATAGACTTTCCAACCCAAGGCTTATAAATATGGCACAGTGAGTTCCAAAATTAGAGCAATTTAGACTTATCACAACATGAGCAGACAAGAAATGGGATTACTCTGAGCAAGGAAAATGTGCCTTCATTAGGGGAATTCTAAAAAGCTTTGTTTATGTACTTAAAACATTACTGAGATATTTCAAGTATGGTCAGTATAACATATGTTTTGTCTCTTGGAAATGTATATTGTTTAGGAAGTGGAATGATTTGTTTTCAACAGCACGTTAATTTTTTTGCAGAATCAGTTTGGGTACAGCAGAACCCTTACACTGTTATATGCCTCCTTCATCAGGAGTTGTCCATCTCAGAACATTTTCGCACAGGTCTTATGGAGAATGAGACGTGACCAAGGCCCTGTCTTCCCAAATTGTGAGTTAAAACTGGTTTGAAGCACACAGTGTTTCCAAAGGACTTATTTTTAAGCTTAGGCTTTTTGTTGGAGTTTTTCCCTAAACTTCAGGCATTTTGAGGCAAAGCAATAACTCTTTAACTTTCAAAAATGCTTTCAATAAAGAAAATAGTTCTGATTTTAGCTGCTAGGGAAAAAAAAGTAAATGTAGAAGCAGAAAATGAAAATCACTAGGCCGAGATGATTTTAATATTAAGCTTGATCAGTCTTTCCTCTCCGGTAGTTTCATTAAGTACACAAGGCCCCTTTTCCAACTTAATAATTGTCTAGTGAGGCAGAGGCCGTTCTGCAGTGAAAAGTATGCAAAATCCTTACTGTATAACATGCCTATTGTGTAGTCATTGTTAGGTAAACATAGATAATTGTTAGGTTTATTTAAGATCTGCATTTAAAGTGTCACTGTAATATCTAGGGAAGAGGAGACCAGCCTGAGTTAGCATAACTTTGTGGCAGGGGTGCTCTACCACTGCAGAAAAATTAAGTAATATTATTCTCACTCATGTATTGCTAGTAGATGTAGAATGTTATTAGGTCCTGTTATTCATTCAGAAGTGTTTCTGTAATGTGTTCTTTAACAAAGGTTGCAGAAGTGGCAAAAGAAAAATAAAAGGACCCTTTGTTCCACCTAGGAAATTGCAGACAGTTATTTTTGTGATGCTTGTGAAACAATAATACTGTATTAGAAAAAAGAATTGGATTTCACACTAGAGGTTTAATTAAAAAAAAAAAACAAAAACAAACAAGTAAACCCAAATAAAAATGAGACGAACTGCAAGGGTAGTAATTTTCTAACTCCTCAGCTTCTGAAGGGAATCTCCTTCTTGATGCAAGATAAAGCCTGTGTGGATGTCGGCCTTGTAGTGGTAGGCAGTATGCTCTCTGCCCATTCTGTTTTATTCACAAGCCTGAAGACACCGTAGCAGCAAGTTAGCTATCCAAAGATTATGAGGTGGGTCAATCTCGTACTGGGGCTTATGAGCAGCATGACATTCTCTGACAGGTATCAGCCCTTCTCCCAAACACCTTGTGCTGGCAAGGGCAAACAGTGACATGGGAGATGGCAGTAACTGAAAATATGTCTTGGAAGCATCTGTTTCAGGTATGGACCTTCTGTATGCCGAATGACACTGACATTTCAATGTCTTCAGCCCATTTATTGTAACTGGGCAGACGTTGTACATTGGTGATTTGGACTGTTTCGAGAACTGCTCAGCTGTCAGGTTGCTTGAGTGAAAGTTGTTATGCAGAGCGGCAGGGCACATCTGCACCTGTATTACACTGTACAGGTATTACACTTGTCTTGCTGTCCCTGGCTATTATGCCTCCCACCCTAAGGTTGCTGTGCCACTGCAGAAAAGCTGCAGCTCTCATGAAATTACCTGGAAAGCTTAGATTTTACCATTTAGTGCATTAAGGCAAAGCAGTGCAGATTTTATTTTACCATAACTGTTGGCACAACAGAGGGAAGCAATGCCATTCAGAGGAACCTGACCTCAAGAAGTGGGCCTACAAGAACTTCAAGAAGATCAATAGTGTCGCACCTGGGTTGGGGCAATCCCAAATATGAGTACAGACTGGGAGAAGGAATAATTGAGATAGATATGTGGTCGTACTGCCTCTGGATGAATTTCAGTGGAAACAAAGTTAGTTCATTATTGCGTGTTTTGAAAGTGCTGTCTAAATATGACGGTTCAGTGGCTGGATACCAAAGTTAAATACACTTAGAAATTTTATGTGCAAGGGTTTCTAACTATTGGAAAAACTTACCTTAGGAGCATGGTTAGTTTGCTATTACCCACATAATTTGACCAGGATGAGAGGGGTTCTGAAAAACATGCTGTTGTCTAGCAACAAAAATGAAGGATTATTGAGTCAGCCCAAGTGTTTAAGAGACCAAATGAAGTGGCCATAAATGTATTTTCTATGCTTGCCTTGCTTATCTCCCTTAAAAATGTGATTCTTTGGCTGGAGATTGAAATGGAGGACATTAAGGGAAGCCTTTCCAACAGACAGAATATGGGGATGTTTGCTTTAGTCATAAGGTCTGTGTACTTCCAAATATAAGATGTACCCAGGAGATGTGACACCCCTTCCAGAAGCTGGCAGGCAAAACGGGCCAGGTGATCCTGCCAGGGCTGTGCTGTTCTGGTTGTGCTTGAACAGGCTTCCCTTCATCCAGGAGCTTTTCTCCTGCAGGCTTTGTGATATGCTGCTGCTTTCCCTGCAGGAAAGAGCTTACGGCGACAGTGCTGTCACCTCCCCCAGCCGGAGGCTTTTGCTCGGGTTGGTCACAGCAAATTGAACCAGGGAAGGCCTTCAGAAAGGAAGCATTTGACAGACCTGTATGGGAGAGAGACTCCCAGTCGTCCCTGCTGAATGGGCAGCTGCAGGATAAATGCAGCTCTGTAACCCTTCGTGTCGGCTGGCTCAGAGACTGCTGACAGCCTCCTGTTCTCTTCCAAAGAGAGCTCTCCTGCACACTGCTCTGTCCCCTCTTGTGACCCTCCCTAAGCTCAATTGGCAGGCACTGAGATGTGGCTGCTGATGCAGTGCCTTGTAGGAACCTTGCTGGCCATAGCTCAAAAGCAGCACTTCTCTGCAACAGACAAACTCAGATATGCCTTTTTACATCAACTGTGGTTTTCCAAGGTTCTATTCTTTGAAGGAATCATTGAAAACAAACTACCAGCACTCAGCAAAATTACTGCTCTCTTTTTTGATAAGCCAAATGGGCATAAATTAGAGACAATGTCTGCCCCACGTTTCAGAGAGCTTCCTGAGCCTGCCCTGTGAGATAGGACTATGCTTTTTATCTGGCATTTGGGAGAGCAGGAGGAGTTTAACACAGGCTTTTCCAGTGTAGTGATTTGGCCCTATCAAGTAGACCCATATTTAGCAATTTGTTCTATGAAGTATAACAACGCTCTCTGCAGCACTTCAGTGTTTCTAGATGATGTTTAGACTGTGCAATCAGACTGTGATTGCATGGTTTACAGTTCAGAAGTGCTCTGACAGCTGCAATTTTGTGGCTGCAGTGGCAGCAGCAAAGGTAGTTCTCAGCAACACCTTTTCTGACAGTGTCATCTTGCAATTAGTATTTGAACTTTGGCTAAAGGACTCCCAGGAAGAATTTGTGTATCTGGCTGTGTGCCTTGGTAGTCTGTCAGTAACTGTGTTTTTCTAGACCTGCATCTCTAGAGTGGCTCCTTAGCTGCTGTATCACTGGGCACTTGAGCCCTCTTTTCTTGCATACCCTCTTTATTAACCAAAATATGTTTCCTTGGCCCAAGAGCAGGATGAATACAGCCCTGTCATACCCCTTGTGCTGAAAACACCAGCAGATTCCTACTATAACCCACAGTAATTCTTGCTTGGAGGAGTACAGCTTGGTAATGTAGTTCACTTTTGTCCTGCTATCAGGAGCATCAAGGGCGATGTAATATCAGCCTGTCTGCTTTCTTCATATTATGCTATGAAAGAATATCCTCAAAATTTTAACCTTGTAACATTAAAAGGCAAGTATGTGATTTCCATTCAGGGACTCAGGAGATGCCTGATTAACTGTTACTATTATACTTTTCTCTTGATAATCGTTTTTACTGTAGCTGAACAGTGGTGCTGACTCTTGAGGCTTCAAAAATGATTTTCTTTTTCATTGGAATTTAAGCAGAGCCTTTGAAAAGGCTTTTTGGGATGCAGACTTCTGGCCAAAGTTTCCTTTTTGAAATGAAGGTCCAGTTTTACTCTGTGTATTTTGTATTCTTGCTTTGAGGTTTTTTTGTCAGGTGCTGGTCAGATAGGTTGGGAGAAGCACCCTGGACCTCCTAAGGCTTTTCAGGGTGTTATTTGCCAAACATTTGGCTTTTCTGGAAACTTGATTTAGCTTCACACATGTATTTAATTGAAAATGTTCTTTTTGTTCTGATGATTGCCCCAAAATTAAATAAAAATGCATGGTTTAAAGGCAGTTCTTACTGTAACATGACCTGAAAGAGTTCATAGAAGATCACTCAACAATTTTACCCAATGTACTCAGTTCCAGTTGTCTTCATGCAAGAAACCTCTTAAGCCAGTTAGACTCTTTATAGATGATGGCTCTAATTCACAGCAATAAATGGGTTGTTTTATTGCACAAACTGTGGCAAAATGGAGTCAGTGTTCAGTTGTATTATTCCACTAATGCAGAACCGCTGAAGATGCAAAGCAAGCAAAGCATGATTTAAAGAAAAGCCATTTATTAACACTCCACAAGTTTCTGTTAAGAAAAAGATAAGAACATTCCCTTATATTTGCCACAGTTTAAAAGTATCACGGTTGAATTTGATAATAAGAGCCCATTTATAAATATTTAATTGCAGTTCAATAATTGATAAAGTGATTTACAGCCACCTTGATATTACATTAATGCTTGCAAAGTACATTATGCTAACCATATTAGCTGAAAATATGTTTTGTAATTGTAGTGGTTTGTCGGTGCATCATCTATTAAGCTTTTATTGCCAAAGCGTTTTAATTGTTTCTTTGGTTTGTTATTTGAAATTACTAGCTATTTATCTGAAGAGTGCTTGGCCTTTCTGCCTTTTTTTCATTAGTATGTGTGTGATAAAAGTGCTCCTAATAAATGCAAAGTAGCAGGTTGTTACAACCTTTTCATGGTCCAGCATCACAGGGTCGGTTCTGCATGAACACACCTTGATTTCCCATCCTTGGAAATATCTACCTCGAAAAAGCCTGTTAAATTCAGAAACTGCTCAGTCTTGGCTTTTTCCCAGATCAAAAGGCCACCAAAATGAGTATCACAGACTGATTTCTTCTTGTCATAGGCTTGTCATTGTGCCAGGAAGATGATATATGCAGCCTAAGAGCTGACCGCTGAAAAGCCTCCAGGAACTCCCCAGAGGGCATTTACCTGCTCCAGGAAAGATTTTTCTTCTGTGTTATAAGGCTGTGGATAGGCCAGCAGAATTTTTGACTCAGGAAGTCATTGTAACAAACATGGCAGAAACCTATGTGTAGGCAGTAGTTTCTTTTTATTTTACTTATGAAACTCATTTAATCTAAAAGCTGATAGGTGAAATTTTAAACAGAATTAAATATAAACTGGGATTTTGCAGGGGTAACTAGATTGTATAGTGGTATGAGAATGTAGTCAACAAAGGAGGCTTTTGGAAGAGGGAAAGAACTTCTACAACAGGAATCAACTCTGTCTATTCAAAGTTGGGAAGATGCCATCCTATATGTCCATCCAAAAATTTTCTTTGCATTTTGTTCTGAACTGCCTGGAATTACTTGATGCCAGAGGTTGGGTATGTGACTCAGTGCTCATGCCTCTGCTGATATTTTTATCAAACCTTTGAGACAGTTTGCTATAATAATAATAATATTCTCTCTTGTGTTCTTTTGCCCCTGGCTGCACACCCACAAAGGCAATGACTGATGCATCTTAACAACTCATTGTTAAGGTCAACCATTCATTTAAGGTCAATCATTCATCCTGGTGGTCACCATTCATTTAAGCCATAAAATAACAGTGTGCATACTCACAGTGATGGTTTTAATAGAAAATGTATTTGCAGTAATAATAATACTTTCAGTGCAATTTAATTATCTAATTCATCATTATCATGTTCAAACTGAACAGTTTTTGGAAAAGTCAATCTAAAACTATAACAACTGCTTTTTCTCCATCACACAATTTGATTCTTCTTAATCCACCTTAGTCAACATCTTGATGGGAAAAAAGAAACAGCACCATCACACAATTCACTGAGTGCTTTGTTTTTATTTTTAGGGGTAAAAAGCACTGTCTGGAGAAGTGAGTATTATGTGGGCTGGATTGTTTGGGGTCAGTCTGCACACTGCAATCCCTGATGAGAGTAATTAAACAGTGTCAGCATTTTCAAACTTGGCTTTTGTGGCTTTCCAGAAGATTGGCTGGGAGCTCTTGGGTGCTGAGCTTGTTTGAGGAGATGATCCTTTGTGAAGTTTGATCTGGTCTAATTTTAGGTGTGCCAGTCAGGAAACTTGTTTCCTTTGTGAAATTATTGCATGGCACGAGTTTTCAATTGATATTAAACCTACATTTTAACTACTGTAGTATGACCCATTGTTTGTAGTGAAAGCCTTTATATGTGGTTCCATACCTTTCAAAGAGTGCTGTGGATCATCATCCCTCTCCTCCTTTTGTACATTTTGTCTCTCCTTTTTCAGGGGGATTTGCTCAGTTCTACAAAGATCTTATTCGGTCACTGACTTCCCAGGTCAGTAATTCTTGGGGTTCTTTAGAGAACTCCTTTAGCTTGTTGATTTTTTTGGGAATGGTTTGTTTCCTATCCATGCTTGAGTGAACTCTCTTTTGATCCTTATAGAGGTACTTTGAATCGAGTCAAGGGAGATGAACATTCTGTATACTGAGATGTCCTCAGGCTCATCTTAATGTCCAACCCAGCCACACCTCTCAATCCAAAACTACAAGGGAGTTTTGTCATGTCTGTTTTGAAACAGTTTTAGAAACTCCTCTTCATTATATGAGGTACTTGGAACATGATGTGAAGCTTGAAGTTGCTGATTTTGTAAGATCAGTAAGGTTACTTCTTATGTCCTAAAGCTTTCATTAAAATGCCTGTCATTTTATATGTTGATTTGAGAAATGTGTGTTATGAACGGTTCCCCATGGCCTCCACTGAGGAACCTTGGCTTTTGTCAATAATCTTAGGCTTGACAGAGAGCTAAAAGGGTCTTGGGTCCACTCTGTACTTCCCAGCATTAACCTCTGCAGAGTTAACCTATGAGACAGCTCTGAGTAGCTGGCAGTGTTCTGTGTCACAGAATGTCTGAAGAGGTAGGGGAAATAAGTTTTGGAAGAGACTTCTAAAAAATGAAGGGTAAAAACTAAACTTAAAAAATACCCAACAAAGCAACTGAGAAGTGTCTTAATTGGTTTCTTAGATTATGTGAAAACACCCTCTGAGGCAGTGTGAGACAACATCCTCAGTTTCCACTAAAGGTTGTCTGAAACTCTCAGCTTAGAAACCTACAGAAAGAAATCGTTTATCTTAAAATGCTCAGAAGTGCCAGAGTACACCAGGACTCAGCATGTGGGAAATCTGGAAATTGTAACACTTATGTCTTCTGCCAAAAAAAAATATGCCGTGGCACTGTACTGAGGTTTCAGCTTCTTGTAACTTGAAAAATTAATATGATTCAGCCTTATGATTATCCAAGATTCCAGAGAAGCATTTGACATATGTAACAGAGTTTTTTTTATTTGAATAGGTTTTGTTATCCCAAAAGGGACAGGTCTCCCAAATGTGTCAGCTGTGTGTAGATGTTTTTGGTACCTAGGATGTGTTGTGATGATGATCACCTGCCTTAAGGAACCTGAGTCACCCCAACAATTAACACTAAAGACTGAAGTTTATTCTAGAGCTCTGGCTGTAATATTTTTGGATTTAAATTATCAGTAGATTTTAAGATAGGGAGGTGAAGGAAACCAGAAGCCTGCTAAGGGTGTTAAAATGACATTCAGGAGCGTTCCATATACAAACCTGGCTCTCTGAAGGTGTTAATGAACATCTGGTGCTAATTGCAGTGATCTGAAGTAGGTGACTGTGATGTTGGGAAGGAGAAATAAGCAAGGCCCTGCAATAGAGATATTGATGTATGAAAGGGGTAATTTTAGAAGTGTTCCTCCCTGCATGCAAATACTTTTGGTGTCTATTAACTTTTAAATATATCAACTTTCTTGCACACTATGCCTGCTCTCCTACTATTGACATGGCTTTGGTGTTTAAGATCTGCATTGCTAGAAGGACTATTGATTTTTGAGTGCTTTTGTTTTGTTTTTTTCATTGGTCAAACTGAGAAATCGTAATGGCAATACTTCCAAATTTCTGAGTTTCCCTTTTAGGAAAATTAAATCAATTACATCTATCCATCCAAAGGATGTTCAAAAAGGACCAAGACTGTTCCTTTTTTAGACCCCTATGTTCTGATTCCATCTATCACTTTAGCTAGTATCTCAGGTTTCATAACCATGTATATTTTTTAATGGTTATTTTTCTGTAGAACAGTTAATTTTACTTTTCTAGCAAATAAGGTAAAAATTTCATCAAACACTTCTCTGGTGAAAACTGACATTTGTCTGTCATAAGAATCCCAGCCCACACCTCCCTCAAAAGTTACTCTTTTAATTTAACTTTACTCATTATGTGATTTCTAATTTAATTTTGAATTCTACTGGTTTTGTGTGTTTGAAAATATTGGCAGAAACGAGCCAGACTTCAAAAGGTCTCTCCTCTTTGGAGAATTCTGACCAATTTACAAGGGGCCTGTATTACTTGTGCATGTTATTCTTTACAGAAGAGTTGGTTTTATACCTGAGAGTCTGAAACAAAAGAGGCAAAGGAAGGAAGTTGAGTTTTTGGTATTATCATTGGTAAGACTAATTATCTTGAAGAAAGGAGGCAAAGGGACTATTGATTCCAAATTAAGTGGATGTGTGGTGGATGCTTCTACAGTCTCATATTATTCAAACAATATTTGTGTCCTTTTGAAATACCACAGGGAGTGCTGATTTGATTACTCTGTTGCTGTGGAGACCACAAATGGATCTCAGAAATTTTCACTCCGTTTATGTTTTTAAGGCCATGTGACACCCCCTCAAAGTGGCGGTCTCGTGAATGGCAGCAGCACCCTTACAGGAACAAAATCCTGTGAGCAGGAAACAGGGCTGATGGCATATGGAGAAGCAACATCTTCTCCATTAGGAGATCAGAAATAACACCTGACAAGGACACCTAATGAAAGATGAAGTGGATGAATTGAGCTTTTCCACTTACCTAGTCGCAGTAAAGCTACTTCATAAAGACATAGCTATGGCTTTGGTTCATTCAGGGCATTGGGTGACTGCTACAATTGTGAATGGAACATGCCTTGTTGGTAGATGGGATAAACATTAAATCAGCGCTCAGCAGCTCATGGCCTTCAGAGTATTTCTGATTTAGCTGAGATGAACAAGAGAAATTCAGAGAAATAGAGAAACCTGTGGAGGAGACCTGAAGGCATCATGGAGCAGTCCAACCCTCACATGACATGATTTTCAGGTCCTATGTTGGTGGCAATGAATAAACTCTCCAGAAAAGAAGGCAGCCAAGTGAACAGGGAGGAGGACTGCCCAAGTAACCACAGCTGTCTCCTTCCCTCAGCTCAGGATGATGGTTTGACAATCCCATGTAATGTGTACATAGCCCCAGGGATATATCTCAGCTGTTGGAAGGAGAGAAGTTACTGAACTGGGAACCTGGCTATGAGAGATGTAGATATCAGGGTGTTTAATGCCACTGTGAGCTGTGCAAGCACTAACTTGATACGCGTGTGAACATGACAGGCACAGACTTTAGGTCACATTGTAGTGGAGCTATGAATTGTGCTTTCTGCATGTGTGATCCCATCGTGTGGAAGGAAATGATGATGAATTATTGCATGCAATAGTATGATTTTAGGTAGCAGGTTTGAGACTGGAGTCTATGAGATAGCATTCTCCAACATGCTGCTTGTGTCATTGCACAGACAGATGGAGCTGGGGAATCTCGGGTCATGGCTCAAAAGAAAACAGTATAGGGGAAGGATATCATATCCATTAGAAAACTAGGGAAAATTGGAATGGATAGAGGCCATATGGGGAGAGCAAACCAATGCAGAGCCAGCCAAGCAATACTTGAAATGGAAATTAAAAAAATATTCTAAGACAGTTTTAAAACCAAAGGCAGGGAAAAGCTAAGAAATATAGACTTGCTGAGGGGAGAAACATCTTTTCAAGGAGAAGTTAAAAAAGGATAATTCTGGACAAAACTAGGACACAAGCTGGTAAGAATAAGAGAAGGAATAACAAAAAGAGGGTTTGAAAAGGTGAAGTCCCAATTTATCAGGACGTGGAGACAAAACCAACAGGGCCCCAAATACGTGTGGCCTTCCTGAGAAGACTAGGAAGGACTTGTTATAATTAAAGAAAGTGACATAGCAGCTATTCTAGAAAGTTGGTGGAATATGTAAAAAAATGGGGCACTGCTATCTTTAGGTATAAGGTCTATAGAAATGATAGCAAAGGTAATTCTTTGGAAGTGAAGTTGCATGTTAAGGAAACCTTGCAGTGAAGGAAGTGAGCTATCAATAAGTATCTGTATGGACTAAATTTCTCCTGAGAGTGGAGTGAAACCCCTGCAAAGCCATTGTACCAGCTAGTCAGAGCAGCTGTGAGATACATAGATCAAAGAGCCTGTGGGGGAAGAAATGCCATGATAATGGGAACCTACATGGAATACACAGGGAATGGTAGCAAGGCAGCATTTTTAGTCACAGTTAATAATTATGGGAAGCAACTGCCCTGCTGAGTGTTAAGGGAGAAAACTCTTGATATAGCCCCATGTGAAGCATGGATTCTACTTCAAATTATAAACTACCAGTATTTTGAGGCAGAATTATGCAGTGGCCATTTTACCACAGAAACTCCTGCCCCCTCCCCTCCTCCCCCCCCCAAAAAAATCAACACAGGAAAAGATAAAATCACCAATTTAGTGTTTAGTTTTTAAATAGAAATGAAAAAGTTCATTAAAAAGGAGTTTTCAGATAATGTCTCAAAACAGGTGCTTTGTCTAGGTTGGGGACTGAATAATAGCGCCAGATGTAAAGTAATGAAGCTTTTCACTTCTTGTTTTTTTGTACTGTAAAGGAGATGTGTGACAAGGATGCCTTTTAGCAGGCACTATATCTATGACAAAAATGCAGTCTTCATCCTGAAATATTGATGGTTTGAGGGGATAGTACTAGGGAAAGAAGAATATTTTAAAATAAAACTGTGTTTTTAATGAAATGAACACGTGGACTTGGTAAAATTGGAGCTTTCACAGGGTTCACTTAAGGTAGAATATATCTATCACAGAAAATATATTCTTTAAAAATAGCAGAGTTGCTATCCATGGTGATGCTTTTCACCTTTGCTTTCTGAAGTATGAGTTCCAGAAAACTTTGTTAAATTGTGTATACATTATAAATTGTACCTGTATGAGAAAGGTCATGTTCAGAAGTGGTTGTTATGCTGCACTTGCTGTCTCATGATATAGCTCATAATGCTCTATTTGGCATGAAACAAACCTGATAAATTGTGTCTTGCAAGGAAAGGACAAAAGACTTGAGGAAAAAGAACCCATAAAAAGAAAGCGACTGACTCTCATTTTGCAGATGTTGGTTCTTCCTGTGCTGGTTGGGATGACACAGCTATTCTGATCAGGTCTGTCCATTTGTGACTCCACACAGCTGCCTTTTAGCTAAATAACCCAGATGCATAGCTCAGAGCTACAAGCTGCCACTTTCATTATAGCTGTTTGGAGTTCTTCCATCTGACTGCTTTCTCAAACAAAATGTATTTGGTATGGTTAAGTATCTTGTTTTTCAAAGGATTTGTGTGTGCATCCTTATTGCAGTCCTGAACAAGTGATTCATACATCCTTTGAAATGGATGTTATTGTGCAGGTGACTCACCCTCCTGTTTTCTTCTGAAAATCTACCCCCCACACAGACCCCAGAGTGCTGCCAGGTGAGAAAGTGTCATGGTTCCTCAAAGAACCTGTGATGTTGGTGAGGATAGAGGCTTGATGGTCTGAACCTACAGTGAGGCACACACTGTGCTTTCAACTGAAATGATTTGTGTTTGGCTTTTAGGTTTGATTCTGTGTGTGTATGTTTCCCAGAGGTCAACTTTCTTCTGAAAAAGTGTTTCTAAAATGAAATTAAAGAGTTTAATGTGGAGGAAAGGTCAAGAATTGCTTTTTGGGTTGTGCCGAGGCAAAGTAACTCACAGAAATAGGCTGAAAGAGAATTAAAGAAAATGTCAAGTAAGATTTCCTAACAATGAGGTTCATTAGCCTCTCCAGGGAATGATAGAAACCTGTGTTAAATCCTTTAGGCTAAAAATGAGGAAGACATTCATTCAGCCCTGCTTTTATATCATTTGCCCCCTTTTGCTGGACTTAATTCAGTCTGTAAAGAAAAAGCCTCATGCCTACTCTACACACCAAGGACTTTTGGGGAGTTGAGATTATGCAGCTGCAGATAACAGGAAATAATGCTACCCTATCTGCATGGGCTGGCATCTGTATTCTGTCCCTGGTCATCATTTTAAAGTATAATGTATCTTCCCCACGTGGAGGAACAGAATCCCTTGGAGGCAGTAAAACAGCAAATCAGAGTAAGATTACACATAGGCAGTTTAGCATTGAAGATTAGAAAAGTGTTTACAGACTGTGCAAACACAGTTAACAGGTACACAAAGTGAAAATAAGTATTTTTGGCATCTCCAGGCTACCTGGATGTGGCACTGTACCTTCCACAGGACTCTGAAACAGCAGTATTCACCCTGTTGACCTCATCTTCAGATTTCTGGTCAGTTGGGGAACCAGATTGTTGAGGGTGTGGAGCAAAAAATGAAGCAAAAATACAAACAGTATGGCCAGTAGTGATTTTTTTATTATTATTCTTCAGTAATGTGTGTCTTGCATGTAAATTCTGCACTTGAAATCCAAAGAGCAACAGTATCCTGTGTTAATTTTTTTTTCCATTTTTTTTCCTTCTTATAACTCTAATGTCCATATGTTGAAAGGTGAGTTTTATGCAAAACACATGAAGAAAACAGCATAAGGATTATAGTAAATCCAGTAAGAAAGTAGCCATGTCTTTATCCAGAGTTCATTTGTCAGGATTTATATATGGAATGATCACATAGAAAACTATTCCTTTGAGACCCTCCAGCTAATAATGGGTCAACTTTGCTTGATCACTAATAGATCCATCAAGAGAACTGGAAAAGAAGTAAAGGAGTGGCTTTTTGGGAATGTGGTGGTTTCCTGTTGTGTTTGCATAGAGGATGTTTAAATAGGTGAAAGGGGAACATCTTAAAATGGGTAAATACAGGTAGCATTCAATACTCCTTACTTGGCTCAGACATGGAGTGGATATAAGTTACCACAACTCTCTTAAAAGTCAGTAAAAACAAGCTATTTATGTTTATGGAGAGTGTAATCCCAAATGTGCATCCAGATACTATATGGGTTTTGTGAGAGGCAGGAAAGGAATGCTGAAGACCACTCTGTTTCTGTATGACTTTTCTACTTCTACATGCCTTACAACATGATTATGCCTTTGTTTTATGCTACTCCCTAGTGGATGGCATAGCCTGACTCTCTGATGATTGAAAGAAATACTACAAATTCTGTTCCAAAGTGCCAAATGGGGGGTTACAAATCCATAATAATTAAGCTTTCACCCCTCAACAAAACAAGGTAATTAACATCTTGTTATAAAAGAGCTTTAGCAGCTGAGGATTTTACCCAACTGTGATTTTTCTGAACATGATGAATTTGAAGTAGGCGATTAATACAACTTTGCATGTAAAGGAATGACCCCTAAACAATAAATGTTACCAGATTTCTGAGAAATCTCTTAATAAAAGTAACACCCCTATACAATGATGCAGTGATTGAATTGTTTCTCCAGGCATGATTTTGTGTAAGGAAAAAATAACAACTGAAATTAAAAACCCACGTTTTTTAATATATCTCTCAATGGGAAAAAATTGATGTTAATGAAGAAAATACATCTGGCTTGTAACTGTAGTTCTTAATTCAGTGAAAGACTTATTTTAGGAGCAAGCAAGGAAATTAAATATTATCTTTAAATATCATACTCAATGTTACATGAAGCTCCTGAGTTTTCCCTATGTCACTTTTCTCATCACTAAGTGAGAAAGACTGCCAAGGCTTGAAATCTGGGGACTGTACTTAGGTGCTGTGACTGCTTTGGCATTGACAGTGAATCACAGAATCATGGAATGGTTTGGGTTGGAATGAACCTTAAAGATTATCTAGTTCTAACTCCTCTGTTGTGGTCAGGGACACCTTTCACTAAACCAGGTTGCTCAAAGCCTCATCCAACCTGACTTTGAATGCATCTAGGGAGGGGGCATCCACAACTTTTCTGAGCAACCTGTTGCTTTGCCTCATCATCCTCACAGTAAAGAATTTAATATCTAGTCTAAACCTATACTTTCAGTCTGAAGCCATTCCCCCTTATCCTGTCACTATATGCCCTTGTAAGTGGTCACTCTCCATCTTCCTTGCAGGTTCCCTTCAGGTGCTGGAAGACTGCAAACAGGTCAGCCTGAAGCCTTCTCTTTCCTAAGCTGAACAATCCCAATTGTCTCAGCATTTCCTTATAGGAGAGTTGCTCCATCCATCTAATAATTTTGGTGGCCTCCTCTGGACTGTCTCCAGCAAGTCCATGCCCTTCCTATGCTGGGGAGCCCAAAGCTTGGAGGTACTTTTTTGTGTTTCTCAGTAGACTAAGCTTGGAAACTTTTAAATATTTTTTTTTTCTTTTTTTTTTTTATTAATTGGAGGTGGTTCTATACAATGAAAGTGATCTGTATGTCTGTCCTGGGTGTGATTCAGAGCATTGCTTGAATTACTCATTAGTCTTTCTTGATTTCTCAATACATGGGAAATACTGCATCCATTATATCAATGTGAATAGCACTACCATTGCTGAAAGCTAGATTCTGAAATGCCCATATGTCATCTAACTAAATTACAGCATGTGTTTATTAGCTTAACCAGTATTTATGCCCTATGTTCTGCAAAATGCTTTCTGTATGCCAGGACTACTCATTTGTGTACTAATATAGTAAAATTCTGCACTCCTTGGAAAGACTTGGATGATTATTACATCACCTGGTGATTCTTCCTTAACTTTATGATACCAAATGGTTTAAGAGCACATGCCTAAGCATTTCAGCCACTGGGACATGCAAGACTTGTGTTTGGTGGGAAAGTTGTCCCCAGTGGGAATGCAGGAATAGAAAGGGAAAAGAACTATGGTCACTCAGGCATAAGCTGCTGGTTTTTAACTCAGATTATATATACTTAGAGATTTGGCTATCTCAGAGCTTTGGCTGACAGAACCAATATCTAGATATTTAAACTACATTCTTCAAAATAAATGTTGGTTTATCTCTGTGCATATTTCAGGTGCTGTTTTTCTATTCAAGTCTGTATCTTGATTACTTCAGCATAGTCTAATGCCCCACTTTTCTTTACAGATACAGGACAGTTTTTTATCATGAAAAGTCTGAATATCTCCTTCTGCATCTATGGAGTTTTTTTGTTCCCATTGCACTGGTTCCATTTGTGTTTGACAGAGGATTACTTTCCCCCTCTTATACAGGCAGATCCTTTGGTTTGAATTTACCAAGTCACAATTAAGAGCTGACTGTCACAAATCGGCCTTCCTCAATTGAAGGACTACAGATTGCAACTCATGCCTTCATTTCCTAACTCTAGCCTGATGGTGTTAACAAAAAATGGAACAATTTTCAAAGAAAGATGGAAATCAGTGATATCAAACATTTAATGGACAGTTTGCTACTTTATTTACATTACAGAAATGGTGGGAAATTACTGGTTAATAGCTGGATTTCATTAGGAAGACCTTAATACAATGGAGTAAAAAAACTAGCAGCACTGTTGAGCACTAGAACTGCAATAAAGTAGGCAAGCTAGAAGGTCACAGGGCCATACCTAATGATGGAGTGACCAGTACTGCAATGTTGCATAAGACAGTATGCACAGTACTTATAACTAGGAAATGCCATATATAAGGTTATTAAATTAGGTGGCTATTCAAAGAAGGCATAAGTAAACAGGACTGTGCATTTTCTGAGTTATCTTCTCCCCAGCTGGTTATTGTGTTCCACCAGATCAATTCAGTTTCACTCTGAACTTGAGAAACTCAAATGGATCCTGCAGTTTAAAGGCTATTAGAGGTTAAATATTTAACAGAGCAAACTGAGGCAGTGATCACAATTGAGAAACTCTTTGTAATAATGAGGGATGCTCAGTAGGACTGTGGATCTCAATTGTATTAGTGTGGAGACACTGATAAGTGAAAAAAAGGGGTTTAATAGGTTTTTATGGTTTGATTTTTGAGTGGATTCACTTACACAATCCAGTGACACTTTCTTGTTTAAGCTGTGCTTTTTACATGCAGAAAATATTATAGTACAGGAGTCTGGCCCTGATTTTCTGGTTCCTTCCACTGCTGGCTCTTTGGGGTCTCTCTTCTCACATGCACGCTCTCTCTCCTGTTCCCAGTCCCTTCAGCACTATTGCTGCCACCACGAACATGTGAATGTCTGAACCAGCCTTCTAAACTACCCCAGCTGAAAGGCTGGCTATTGAAGAGTTTTGACTTACTTATTGTTGCTGTATTTTCCCTAGGGCTTGATGCATCTCTGCAGTGGTTTCTTGACCTTTCTCCCATGGTTGTGGTGAACAGGTCGTTCCCTTTGCAGCAACCTTTCGTGTGTTTAGCAACTTCTCAGCAGTAGTCTAGCCATAAATATCATTGCAGTGATTCCTTACCTGTTTCATAGTTAATTTTTATCGTCCTTCTTAGGCCTTCTCCTGCTTTGTCCATATCCTTTCTAAACTATGCTGAGTGTTTTTGCTGTGGCCTTGATGATGTTGAGGTCAGGAGCACTCCACCTATTTGGGTACTCTCTCTTTACATCCCCTGGAGTAGCATTTGCCCTATTTGTTCCTGTATTTTCAATTATTTATAGCTAGTTGGAAGTCACCTTAGGTTACTGATAGTGATTTTCTTTTGAATTCTGCAGGATTTCAGAAGAGTACTTTGTATCCTATTGACTAGGTTGTCAGTCATAGCACGGCATAATGCAGAAATAGGAAAGACCTTTCTGGGAGTCTTCTTGATAGTCTGACAGTTTGGATGAAACATGACACTGAAGGACTATAGAGCAGTTTTCTGTAGAGAAATCTGGATTTTGAACAGTTGTTTTTGAGCATTTCAGGGTGTCTGAACATTCATCTCAGGCTTGCAAAGTTTCCTATATTTTAACTCCTTGCATCCTTGAAAAACATCCCATCTTATTAGATGTTTACTCACATTGTGCTTAAATTTACCTTGAAAAGTCATTTGAAGTCATACCTGAAAATGGAATTTACTTTCCTGAATAATTTGTGTGTCTTGTCAGGTTTTATAAAGGTAGTTTTACCATTAGTGCCAGGGCTGATCCAATATGCAATACTTCAAAACAAAAAAGGAGATGAATATTGGATGCAAACTTATTTACTGAATTTTGTTGAAATTCTTATAATACACCTTATTGCAACCAATAGAGTCAACCATCAATCTGCCTAAATCTTCAGTGGAGAATGTGCTGTAAATAACCAAATGTAAGAATTAGTCATTATGTGTCAGCAAGTGCTCTTTCTTGTGCCTGGTTTGGTCAGTTTATAAGGCAGTACACAGAAACCTAGCAGTTTTTCGTGACATTAGATGCATAAGAGTTGAAGTCAATGTAGGGACAACAGACCTCACAGAGAGCAGAGTTCAGAATACAGTCTTTATACCCTCCCTCGAGATGCTTATATGAATTTAAAGAATATTCATATTCTCTGAACCTAAAAATTACTGAAAGAAAATGAGTAACTGAAGGTCGAATGTTTTACTTGAAAAATGCATTTTTTCTCCCAGTGTGCTAAGATACTATTCACAATTTCATCTATAAAGCAGAAAAACAGAAGTCGTTATGCAAAGACTTATCCTGGCTGGGAAGAAGCTGAAATTTGAAATACCCTGTCTTTTTACACAAGAGTGCTCTGCTTTGGAAACACTATGGAGAGCCCTGGTGCTTTAAGCCCAGGAAGCTCTTGCAGGAAATTGCAGCTGTGTCCTAATTTGGAGAATTCAGTATCCCTGCCCGAGGCACATGGAAACTATGTCTGCTGGGGATGGGATCTATTGATTTGTTTCTTTGGAGCTCTGCAGTATTTTCCTTGTCACTCAGACACTCCACACCAATGAAACCTGCAAGTAACAAAAGGAATGTTTTATGGAAAATACTGATTTTTCACTGAGATAGAAAACCCCTGACTTTTTTTTTTTTGTGTAACTGTCTTTGTTCAAGTAACATTTAAGTGATCCTCTATTGTGCTTTGCTGAGTTGTTTTTTTTTTCAATGTCCATTTATTTCTGTAAGTTTTTAGGAGAGCTGAATATTTACAGCAAAAAGTAGCATCAAACTGAACTGTTACTACATAGTTCTTCCACAATAACCTGTGGGGGTGAATAGAGTCTTTTACCAAAGTACAAAGGAAAGAACGCTTGACTGTGAATTTAGTATTGATATCCTGGGAGAGATAAGAAAAAGCAGTCCTTTTAATGGGCTGCCTAATTTCACAAATTACTTTTCATATTAGTAACTGACTTAAAATGAAGAAACATTAATTATATGAAACTAAAAATCATGGATAGTTTTAAAGTAGATGAGTCTCTATGGAATGTTAAGTTTTGGAAGTTTCTTATATGAAGCTCTAAAAGTGTTGAATATTGTTCACAAAACAATTTAATAATGAATTGCCCATGTAAGTTCTCCAAACACTTGGGAGAACAGTAGTTTGCTTCCATAAGTGAAAATAAGAGCATTTATAGAATATAGTTCAAGTTGGTCAGGGAAGTTCTGCTTGTTGGTTCTATTTTCACATGCACCAGTGTTAAGGAGGGAAGCCTTAACACTGTTTCCATGCTCTGGCAGAAATGGTCTTTTTCAGCTTTCTCCCTTTAATGTGAAGTTTTCTGGATATGGAAAGCTCAGATTTTTTTTTAATGCACATTTTTATTAAAAATTGCCTCTCTTCAAACATGGTAGAAAAACTCAGTGATGTTTTAGAGTTATCTGTGATTTTGTGATAATATCTGCTTTTATCTGGGGAAAAAATAAAGGAGAAAAGGAAAAGGTTTCAAAAGGTTTTGAAATGTTGAACTAATAGTGTAAAATTCCCTGCTATTGCCATCGCAGATGAGAAGGAAGGAAGTTTCATCCATTTAATTAGGTTTCTGAAAGAGGGCAAGGGTCTGAGTGTAGTTCCTGTCTCCATAATCTCCTTAAAGGGCTTAATTTAAGAGCCTGGCACATTTAAGACAGGATAATTTGGAAGTGTAGGAATAAGGAATAGTACAGGAAAGCCCCTCAAATATCTTCATAGGAGACCATAGTGTTCCTCTGTATAAAACAAGGCAGACCCTGCTGATCACTCCCTCGCCATTGTCAGCCAATATCTAAATAAACACTGTTTAAAGTACAGTCAAAAAAGCACCACATCAGAAGGGACGTCAGCAGCACCACAAGTCCCTGCCAGAGCTCCCAACCTTTCCAGGATACATAGAAGTGAATGCAGTTTCCTTCAGTTCCCAATAAACTTTTGGGATTTGAGGTCTATCTCCATCACCTACTACAAAATGCAAGGTGCTGTTTTCTACCCCTTTGTAAGGATGCAGCAGTAGTTGTCCAGTACATGTGACTCAGGCTTTACTACCTCCACCAAATCTGTGGAAAATTTCTTTTTATCTGGAATGGAGCTATTTAATTTTCATATTTGCATTGCCTAATTGTGGTTATTTTGTGGATCTAACAAAGTGGTAGCAAGCACAGGGCTTTGAAGGCTGATGTTTAAACAGTCCTGGAAAAGCTGCAGATTTTCTGTTCATTAATCATGCTGGGTTTGACCTGTGCAGTTATCATGTAGGAACCTGAGGCTTTTCAGGTACACTGAACATACTTGGGGCTGACCGTACAAGAGACAGGTATCTGCCATCTGCCTTTGCAGCTAAGGACTCACAACACTCTGACTACTGAAGGTTGTGTATTAACCTCTTCCAGCACCCTCATTTCCCTCACGTATAGCATGTGTTTAATTTTAATAAGAACATGTGCAATTTCTTTGCTGTATTTATTTGAAGGGCCAGGTTTTTAAGCATTCTGAGATGTTAAGGATGCATCAGTTCATCCTATTATAAGATCCCTTTCTGAGAGGTGCTGATCTCTGTTGCTTGGCTCCCAAATATGCCGTGGCTTGTGGAACCAAGGTCAGGAAGGAAAGGTCTGAACTTGTTGAGTGTCACTACTTTTTGGTTTTCTTCCTCCCTCTGCATCAGATTTCTTCCAAAACTAAACATTCACCATGTGCATTGATGTGTATGGGAATTCATTGTCAAACAGGACACAGCTCTCACTGATTTCCTTCCATCCATGTTTACTCCTCCTGCTTTGGTTGAGCTGTTTTGGTTCTTATTTAGACATGGTATAATTGTGACTATCATTGTTCCCAGGCTTTCCACCTTGTTAGTTTCTCTGTCACTTGGACAGGGAAGTTATCATCAATGTGTCCAGGAACCTTGTGGATTGCTTATGCCCTGCTGCATTGTCCCTTCAGCAGATATCTGGGTGGTTGAAGTATCCCAGGAGGACCAGGGCTGGTGAACATGAGGCTGTTCCTATCTGTCTATAGAGGGTTCATCTGCTCAGTCTTCCTGAGTGGGTGCCTGTAGCACTGCTCCACTATAGTGTCATCTGTCCCTGCCCTCCCTTTAATCCTGGCCCACAAGATCTTGGTCAGCTCCTCATCCATGCCTGGGCAGAATTCCATGCACTCCAGCTGGTCAGTGATACAGAGAACAACACTCTCATCATCTTCTCTGCCTGTCCTTCCTAAAGAGCCCATAATCTTTTATTCCAATGCTCCAGTCCTAGGAGGCACTCTGCCATGTCTCCATGATGACAAAGAGACCATAGTCCTGCAGGTGTGCACACAGCTCTAACACCTCATATTTATTACCCATGCTAAATGCATTTACATAGAGGTATTTAAGTTGGGACTTGGGTGAAGCCGACTTACTGGCTGGAGTTGCTGAAATTCCTTTGTTCTGTCCTTCAGGTGCTCTCCTGCTGACCTGTAATCCATCTTCAGGCTCTGGGCGTCTCACTTTCACAGGCATCACACTTGTAGGAGCGGGATTCAGATTCAGCTTCCCCAGCAACTTTACTTTAAAACCCACCTCACCATCTGGGCAAGCCTATGAACAAAGATGCTCTTTCCTTCTCTGACAGATGGGGACCTCATAAGCCCCTCACAGGCCAGGTTTCTCCAAGTGAGTCCCATGGCTAAATCCTGGGCTGTGGCATCAGTCCCATATCCATTTGTTACTTGCTAGACTTGACTGGTCCTTTCAAACCCCTTCCCTCTGACTGAGAGGATTGATAAAAAAACCCTATCTGCAATCCAGAGTCCCTCCCCACCACTTTGTAATCCTGTAGTTTCTTGGTGACCTCCCTGATATGAGCCCCAGTAAGCAGGATAATTCTAGAGAGAGCATTAGGCCTGCAATGGGTGCTGCTGTACCTCTCAGACAACATTTTTTGGTGTATGTATGCATTACAATCTTGTATAATATGCAAGACCTTTTCCATTATATGAACAGGCAGTGTACAAACTATTGCTACAGTCCTCTTCTCTGGATATGATTTGATAGAAGCATCACTGATTTGGGAACTAAAAGCCCCAGGGTCACTATTCTGCCACTGGCTGGAGCTCTTACCTTTGGCAAAGCACTTCTTCCCTCCATCACCAGATTTGTTTGACTGGTCAACTTTCTGGAACAGGGAGTAACTTCTGCGAGGCTTGTCTCTCTTTTTTTCTACACCTGTGCTTTTTTTCCTAGTATTGACTTTACAGCCCTCTCAATCTGCAGATCTTTGGAATTTTTCCAGTGCAGGTGTGGACTCCAGTTGAGTAAATTTCAGCCTTCTCATAATGGGCTTTCTTTTCTTCATTACCTCTGCTGCCATAATTAAGTGGTTTTGCTTGGTAGAAATGAAATTCCCAAAAATGTTTGCTTAGTTCACAGCACCAGCAATGCTGGATTCAGCCTGTTCCTTTATGTGCAGTGCTGAGAACTGTCTTAGGAGTGCATGAAAACAGAAAATATGTTTTGCTTCCAGTGACAACATGATCTTCCCCTTTCAGACTGGAAAAATGCTTCTTCAGACAGACTGATGAAGATTTTGGTTGTATATTTATTTCCCCCTGTAACTGAAAGACTTCCACAGAAGATGCATGCCATTAGATGTAAAGCATTTTACAAACACTTCTAATCCTTTCCAGAAATTTTTTGCTAGTGATGTTAACAGAGCAGAGCACAGGCAGAGAATTTTTTTGTGGCTGTGTCTGGTTGCTGCTACTTAGTTCCACGTCCAGGTGTGCTCAGTCTGGTGAAAGTACCTCTTGCTGCTGTGGCTGTTCCAGTTGGATGGGAGCTGGAGAAAACATGGCAGTGCTTTGAACTTCTCCACGTTGCACCTGATTCAGCCCTTTAAGTGTTCTTTGAAGTTTCTGTCAGCCTGAGATGTTTAGAGGATTAATTGGGCATTTTCATGTCAGGAGTTTACTGCCGTTGTCCAGCCCTAGGGAATGATTGTTATGTCCAGTTTCACCAGTTTTACACAAAAAATATTTTATAATTTCTGTTTCGTTGGGCATCTCAAGTTCATATAGGGTGGTGGGTGGGCGGTATAATTTGAATTTATATAAAAAAGATGTTTTGAGGACTATTCTGAGTGAAGTGACAATGCCAATGTTGTCTGCAGTGACTGACACACTCCTTTTTTGTCCAGTGCCTGCTTTGACACAGCCAAGTTACCTGAGCATTCCCTCTGTGGTCACCAGCCAGATCTAAGCTACATAGTGCACAAACACTTCTCTGCTCCTGGGTATACTTTTACTTTTAGACTCAGCTCTTCAGTGTCTGGGCAATCATAATTCTGTGTTTATTAGTGCTGAGAATCAAGGCATTTTCTTGCTGAGATAGCACCTTTTAGGTTATAATTTTATTTAGGGAAAAATCAAAAGGAAGGAATTTGTTTTGTGTTAGTTTGAAAAGAGCGTATTTCTGGGCCTGAGCTATTGTGGTCACATTGTGCTGGAGTCCTTAAAGCTCCTGCTGTTTCCTAAAGCCTGACTTATGGGTTGACTGAAGTCCTCAGTGCTTGTCACCATGGCAAACTTTGCCTGTGGTGCTCTCAGAAGTCCTAGAGAACAGAAATTAGCTGTAATAATACCTTGTACAGCAAAGGCAGTGTCACAAAAGGGCCTTACCAAGGTGACATTTAGACACTTGAAGGTGCACTGTTTAGATTTTGAGTGCTTAACTCATAGGTGTGTTCATGTGTCATTCCCACAGCTTTGTTTATCATGATCATCTGTAGCACTATAAAATACAAAAAATTCCACAGGGCGGTGATGAATGCTGGGTGAACAGCACAAGATGTTGCTGTATAGTTGCTGAATTTCTCTAGGACTCAACCAGGTATGTTACTTCACAGGATCTTTTTTTTCCTGTGACATCCATTAAAACGCCTTATCTTCAAAACTACCACTGCAAAATTGTGACGTCCAGTTCTACAACCTCGTTGCTCAGTCAGAAAGTTGTTCAAATCTGATTTGCTTATTTATTTTGAAAAGGGAGAAACAAATGTGGGTTTTGTAATAAAATGTTTCCAACTTTCAGAAACAATGGAGTACGTTTTTTTTTTTCTCTGAAGCCCCATTCCCAAGAAAAACAAAACAAAAAATGCCCAGCCTGAGGGAGACACCTAGCAAAGGCAATTTCTGGCAAACTAGTTAATTTGGCAATGCTGTAAGTAACAGCAAACAAAGTCTTACCATGAGATATGTCAGACCACTTTAAATACCGGTGTTACTGCCAGTTCCTTCTATATTATCCAGCATTCTGTTCATGTTGTTCTGACCTTACTTTTTTTTTTTTAATGAATCCAAATTTTTCCCTTTCCTACTGGTAATGGCTTTGATTTTGGTGTCAAAGAGTGAAATGTACTTTGAAAAGCATTCACTTGCCCCTGACAAACATCCCCACCAAAAAAACCCCAAATGTAAGGCTAAATCGTAACGTAAACAGAACCAGTTGGTACCGTGCTGTTTTGCTCTTGTTCAGGTGTGAAAAACATATGGAAATCATTATATAACCAGAGACCACTGCCAAAATGTGTGGATAAAAGCCTCACTCTGATTTCACAAACAGAACAAATGCTTTCCCGTGTCTTTGCAGGCGGAGACTTAGGGCTAGGTGTGGAGCAAATGTTTCCAAAGCCAGTTGCTCAGCTGTGCTTCAAATTCCTTTCAGAATGAACAATAAGAAGAAACACTTTTTTCCCATGAATGCTGTTTTCTCCTAATGAAACTGTTTACCAGATTAGTGCCCCATTAATATTTTAATACTGTTTTATCTTTTCATGCTCTTTCAAAGGGAATTGCATTTGTATGGGTAATAAGAATACTTTGACTTATGTTCGGAAGATATTTTTCATATTCTTAAGGAGGGTTTGGGGATTTTTCCTCTCCCTGCCTGTGTTGGAAGAAGATGTGATGTTTAGAGACTTGCTCTCCCTAGGTGGAGAAAACAACTGGTTGGGGGTGGTTGAGGGGATCTAATTCCTTTTCCTGCTTACAAACCTTTTCCCTTTTCTTATACTTTGCTTTCCCTCATTGGTAGCATGGACTGAACTGAGTTTTGTTACCTGCTCTGAGGACTGCTTATAAGAGGCAATATGCAAGAGTGAGTTTGCTGCATCTTCCTTTGAAGTATTTTTCCCTTCTTACATTATCAGATGTAACTAGATTTGATTTAGTACAGAGCTTCATTTATGCTTTGAATAATGCTCTTCATTGTTGAAATTCATATTTGGAGATTACTTCAACACTTCCAGATCAAGATAAAGAGTTTTCCTGAGCCTATATTGGCAGCTTGGGTTATTTAACAGTCACTTAATCAGATAATGCAGATACAAGCCCAGAGACTGAGATAGGAAACACACGAAGTAAATGCACTCTTTTTCAATTTATCTAATCTCTTGTACAAAGTACTGATGGTGTTGCTGTGAGAGTGGGTGTACTTGGCAGACTCTTCTGCTGAGTCTTTGTCGAGTGATGTATTTGCTGGCACAGTAAGCAGTGGTACCATCCTTCTGATAATAGTGCACGGGCACTGCCGCCGAGGTCACATGGCGTTACTTTGCATCCAACATTTTTGGTGCCCGTTCTCATGGGAAGCTGCTATGGCAGAAAACCAGTGACTTGGTTTTGTGAGATGTTTGCTGTCACGAGCCCAGGCAGAGGTTTAGAGAAGCTGATTGCTTAGAGCAGAAGGATAGGTGGCACACAGATACAGACTTCAGCAAACTGCATTGTTGCGTTTGGGTGTACAGAGGGCTAGCCCTGATAAACTTTTGTGGCCCAGGGCCAGAAAGGTTGGGAACATGTAGCCCACCAGGCAGTGCAGCAGAGAGGAGAATGTGGAGAGAGACTGTGGCTGTGGGATGATTGTGATGGGGTCAGAGATTGTTTAAGCGTAGCAGTATCCAGGGATGGGAAAGGACAGAGAAAGGAGGCTGTCATTTTGGTACAAAGAAAACTGAGGATAAAAGAATTAAGCTCTGTTAGCCGATTGAAGGTATAGAGAAGATCAATGTTGCTATCATGTTTTAGCTAATATTTTGCATTTAAAAGTGTCCTGAGCAGAGACTGAGGTTTCTATAGTGCTGGTAGGAAAACTTGGCCTTTGTGTCTGCTCTGACTTCTGACTGGGTTTAAACAGATGGTCTTTGTATTCCCAAGATGCTCTGTACTCTGAGATACAGCTGCATGCAGAGCCTATATACAGCCTATGCTCTTCTTCCCAGGAATAAGGTTTTGAGGTGCTGCTATTCCTCTGCCTCTCGTGTTTAACCTCCTTTTGTGGGATATGTTTCATAACATGAATATTCCCATCAGTAGATAGGACCCACTTAATTGTAAAGGCTTCAATAGACCTGTAGGAATGGGGAGGAATGAGCAGAAACAGTTGCACTTGCAGAGATCAATATTAAGGGGGATGAACATATTTTTCCCCTAGAGGTTTGAAATAATACCTCTTTCCAAAGACAGCTGATTTACTTGGCTCCACCAATTGCTTTGGATCAGATTCCTGAGATGTGCAAAGCAGTGAACTGGATAGCTGTTTTGGGCCAAGGGCTTTTTGTTTTTTTCAAGGGACCATTCTCACATGGTCTCCTGTCCACCAAGGGGATTGGTGCATTCCTGACATTGCCCTTGATTCCTGGTCTCCTGTGTGTTGTCTGCATGAGTAAACCCTGTGGACAGGTGTGTTTTGGGGAACCTGGACCTAATGTTTAGCTGGACTGAGGCCTCTGTGCCATGCAGGACTCCTTTACCATGAACCTGTCCCCAGCTTTTCTCTGTCAAACCATGCTTCCTTCACTGGCATAGGCAGAGATTTTTATACTCAAGTCATATCACAAGGAAACAGCATAGCTGGGTAAGAACAGTGCTAGGCCACAGCATGTTAGGCAGCATGGATTTGAGAAACAAACCCAACCCTATCCCAGACAGGGAATCCTTTTGAGCAACTACCAAGGTTATTCACCTTTCGTATACATTTTGAATTCCAGCAGCAAAAACTCTTTCGTTAAAGTGTAGAGAAAATTTTGTTCTGGTTGCATTGTGTTGGCTGTAGATTCTACTCTTTCATGTTACCAAAGTAGAAACGATATGAATGAGTAGGGTTTAGGAAGCTATTTATTGCCTTCAGCAAGCTTATAAGCTCCTCTGAGCAATGTGGTGACAAGTAGTGGCAGCTAGAAATCCCCAGCCATGAATCATCTGAAGGTTTGCTCTCCACTGCAGGCAGCATCTGCTCCAAAGTTGATGAAATTTGAGGTGGAATACCTGGAAGAAGCACATCTTGGGATTCATCAGCAATCTTTTTAATTTTTTCCTTGCATGTCACTCTGTGGGATATGCGTGCCTTTGCTAGTAACCAGATTAACTTTAAAAAAAAAACCAAAAAAGGAGAAGAAAGTGGATCTCATACTTAGGCTGCAGAAACTGTTTGGCAGGAAGAAAGTGTAACATCAAATGCCTGAAGTGTAAACAGATTTTGGTGATGGCAGCAGCGTGTCCTCAGGTGTGAGGGTAATTGAGAATGGCTGCATGTGGCACACACAGTGGTCTCACACTGTTCTTCCCTTTGCAAGCTCTGTGTCACTGGAGGAGTCTGTACTCATGTGAATCATCCCTTTGCTGCAGCAGGGTTTATCCTGCCAGAGGAGTGGCTGCCTGCCTGGATCCTTCACTTGGTGTGTTTGCCCTTAGCTCCATTCAGGAGTGCAAGTGGCTCAGCAGGGTGGTGGTTTAGGGAACTCCACCCTCACCCTTGTTGCGCTAGACTGCTGTGGATCAGACTTTGCAGGATAGCAGAGCTCTTCTGCCTATGCTGGGTTGGTGAAACACACATAAATCCTTTATTTCCCTTCCTGGAGAGCAGAAGTAGGGAAAACCAGGAGATACTGTCCTCTTCCTGTTGCCCTACAAAACAAGAAGGGGACACTAAGGAAAGACACCTGCAGGAAAATGGTGAGTGACTAGGCTGCTGATGTGGCTCTCTAAGCTGCAATGGTCACTTGCTTCACCCCTTAGGAAATACAGATGACCTTAGGGAAAAGGGGCTAAGGAAGGGAAAGCTGTTGCACAAACACTAGCTGCAGTCCTTCATGCTACAAGAGGATCTCAAAAATATTTATATGTAGTGATGCTGAAGTACACTGATAGTTAACTGAGAAGAGGGGTAATTTTTTTTCAGTTTCATGGCTTTGAGCTATTCTTTCCTTGTCTGTTGAAGAGAGAAATTGTCTTTGTGTTGGACAAAGGACAGAAGTGAAAGTAAAGCTTGCAGAAGAGATTCTTTGTCAATGAGAGTTTTGGTGTTTTGTGGAAAAGGTATTTCAACTGTTTTGCCTGAAAGATTAAAATCAGTTCTGCAGTTAACAGTTATTTTTGCAGAGCCCCTTGTTTAGCATTCACAGAATTGAGCTTTTTGTATGCTAGACATCTCTAATAGTGTTTTAGCCTCCAGTGGCATTTTTCTTGGAAATTCTTTCTTTGAATAATAAAACAAAACAGAATTGTCATTGTTGCCTTCACACTGTGTGCAGCAGCACCTTGATTTCAGGCTTTTGATGTCATTTCAAATAGAATTCTTATGCATAAGACTGATCTCTGAGTGAAAAATAGTATACACAACTAGCTGAAAATACAAATGACCACCTAATTAGCTGGCAAGGGATAATGAATGCTTGCCTTATTAGTATGTTTTATTTCAGCAGATGTATTTATCAAAATATGTACATATTCACATATGTACAATTCTGTAAAATCAGCTCATTTTGCTCCAGAAACCTACCATAAGCACTCACTAATATGTTTTAAATTAAGAGCCATGAAGTATATGCTGCATCATACAGTGCTTGAAAAATTAAATCAGTGTTTCCATGCAAAGGTCCCATACCTGAGATGAAGAAAACATCAGTAACGAGGGTAGAAAAGAGTGCTTAAATGAAATCTAAGGCTGAGAGCCACTTAAGAAGGGCCCCATTTTGTGTTGTCCTTAGAGAGGTATCACATATTCCTGCTGTGAGGGGGAAGGCAAAGGAATAATACATTCTCTCTGTCTGAACAACACTTGTTGGAGTGTGAACGGTTTTTCAATAAGCCCCTGCTGGTAAGAGTGCTCCAGAGTAAGGCTGCCAGTAGGAAGGTTTCCAACTGTCCTGCCTTTTAGGTTTTTATTCCCTATGTCTTTGCTGGGCAGCAGTGAGTAGTTTGAATTCTGATGGTTGACACAGGTTTGTGGCATCTCCCTCCTACACAGCTGACCTAAGCATGAACATGGCCTCCTGTATGTCCTGGCCTCCGTATGCATGTGCAGGTAAGCTTTTCGTGGCCCATTGGAGCAGTGTGCTTTGAGGCAGCATGTGTGGATTTCTGTAAAATGAGGCAGTGAGCCTGCCTATGTAATGTATGCATTGAGTCGTGTGTGAAAAAGGGTGTGTGGAACTAATAAGTTTGTTTTACAATGTGGTCTTTTTCTGATGCCATTGTCTTGAAAGATTAAGTTTCTGTCTCATCTTGAAGGACAAAGGTGAGAGATCAAAACCTGGATGAGTTAAGTCAAATCCTAAGGATGATGTGCTTTCCAAAAAAAAAAAAAAGTTTTGCTTGGTGAGTTATGTTGGTGAGAATTAAAGACATAGCTGCAGGTTAGGCTTCAGGAGCCCTAGGAGGTAAGGTGCTCCACTCCTACATAAAAGGAATGTAAATGATCCAGATTCTGTATTACTTATGTCTGCAAGCCTGCCACTAAAACCAGGGGAGTTGTGGATGCTGTCTCTGAAATCAAGACTGCTCTCTGGGACCATTAAGTCCAAGCAGCCAAATTTGAAACACCCTATAGCCATAGTCAAAAATATGACAGTAACTCTAAGCTGTAGCCTTTATTAATTGTATGACAGCTTTAGGACTATTGTAGCACAAGTAGAAGAGAACTAGGCCTGAGAGACCTAATTAATGAAGTGCTTTGTTGCTTGGCAAAAATAAATGAATTATACGTATGTAAAGATAGATATAGCAGTTTGCCATTTGATGATCCAGAAAAGTAGCCCTGCTGTTAATTAAGAAGTATATAAATGTAAAGACTTGTTAGGCTAAAATCCATGCAGTCTAAGTTTAAGGATTGTTGTAGTACTAGATGCTTTTATAAGAACTTTGCAAGGTTAGGTTATTGTAGTGTCACTGTATGACAGTACAGCACTGCCACACAAGTAACCATGCTGTGGTTGGCTCCTAGGAGAGAAGATGTGGTTCCAAGGTATGTGCAGTATGTGAGATACAGTAGGTCATAAAAATGGCAAGGTAAAAGGAAAACTTGCTGGCACTTGTCTCCCAAGCACTGGCATCGACTTGGGGCACAGAAGAGAAGGTGAAACCTGTGGTTGTGCTGGGTAGGATGTCAATGGAGTGAAGGTAGGAGCAGAGCCCTTCTGGGGTCCATGGTCATTTCTGTAGAGTCCTGCAGCATTTTAAAGCCCCTCTGTGTTATGGGGGCTCCTTCTCTGGGCACATTAGGCCTGGCTTTCTTGCATTTTCTTTTTTCCCTTTCAGATTACTTGCTTGTCTCTTGCTCCTTCTCCAGTTTCTCACAAGTGTTCTTGGCCAATGTAGTGTGTTTTCATATCTTGTTTTGAATCACAGCAGGGCAAGAGGTGGTTGACATTTTGTTTATACCAGTGCTATTTTGTTACCCTTTTTTTTTTTTTTGCTTGAGCCTCTTTTACAACCCACAAAATTTACTGCCTCCTCCTTGTTGCTATTTTCCCCTTTATTGAATTCCCTTCTCCACCCCATTCCTTCCCCCGTGGCTCTCCATTTTCCATTGTCTTAGTTCTTTATTCCCCCCATAAGATTCTGAAACAGCTCTGGGAAGATGAAGCATTCAATCTTGTTTTCCATCTCCAGCTAGCACTTTATTAATAACCCATATTTATTTAGCATCCAGAGTCTGCCAAACACACACATAAATACACACAAAGCCAGTCACCAGTGTTTGCTGTCAGGATAATGTCTTCCTGGAGGCTTACCTCCCTCTGCGAAGCCTAGCTAAATGCCTCTTTGTGGAAAGGAAAGAAAAGGCTGCTCATGTTGAATGATGTTTATGCTCCAGCATCTTTCTGAAGAAAAATGAGCATCGGTCAGAAATGCTCATGGGCACTGCTATTCCTGTAGCAGACAGAGTGTGCTGGTTGGGAGGATCTGTAAGATGAAGAGAGGAGTTGGAGCTGGCTGCAGAACTGTGATCTCATCATTCGGGGCTGTGGGCAGAGGCAGCAAAATGTCTTAGTGTGTTTCATGGACCTCCCAGTTGCCTTAGGAAATGCCTGAGAACTTGGCTCCACCAGGATTGGGAGCCTTATGGGTTGCAGCTGGCTACTCCCTGCTGTATGACAGTGAGGGCAGAACACCATTTCCCCCCAGACTGCTGCCTGGATCTGCAAAAAGCTCCGGTGCTTAAGGAAGATAGGTGACTGCAGTCCACTCAGGCTGCAGCAGACCATGGAGAAATGGCACAAACCCCACTTACATGGCAACATTTGTGGTGGCTAAGTCCAGACTGGCTCTAGAAAGGGATTCTGCACTTTATTGGTGCAGAATTGTGAGTAGCAGTAGTGACTTCAGCCCCATTTCTTGGGTTTTTGCTCAGACCTAGAGTCTTGAGGTCAAAACTTGCAAAAATGACTGTGCCAATTTTCTGTCCCTGTTATTAAGTAAACTAGGCTGGGATGTACTCCCTAGCCATAAAAGTAAAGCCAAGGGGCATGGTTCAGTTCACAACCAGTTTGCTAAATCTTTCTCTCTCACCATATTGGATGGCCTCATCAAATCTGCCAACAGGTCCTGATAATGCCCTGCTTGTGTCCTGAAACTATCTGTCACAGTTCTAACTGGCCTGGCCAAATCCATGCCCAAACCATTCCAATAGCTGCACTGTTTAGATGTTTCTGTGTCTGTGCTACGGCTCTCTTTGTTTCCTTTGGTGCCATATATACTGTCGCTGAGTCCTGGCTTCCAGAGCTGAGATGGTGCCAAATCCTGAAGGGAAGAAATTCCCAGTAGGTCTGAGGAGGATGGAGTTGAGCTTCACAGAACAAAATCAACCTGACACGGCCTGCTGGTTGTGCCTGTGAATAGCAGGATGAGCCATGTCATCCTCAGGGTGCGCCCCATCAGTGAAAACTGCCCTTGAGTGACAGACCCTCTTCAGAAGGGAGTGTGAGCTGTGAAAGAGCTCTTTGAAAAATAGGGCAAAAGGGTTGTCAGCAGTTGGCTCAATCTGTTACCATGGAATCATTTAGGTTAGAAAAAGACCTTAAGGTCACTGAGTCGAACTATAAACCTAACAGTGCCAAGTCCATCACTAAACCACATCCCTGAGTGTCACATCTACATGTCTTTTAAATACCTCCAGGGATGGCGATTCTGAAGAAATTTTTCCTAATATCTAATCTAAACTTCTCCTGGTGCAACTGGAGACCATTTCCTCTCATCCTGCCACTTATTAATCAGGAAAAGAGACCAACACCCCTTTATAAGGCATGCCTGTTGCATGGATCAGAGAAGCTGCTGCCTGAGTGCTTACGGAACTGCAAAATAGGAAAACCTAATCTCATGTGAGATTTGAATATCTTCCAGTAATACAACTAGATCCTACTGGCTTCAACAGGCTATAAATGGTAGGCTGCAAAGCTGGTTGGTTTGTTCAATCAGGTTATTTTCCAAATGTCACTGAATACTTGTTCTTAGCTGTTAGTTGCTATTGAGAAATTGGGAAACTGTTGGGAAATTTCAGTCTCTCCAAAGAGTTGGGTTTCCCATTGCCTTTCTTCCTTCTGATTTTTTGAGTGAGACCAGAGTAATGGAGTTTTACTTGTTTATTGTTTTGATTGTAAGTAACTTTCAGAGGCAGGCAAAAAAAATTAGAGAAGGAGGTAAATCAATCCTTGATTTGCAGTGAGAAGTGCACGGGAGACTTCTTCTAAACAACCCTGATGATCCAAATACCAGGCTGCTCCTATTTTTAAATTAGACCTATATTTCAGCAGGAATGAACATGAACAGTTTCACTCCATTTGTTACAAAATTCACTGGATGTCTGATTCAGGTAGGTTTAAATTCTTTGTCAGGGACCTAGAAACCCAGAGCTGCTGCTGCCTTTCTTGTAGAAGCTTATTTTCTCTTGGAAGTACATTCGGTGCCCCCAGAGAGCAATAAGGGTCAAAACAGCAGAGAATAGCAAATGAATAAATAAGATACATGAACTGAATATATGTATTATGAGCAAGGCACACTTGTGCTGGAGCAGTAGGACTTCCAGACAGAGCAGGCTTTGCTCTGAATTCAAAGATAGGCATAGCCCTTTCTTGACTTGTGCTCAAGTCAGTGATGAAACTGAATGGAAAAGCAAGAGTTAGGTTAGGATGAAACCAGCTCTTTTTTAAACCATGGGACACAGCAAAGGGTTCTTCACAGCAATGATACATGTATTTTTAATATGTTCCTGTCTGATATATAGTATGTGAGTTCCAAGAAATGATTCACTTTTTTCCTGATTCTCTTGGCACTGGAAGGTTCATCATAACAGCCTCTTTGGAAACTGTTTTCTTTCAGAGATGGGACTTTATTTTCCCAATAATAATCATCATATGATAATCCTAGTGGAAGGAGAGACACAGTATAGAACTATGGGGTAGTGTTTGCACTATCAAATGCCTAAAATGCTTTTATCCATCCACAATGAGCTTTCAAGTTCTTTTCTTATTACCAAAGTCCTAGTGCTGTTTACAAATAGATGAGCCCCACAGCCTTAGCCACTGTCTCATTTAGTTAAGAGCAAAGACTTGCACTGACTTCAGGGAGTGCTTAAGCGGAGAGCAATATGCACCCAGTGTGTGCAGAACAACTCAGTAGTGAGATTCAGGATTGTCCAGAGCCCAAACTGTGGATCTCTTCACTGAAACACAAATGCTGATTTACTGCGTGCATGTTTAGCAGCTCCGGACCTGCCACTCAGTAGCTGTGCTGAGGGCACATAACTTTTGTACTCAGTGTCCTTCAGACCTTCAGCTTCTAAGGAATTGCTTTTTAATGAACCGTGCTGTTTTGTATATAGTTTATAAGAAAAAATAAGTTATTTTTCAGTGTGGGTATGACACGTTAATTTTCTGCAGTACTTTCAAATCTCTTTTGTGCTGGGAAGCATCTTGCTGCCAGTACTCCAAGGAAATGCAGTAAAAAATGTTCACTTAAATTCTGCACTGTACCTTTCTTCTACTTTTTTCTCTGACTGGCATGTTCTTACAGAAGGGAATCATTAGAAAGTCAATGTAGAACTTTGAAATGAGTCAAACTGCAAATATTAAGCCAGGTTAGAAAGTTCTGTACAAACCTTACTGGAGTTACTGACTGAGGTTTTGGAGGATAATTTCATTAGTATGACACTTGAATCCAAATTAGCTCTTTCTCTAATGAAGCTGGTATCACCTGCCAGTTTCTATTGTGTTGAGTCTCTCCCCTCAGACTGTGTTGTTTTTCTGTCTTCTGAGACCCTGAAGCCTGTTGCTATGTTAAGTATCTCAAGTAGATTGAGATACTTAATTGAGATTACTCAGGGTGGGGGTTTGGTGGTTTTTTGAGTTATTGTAGTTAGCTATTTCTGTTTTTCTTGTCAGTCACTTGTATAATTTTACCAAGGTGACCTTGGTAAGATTTCCAGCTGTGGAACAGCAATTAAAAAAAGTAATAATCACTTCAAGGGCTATTTAAATTCACAGTGTTGCTTTTTGGCTTGCAGAGAGTCTGCATAAGATTGGTGTTAGGAATGTAAAATGTTTTGTGAAACAAAAAAATCCCGGGTTTTAGCCAGTGGGACATTTCTGATTTTCTGGGGATGAACCTGGAACTCATCAGAGATTGATGTGTTTCATCTCTTGACACATCCTCACAAATTAAGGACTGAAGAATGGCAAACACTCTTAGGAAATATATTTGTGACATCAACAATTTACCACATATATAGAATGATGATGATATCGCCATTTTTTTCAGTTTGTGAAGGCATTTCTTTTTATTTCTTCTGCACAAAACCATCTAAAGAAAGTGATCCTAGATTTTACTGCAAAAACTGAAGAAGTAGATGCCTCCAAGGAATGCATATGGAGATCTTACAACTCCTTCAACTTCTCAGTAACTGGGATAGCTGCATTTAGTATCAGAATCTGATCTTCATGTTTCTCCTTATGTCATGTAAGTGATCTCATGGGGACCTAGATCCCTCAACATGTGCCCTATAAGTCTTAAATCTCAGGTCCCATTATAGGATTCGTGCAGCTACAATTCTCAGCCTGTTTTAGTCTGAAACTGTTTGGGTTGTTTGGTTGGGTTGTGGTTTTCCTGGGTTTTATTGGTTTTGGGGTTTTTGGGTTTTTTTGGGTTTTTTTTGGTTTTTTAAATGTAATATTTGGATTTGGATGGCCTTTTTTTTTTTTTTAGCAAGCAGGCATTTTATTAGATGTGTTTAATTTTGAAGACAATTCAAACAGTATAACAGACAACAATGAAGGGAAATATGAGATAATAGCAAATGACCATCCAAGGTGGATTGAACACCCAACAATTGAATCTTTCCTCAACAAATTATAATAAATCAAATTATGAACAAACTTACAGTCTTGTAAAAAGCACATTTAAGCTGTTCTGATCTAATTAATGTTTGCTATTTCTGTATGCTAAGATTTGGTCTATTTTGCATCAATCCAGTTTCTGGTCCATTACCAGCTTTTCCAGACAAAGGAGAAAACAGTGTCATGCTGAGCTGGCAGAGCTGTGATTGTGGCTTGTTGGTGCCCCTGAAAGCTTTGCCAGCTGGAATTGTACTCTGGAGATGAAACAGGAAAATTCTGTCAAGGCACAGGTTTGCCAGTATCCAGGGACAGACTAGAAGTTCATGATGGAGAAATCCCCATTGGTAAAGGGAGCAAGTTTGAGGAGTGAGGAGGTTCAGCAACAGAAAGATTTATGGAAGGATAAGAAAAGATTCTTCATGGGAAAAACTTCTCAAATAAAGGTGTGGGGTTTTGTTTTGTTTACTTGTTTTGCAATATAACATTTCTTGGTTCAGTGTGTGAAATTCTGTTACTCAGGGTGGCAGATCTTATGAGTTCCTGATCTCTGCAGCCTTAAAACGTGTGTTTGGTCTCCCAGCTTTCCAAGCAGACTGCTGCTTCACTCATTTCCATAGGAGAGGTGTTAGCATTGCCTAATCCCCTTAGGGTGAGGGATGCCCAATCATTCTTTTAACATCTGCTCCCTTGCCCAAAGAGTGCAAAGTAGAGCTGCAGCTCCAGTGCTTTACTATTCTCTGTGGAAATTGGTATTAGAGACCATTCAATGCTTTTAAATTGCTTTAAAAAGCAATCAGGATGTACTAGAACAATTTTTTTCTTTGTCTTCCCACATTTAAAACCTCTTAGAGGAGACCTTGGAGCTATAGCTAGATGATTTATCCCAAAGATTTTCCTAAATTAAGAGAAATTAGAAGTAGAGAAAAGGTTGGTATGGCCTAGTAGAGACTGGTCATTCAGAGAATGGGAGTGATTGAGATAATGAACCCCTTGTGTATCATAAATGCAGCAAGAACAGCATTTTCCCCCTTTTATGGCATTTTTGCTGCTTTTGTTTCTCATCTATGGCCAGAACTCAAACCAGAAAAAGGACTGTGAAAGTGAATAAAGCTGATGAAACCAATTTTTCCTAGTTTTGTGAAAATCATAATAAGCTCAGGTTACATTTAATTGGCAGTTTGGATGAAGTTTCTTTAGAACATATTTAGTTCTTCCTAATTAGTGTGTAGTGTTTGGTTGAGTAGATTATCATTGAGGAAGAGCTGTACTTGCTGATTTCCTTTGAGGTGGTGAGATGGTACAACCGATACTTTGTCACTTCACCAAATAGTTTTTTGGGAGGAAGAGGATGAGTCTGATCTTCTAGCAAAGGCAGTGTGTCTATTTCTTATGTGTTTAGGTAAATAAAAGACAGTGTATCAATGAAGTAGGCAAAGGAAAATCTCTTCTTCTATGAGATTGTTTAGGGAGCAAGAGTAAAACGTAGGAAACATCTTGCTAAATAGCTTCAGTAAGTTTGCATCTGCAAATATAGCCATCTCTCCTAACTGCAGAATTTTTCTTCCAAAATTTTTGTGATGAATGCCTCTGTGTGAATCAGCAGTGGAGTAGGACTGTTCACATTTTAGACTCCAGAAGGTGTGGTTCAAGAAACAGGCTGCCTTAAATTTGCCCTCCTTTTATGTATCAGAAAAAGAAGAAAAGCAGCACACACCTTTTTATTGAAATCTATCTGTCAGACTGTCCTCAGCATCTGCATAACCCCACCCTATCTTCCCACCTGCACAAGAAGAAACAGATCTGTAAGAGCACTGTAGAGGATTTTCTCTGAAAACATTTGCTAGAATATGATGGTTTTGTTTACTAACCAGAAATTGCAAAAGCAGCTTTTTGTGTTTGATTAGTGGTGTGCACTAGAACATGGAACAGCAAAAAATTATTACTTTTCAAGTATGTGTTTGAAATTTGTTATAGTTTTACCTGAAAACTCCCTGTTAATATATTCTATAAGTAAATTATTGTTTGAGGTCTCTTATTCACGGATAAAAATGCAGAATCTCCTGAAAAATCCCTAATCTTTCAAGTTGAGAAAAAGTGACTTTCAACAACTCAGCTTTTAGACACTGAGAACTGGAATAAAGGATCATGGTCTTCATTGCAGGGAGAAATATTTGAGATACATGGAGATAGAAATCTATTGCAGAGATGGAATTTTGCATCTTGTACTTCACTGGCAGAGTTTGCTTCCAGAGTCTTGAGTCTATTGATTAGAAATATCTGGGTGTAGTTCTGCTAAAATCTGCTCAACAGTCTTTGTTTCTCCTCCATGAACTAAGTATACAAATTGCCAAAATTTGGGATTCTCCTGAAATGATGATTAAAATATGGTATTTGCGAAAAATATGAAATAATGGAGCTTTCCCTCACAGTCAGAGATTTTTTTTTTTTTTTTTGTCTTTAAGGTTTTTGACAATTTGCTTTTCCTTTAACTAGCAATTCTTCCTATTTTCTATCAGCTGTATGGCCAGCAAATACAAAAACTTTCCTGAGTAGCTTTGCTTTTCTTTCCTGGTATACTAATATTAGTGGATGAAAAACTCAGCTGTGTTGTTGTTTATTATACTTTTACACCACTATGCCTTTGTACAGTGAGAATTTTATTTTTTTTTCTGATCTAGGAAGTGAGCTTTTTTCCTCTTGCTTATACCTGAACTCTGATGACACTGTCTTAAACCCTTTTCTGGCTATTGACTTACTTTTTCTGTTTTCTCAAGGGAAGCAAAGAGAGTTGGTTTTTCCGTATCATGAATCTGGCAGATATTCAGAGGTAGTTCTTCAGTTTTGTTTAGGTTTGGGGTTTTTTTTTGTTTGTTTATGTAGTGTCTAGTTTATAAAGACCTGAAAAACCCAAGCCAGGAAAGCACGTCATACCTGACTTGTAAATGCTTCCTTGCTTCCTTGTTAGTTTACTGTTGTTTTGCTTCTGTTGACAGAAGTCAAGAGGTTTTCATCCTCATGCTCCTTTTCATGACAGTGTGATCACGTTCTGCTGTTCTTTTTTATGGTTCTGTACCTCACTTTTCCTTTATGGGTGAAAAGGAGACATGATTTGGCAGTCAATGCAGCATAATCATACCTAACAAAAAGATGTTTAATTCCTTAATCTATCCGAAACCACCAACTTGACTGTTGGTAAATCAATTATGCCTTTTCTACTTTTAGGAAGCATCTTGCCTAGAGATTTTTGCAACTTTGTGATCTCCACCTCAGCATATTTATTCAGACACAGTGATCTTATAGGTCTTTTCCAACCTAAATGATTCTATGACTTAAAAATGTACCCTTGGCAGCATACAGTGGTTGCACAAGTGTTAAAGAACCATACAAGTGGAAGCAATCCAAATGTAGATATGACCTTTACTCCTTACATTTCAGTTTCTCAGTGTAAATTAAAACATTTTCAATTATTTACAAATTCATGCTAGTTCCCTGTTGTATATCTTCTGCTCACCACTTCTAGATATAGAAAACTGAGGTAGTTAAACTTTTAGTGTGTTGCTACAAATGTTGTTTCTGCTTACAGTGACAGATTTTGAGGGCAGAGTTTATTGGTGGTTGTTGTTATCATCATCATTGGCATTTCTTTATTTCAGTCTTCTGTGCAATCTCTGGTGTTACTGCATTAGTACTGCTTCGAGTATGCTGAAACAGGAATTCCCACTTCATGGAAAATCTGTTAGCTTGATTTCAAGGATGAAGTTTCTTAGCAGAAGGACAAATATCCTTTGAGAACAGAAAACCTGAAATGTTACCTAGAGAAAATTAAAGATGTTCGTTGCCTTTTTTTCCCAAGGATTTGTAGAGCTGAGCAGAGCAGCCTGCCAGGGAGCAGAGCAGCCTAGAGAGACTGATCCTTGCAGTTCCCCAAGAACACACTGAGATGCACTGAGCATCCTCCTATTAATCCTTCTTCCAACAACATGGGAAGCCTGATTTAGTTCTTTAAATACGGGAGATCTTCCAATATCTGGCTCAGTCTGTCTTTTTGGAGGAGTCTGTCAAGTTGCAGTGCTAGCAGGGAGCAGACTGTCAGTTTTGAACAAATTACAATCCTGAATATTTTCTGTAGTGTGTGACCACATGAGAGAATGCACGGTAAGTCGTGAAGGTTCTTAGATTTGAAACCCTGTCTAATGTGCAGTCACAGAAAAGGAAGGGTGGTTCTTTGTTAACCACAGAGAATAACACTGCCTTCTACTTTTTATTCACCAGTCCCTTACAACTTCTGGTGCCAAATATTGGGGGATTTCAGAGGCTGGTGTTAGGACTCTGACACTACCTTCATCCAAACTGTAATTGCAAAAATACAGTAGGAGTATGAGGAATATCTTCTATTCATCGAGTACACTGTTTGCAGTGTACATCATAGAAAGTGTAAGTGAGAAAGAGTCTTCTCAGGCATTTTTGTCTGTCTTCCCATTTTTTTAAAGGTTTGGGCCTCTGGTTAAATAAATTTGATTCCTTCTGTAGAAGGAAAGATTGAAGACATGAAAAGCCCTTACCAAAATGGGGTGGTGTGTGATAGTTTCATCCTTCTAGCTTATTCCTTTATGACATGACTGTCTTTAATAACAGTTCTTCAGAGACTCATAACCCCTTTGTGTGATTTACTGTGGTTATCCTGCATGGCACCTGTGCATGGTATTAATTAAGACCTAAAAAGACAGTGCCCTAAAACTGAAAAATTCCCTTTGACAACGAAAACCAGCAAACCCCCACACGCAGCAATTAGAAAGTTCTTCCAGAATTGGTTTATGACTTTTTTCTCAAGAGCTTGAAGGAATATGGCATCTTAAAGATAAGCTTACAGGTTCAATTGCCTGCTTAGATGTACAATCATGCATTTTTGTCCACTTGAATTAAATGCACCTAAGGGACTGGGTTTATTTTCTACATCCGTTCAAGCACATGATGGAAATAAACAGCATGGTCCCAAACATAGCCTGCCAGCTATTAATCTACTAAGTACCCTATTAGTACCTGTCACTTTGGATTAGCAGAGAGTTTTTTATGTTCATCATGTATTTAAGTATACTGACTTCTGGATGGATTAAATCTTTCTTATTCAACTAATTCCCCAAAAGCATCCATCTGGAGAACTTTATGCCTTAGAAGTCTATTTCTCAACCCTAAGTCCAATAAGATGGCTTTATCATCCCAGGGAGTCACTCAGGATGAGGTAATGGGAATAATAATTGGTTTATTCACTTTTAAGTTTTTCCTGCTAGAAACCTGCTCATACTAAATTAAAGACAGATATTTCGTTTCTGTCAAGCATTTAAATTGTTCAGTGATTGATTAAATGTCAGACAACCTAATAGTTAGTGTATTTGAGAATCATTTAGACTGTAAACTCCCTGGGTGGGGATTTTTCTTCTTCCTTCTTACTGTATAATCACCATCTCAAGTCTCACAGTGCATGATTTGGACTCCTTAACTGCTGTCATAAAAGAAATAATAATGTCTGCACAACTCCCCAAACTAATACCATATTCTCTAGTGATAATCTAATCACTACATCTCTGAGGCACGTCAGTGTGCTATTTTGAAATGGAGCTTAAAAGGGACAACTTGGAGGTTTATGTCATTATTTTTTCTACCCCTATAGTCTGTCGTGCATATGAAGTACTTCTTGCCAAGGCTCTGTTTGAGGTTATTGATTGAGCCATGTTACCTTCACCAGGATATTCTGGTTATCAAGGTCAGTAATTTTTTTAATTGAGAGGACTGGTGTGTAGATTGCAGACATAAAATTAATACACAGCTCAAAACTTGACTTTATGGCACTGTCAAACGATTTGCTCCTCCCAGAGAAAACTGGAACAATAGACCTGAAGGCTGACTCCCTGCTTTCGCACAAACAGAGGCAAAGTGGACTGTGCAAGCGAGGACAACACAACTGCTGTGCCATGCAGCAATCTGCAAAAGGAAAATGGGGAAGCTCGTGGGCTGTTTATTTAGCTCTTGGTCTTTCTGTTGTGTCTGAAGCTGTTGGAATGGATTTTGATAGTGTTTCTGTTAGTGGTCTCAGTAAGAAATATCCACCGATCGATTTTCTTTGATCTGCATCAAAGAGCCATTTCATAACGTTTTCTCACAAAAACCTCTATAATTCTGGGGAGCCAGAATCTCCACAGAAAAATGAAGTTTTACTGCAAAGTGTTGATTTCTTAAGGTTGCAGTGTCTGCCAGTCACTGAAATGCTGCTGAATCAAAAGCAATTCATTGAGGATTTTGGGCTGTTGACAAAAAATTCTTTTCTGGACAATAATCAATACCAGGAAGAATTTGTGGACACCTTCCTTCCTGTCCAATATTATTTTACTTGCTCAATGGAAAGTCCTGGTATTTGTTTTCTGATTGGGATTAGAGGGAACTGGAAAATCCATTTTGCTCATCAAGTTCCTAGGGACCTTCTACTTCACTCAAATTTTCTTGAGTTTTAGGCTTTGAGTCAATGAAATTGAAATAGTATTTTGTGGAAAACAGAGTTTCCAGAGAAACAGCAGCCCTGATTTTGGACCAGTTCAAGTTATACCAGCAGATGCAGTGGTGGGATGAGAGACTTGCACTGAACATGGTGCTGGGTCTGTGTTCTACTCGGGTGTGCTGAAGTCTGAAATACAGTCTCTGTTGGCACTTCACAGACCCTGTGTAATTCCAGCAAAGCAAAGTTCCTTTACTGTGAGTCCTCTGGCCAGCAATAAACCCCATGCTTCTGACAGACTAACATGATTGCATTCTCCAAATTAGTTGTAACACCTAATCTAATTTAATTAAGGGATTAAATTTTGTCGGAAACTTGAAGGCTTAAGGAAACTGAATAATAGTATTTAAAAAAAAAAAAAGTTGGTATTTTCAGATTTCCTTCACAATATCCCCATGGATTTTTTTTTGCTACTTACATGATTGCTATGTCTGCATCAAAGGCAAGCTTGAGGGTGTTCAGAATTTCTGTGTATCAAACATGCCTTTTCTCTCCTACCTGATGCATACAATTTTCTATCATTTACCATTCTAGTCAAGATACTGTATAAACATGTAAGTGCTGCATTTTGAGGAATAAGCTAATACATGTGTTTTCTCAACCTCCAGCAAAATAGGTTTTCAGCCAATCTGAAAAGCTAACTGCTTCCCCCAAAACATAAGTGCAATGTATTCCTCTCTAGGTAGCCTAAATTTCTGCCATGTTGCTGTCCTTTTTGTTAGGGTAGTAACAGTTTCATGGTTGTTTAGATTTTAAAACAAATGCTTTATATAATATTTAGTTTTGACAGGAAAAAATAATATATTAGAACAGACCATCCTTTCTTAGACTTGTGTGCCATATGCTTTTCATGTCCTGCCACTGCTTATATCCTGTTGTTCTTTCTGTGTGCTGTTCTTACAGGTTATTTGCAAATTGTGAACTTTGTGGCAGAGACAGAGGCTGGGGTTTTTAAAGTTACTTAAGGACAAAAATAGCCAAGTGAATGGTGAACTGGATCAGAGATACAGGATGTGTCTTTCTCTAATGCTTTCTTTCCTCTATAGTTTAGAAGCTGCATGCATATGGCTCTACTCTCTAATATATTTATGAAATGTCTAGTACCAAAGATGGAATATGTAGAAGACTTTGAAATGGGACATTGTTCAGGTTATCTTGTGGTTTCAGACCTTCCACTCTGAATGTACAAATATCTAGGCTCATATCTGGTACAAGCTTTAGCTTGTATTTCAAGACCAGCCCTGAATATGCATAGGAGCGATGTCCAATGAGGAGTATAAGTGCCTTAAAAGTCTGCCTAGCATTTGGAATGGATTTGAGAACCGTGAATAAAGTTCCTGAGTTGCCTGAAGAGAAGTAACTTGGTGGCTTTTTTTTTTTTTTTTTTTGCTATTTATATGATGTTCTGGTGCACGAGCAGGTTAGCCTGGGAAAAACCTAATCCTGTGTTTCCCTGTGCTGTGTGGGACTTCTCTGCAAGTCTGCAGTAGCACAGCTTAACCTGCCAGGGAAAGGGTTTGGGCAGAAGAGGTAGGCAGTAACCAACCTGAGGCATCTCTTAGACTGGGCCACAACCAAGCAGTTAATTTTATTTTAATCTAAATTACAGAATTAGGTAGTTGTGCTGAGTCCTTTTTCATGGTGCCAAACTTCTTTCTTTGATGTATTTCCGGGTGAGGTCCCAAATATTCTGCTTCTCATGTGTTGCGACCAGCTCTAAACTGTCAAGGACCACACCCTCCATGTTTCTATTTTTATGGTCTGCTCCAGAACAGAATTTCATGAAGTTGGATTATTAAATTTTCTTTACAGCACTCTCCTTGTACTCAGACCTGCAGATCCAACTCTGTAGAACCCTGCAGAAATATTTTTAAGAGTTGTCTATGTCTGGTTGCTCAAGGAAGGCCAGGAGGAATGCTCCCAGAACACCTGTCAGCACAATTCATTTCTCCCCAGCAATCAGCTGTATAATCTGGACATAACCCAATTAATTTTCCCTGATCAGGCACTTCCTATTCTGTTTTTCCATTAACTCTCTAAAAGGTTATTATTTATCTGATCCTTTGTTTAGTCACAAAACTTCTTGTTTGAATTGCCATGGTTTTGGTTATTTCAGATTTTACAGAGATTTCCACAGAGGAGAAATGGACTTAGCTGGACTACTGGCATCAGTGAGCTATTTGTTTGTTTGTTTGTTTGTTTGTTTGAAGGATTCATTTACAAATGCTTTGGGAACTGCCCTGGAAGCTGTTCTAATCAAAGCAAGATTGACAGGCATGAGAAACTTGTGGCAAATTTGAATGTGAGAACATGAGATAGTCTCTTTACACATCAGTTGTGGTTATGATGCTTTCTGTCACACAGCTTGAGGTATTTTTTGTCTTAATTCTGCCAGCATTGCATATTTAAATTCCAGCAGGGCAAATGGGTTATGATTTCTGCAAGTATGTGGAGAGGAATATCTGGACTGAGAATAAAGTTGATTTGATTGTTGAGAGATGTCTCTACCCAAATGAGGGTGCAAACAAGAACATATGCCAAAGTCAATAATACAGATTTTATTTAACAATAAAATATATGAGAGAGAAATAGAAAAGGGGAGCAGGGGAGAGAGAGAGACAGAGATTAAGCAGAAGTTGTTCACCACCCATAGAGTGCCATCCTGTTGGTCCTTTTTCACCCTGGGCGTTTCAGTGGTGGGAGTCCCAAGGTCACTCAAAACTTCCCACTGTTTATACATTTTAGCAAACAAAGGACTTAATGGTGCACAGTTCTTTTATTTTATTGGTGAAATGATTCTCGTGATTCTAATACTAAATAGTCCCATGTTCAGTCTGTCTCTTCTTTTGAGTCAGTGGGTTTCTTTGAGTTGGTGGGTGGTGGCAATCTCCCACTGCTGGAATTGCTGGAATTTCACGCTGTCAGAGCTACCTCAGCACAGTAGCTGAGCTGGCTTTTCTTGTGGGTTCTTTGCAGTGATACATTCTTCTTCCCCTAGGCCTAAGATAACACTCATATTCAGAGGAGGCGGGTGGGGAGTCTCAGTGGTAGATGATGCCATCTGTCCCATAACTCAGGATGCTTTATTTGATATGGTGATACTGGTGATAAGTACATGGGCAGTGGCCCCTCCACACAGTTTGCCACAGTGGGAAACCTTGTCTGGATGCATTACTCAGGGTGTGCCAGCCAGACCGAGCCAGGCCTCAAACCGGGCCACCCTGCCCTCCGTTCTGTGCTTATCTCACGGCAAAGTCCTTCCGTGGTCCTAACAGTGTTTGAGACAGGCAATTGTGAAGTCCTCACAGATGGCAGGGAGCTAGGGAAGGTGTGCATCCTGATGGATTTGGTCAGAGATCTCTGTCATAGGTAGAGGAAGGCAGAGAGTGTGGCAAGAGTAGACACAGAACACAGAGGCCCTAAGTTTGTGTTTGGTGGATATGTTCAGTATTCATGTGGGGGCTTTTGGTTGGTTGGTCTTTTTCTCGGTTGCAAAGTGGTTATCCTGGATTAAAAGTGTGGTGGAAATTATGAAAAGTTTAACAGGAAGGAGAGATGTGTGAGCTTCCATTTCAAGTTCACCTGCTGCATGCATATTAACACAACATAGGTAAGCAACACTGAGTGAGGCTGATGGTTCAGGAGATTTTGGTGTGGCAGGGTGGAATTGGCCCCCAGTCACTGTAAGGCACGGACACCATAGTGCTGTACATTCAGCTCTCCTGCTTGCTGGCACTGACTGCATCTCTTGTCCTTGATGTGTCTACTTTATGCTGGGTTAAAAGGCCAAAGGATCACCAAGGTTTTCTGATAGGTTGAGTAATCCACTCTGCAAGCCACCACCAAGGATTGTCCCTGAAATCCTTGTGCTGTCAAGGAATAGTGTTCTGAGTGCTGCAGAAGCTCTGGGAAATCCCTGTGCCCGTGGGAAAGTGCAATATCCTTGCTCTGAGGGCTATTTGCTGACATAAGAGGCCTTTCCTTCCTTTAGGATAGCTCTGAGGGGAGGATAAAACTGCTTGAATTTCTTCCTCCTTGTGCTCATTATTTGCATTTTCTGTGCTGCCAAAAGCATTGTTTTTCAGTGAGTTAATAGCTCGTGTCATTTTGCAAGCAGGAGATGGACTCCCAGCTCATAGAAGTAGCTTTAAAAACAGTCATCATTATTTGTGTGTACTGGTTTGTGGCCCATTGCACTGGGGCTCTGTGGTACTGCATCTTTACAGCTTTTTCTGCCCCTTTCTGTGTCATCTGTTTGGCCTTTTCAGATCTGGAGCATGCTTTCACTGATTTAACAAACCTCTGGTGTAGTGACACCCTCATTAGTATGAGGATCGCTAGATACTATTACTATAAAATATGTTCCAGCTTGTGCTCTCTTGTCTGGTCAGCTGCAAAGCTCCAAGCCCATTTTTCCTCTTTGTTAATAAAAATCACTAAATAAAAATCACACTGTACCAATATGTACCAGCAGGAACAACAACGATTCACTCCAGCAAGGCCTGATTTTTCCTTGCAGCAAAAGCAATGAATTTGCTATCAGAACTGCAAATATGTGATAGCTGTAATAGCTACACTGAAGGAATTGACTACACAATAATGTTTTGTTCTTTCTGCTCAGTTTTTCTAAAGCAAAAGAAAATGAGAATACCGGCCACTACAGACATACAACCCATCCTCCCTTCACCCCAATAAAGGGGGGGGGGGGGGGGGGGAGGGGGAAA
>VZTJ01004192.1:1268955-1433746 GCA_013397795.1 Orthonyx spaldingii
CCCTTCCCCCCAAAAAAGGGGGGGGGGGGGGTGGGAAGAGGAAAAGAAAAGTCTAGGGCAAACAGAGACAGGAAATATTATTTGTTAGGAAACTCTGACAAACACCAGAGGAGAATGGTGAAAGCTAATTGAAGGTTTCCCAGTAAAATGTGCGAAAAAATATAGCACAGTTCAGCAGGAAAGCAGCGAAACCCTTTCTGTCTTGAGACTAACTCATCTTAGGTTAGCCAGAGAGGGATTACACTAGGCACTTTGTACCAGTGATGGAACTCACTCTTGTACCACAGCCTGCCCAGGTAGAGATGTTCTCTGTCTAGAGTAACTGGAGGAGTTTTATGCAAGGCACCTCTCAATCTAGCTGTAGATTACACATTTCACACACATTTGTGAAAATCCAGCCCAAATTAAATCAATGCCTTTGTTATAAGATAAAATATCTTACAAAATCTGGAACATCCGGTACTGGTTGGCTGCATCCAGCACACATGGAAGGGAAAGTGTTTTTCCTTTCATTCAAACACATTCATTAATTGATTATAAAGCCAGACCGTGAGAACAGAGTCAGACCATGACAAGGAAAAACTAAATCATTGGCTGTTTTCTCTGATGCTTCAGATCCTGGAGTGTCATCTTAATAACTAACAACTGGAGTGTTCCTTAGTTGTGAGATTTCATATTATTTTGAAGACATTTTGTTGTGGTTTAAACCCAGCTAGCGACAAAATCCCACGCATCTGCTTGCTTACTCCCTCCTGCTCAGGGAGGATTAAGGAGAGAATCAGAAGAATAAAAGTGAGAAAACCTGTGGGTTGAGATAAAGGCAGTTTAACAGGTAAAGCAAAAGCTGCACACACAAAGCAAGGAATTCATCCACCTCCTCCCATGGGCAGGTAGATGTTCAACCATCTCCAGGAAAGTAGGGCTCCATCATGTGTAACAATTTATGTAGGGAAAAAACACCATCACTCTAAATGTCCTTTCCTCCTTCTTCCATCAGTTTATGCTGAGCAAGATGCCACATGGTATGAAATATTCTTTGGGTCAGTTAGCATCAGCTGTCCTGGCTGTGTTCCCCTCCCAGCTCCTTGTGCTCCCCCAGCCTCCTTGCTGGTGGGATGGGGTAAGAGGCAGAAAAGGCCTTGACACTGTGCAAGAGCTGCTCAGCAGTGACCAAAATACTCCTGAATTATTGACACTGTTTCCAGCACAAATCCCAGCCACAGCCCCATAACAACTACTGTGAAGAAATTAATTCTAGCCCAGGCAAAACCAGAACCCATTTCCATTAGATTATTTAGAAAAAAAAAAAAACCTTGCAAGTCCCTTTTAATGTTATTTTAAGAAAAAATTGCAATACAATATAGTGGCCCAGGTACACAGGGAACAACTGCTGAGTAGAGAGATTTTTACTCCAGTTAGGTGCTGAGTTAATTTACTTTTTCCCTTGGTCACACAAACCTAACAAACCTAAGAAACATGTGGACATTGCAGTGCAGGAAAAAAATAGGAGTAAATCACAATAAAATTTGTACTTGCATTATGTACAATTTTGTGTTTTGTCACAATCTACTACAGTGTGGTCTGGTCCTGACTGGGAGTTTTGGGATACTAACTCAATCCTAATGTGTGGTAATAGTAATACATGCCTTTCTGAGGCAGCAGTGACATTTTAGTTTTCCAAGTGGAGATCAAATAATGCTGGCTAAAAGAACAAGTGCATTTCATTTCTTAAATGTATTTTCCAGCACAAGATGGAGTTTTACTGTCATTGTATGTATTTAAAAAGCCTAATGTTTGTTTTAAAGATTTTTTTTTTGAGGTTTTTAAGGAAGAAAATGAATTATTGTTCCAAATGTTAATAAGTTATTCCTGTGAAGTACAAGACATTTCAACTTCAGTAAACAAAGTCATAACAATGAATTTAAGCTTTTTTTTGTTTACTCTAAAACAATGTTTGCCATTTAGAATGTTCTGGATGAACAGAAGTTTTCACATAAAATTTTTTTTTCATAAACTTCTTTTTCCCCTGTCCTTGTTTAATTATATTTAAAACAAACCTTTTCAGTACTTTATTTTAACTGGAAATATTTTGATTAATAACAATTTTCATTGCAATAAACAGGAAAGTTTCCTGACGGAAATCACCTCTGAATCAATGTTGAACAGAAGCATGCCCACCCTTGAAGCTGAAAACATCCTGGAAGTCTGTCCCAGAAAGACATGTTTTGCCAGGTAGGCACATAGCAGGATCTTCACTGTTATTGTAAAATCAAATGCCCATCATTTTTTCTGATTTAACTATTTTTTGGATGGCAGTAAATAGAATCTCAGTCTGCAGAGAATTAAAACCATACAGTAATTAATTATGTTTTAAGCTCCCAAATAAAAAAAATTAGTTCTAGGAAGGGCAAGTACTGACCAAACAGCAAAACACATACATTTAGCATAAAGGACCATGTAGAAAATGAGCCTTTCCATTTAGACTTGTCATCATCAATGCTCCCATGAACAATAGAGATACTCCTATCTAATCTTCCAAGATCTGTATTTGTCACATGCATATTACTGGTAGTATTTTGATAATTTTGTGCTATGTATGCTTGTTCACATTACTGGTCTCTCTAGTGCTCACATGTTTTCCATTTCAATATAGATTTCTGGGAATCTAAGTCATGGTTCAGTTACCAAGACTGCATCTGGTAGCCTCAAAATGCCAGGAATGAAGACTTCACAGAACTCATTAAATGTTTTCATGGCTGAAAGAATATGAACCAAACATGTTTTGCAAAGAGAATTGTTTGGTTTATTCCCATTAAGGTTCTTAGGAACAATTTGTTCTCTTCCAAGAATTCTCCCTGATGAGGACAGGGAAAAAAAAATTAATAGTTCAGAAGTGCTCTACCTCTTTGCAGTCTTGACAATCTTGTGTCCAAGGTTTCTTCCCAGGGTACCATTTTCCCATTTTGCATTCACTCATCTCACTGAAAAGGTGATTCTGAAATTCAAAGTGACTTCAAGAGGACTCAGTGCACCAATGCTGGCCATTTTTAAAACTTCCCACTCACACGTTTAGCTGCCTCAATATGCCTCCCATTGCTGTGAGTCAAGAATGTATGTGAAGAGAGTGACCATGCTCTAAAATAGCCATGGAGAAGCCTAACAGCAACACAGAAAGTAAGAAATCATCGTGGGACTCCAAAACCAAGGATTCCAGTGTGATTCTTTTGTAGCCAAACTGGGCTGCTCGGCTCTCACAACCCAACACGCTCCCATTTCTTGTGGCATCCTTCCTTCATTCTGTGGTGTGAGCAGCAAGGGACTTCCTCACAGTCTTACCACCTAGGAACTCTTGCCACTAGAACTGTGTCCTTTTCTTTGCTCCTCTGGATCAGAGAGAAAAAGGACAGGATCTGAAAATGCTATTATGTCCTACAATCTTTGGTACATAGGTGGGGACAAAAAATAAGAAGGGGTTTTTGATTGTTTGTTTGGCCTTTTTGTGTGGGTGTGTGCGTGCATCGTATGCATACTTGTTTTTTTATGGGGTGGCATTCTCAAAGGCTTCTGGTGACATTTGGACTTACATTCACCTTGAAAGCCACTGGGAGCTGACTGAGCATATATTTTATGCAGCTGTCTAAGAAAAATCTAGCTTTTATTATTTTGTCTTAATTAACTGTGCTAAATGTGATGCACTAGTTATAGCCTGTATCTCATTCACTTTTCCCATCAGTGCTCTGCAGCAGAGACAGTTTTCTCTGTGCATTGGGATGGGGAAGCTGAGAAAGAAGGATACAGGGAGTTCCTATCCTGAAGCTCAGGGCAAGAGGTGTGACAACACAGGCTGCACATCTGCATGGCACCAACTCAGGGCCCAGCTTGCTGAGGTGTGTATGCAGCACAACTCGGGCAAGAAATTGGAGCAGATGTCCTGGGATGCAGATCAGTGAGATACAGGACTCTGTATGAGTTAAGGCACAATATTTCATCACAGTGACTCTGGGGACTTGAATGCAGCCTTCTGGCACCTGAGACTGGTATCCTCTACATCCTCAGGCTGTACACGGTGAAAAGAGGTTCCCATATGTGTAAAACTGCGCAGAACATATACAGAACCCAAAGTCTTCTTCTCTGACTGGTACCTTAGAGGCTTAGGGCTTTTGGCCTCCTCTGACTCTTGTTCATGCTTGTTTGTCTTAAGATTTTTAGGTGACCAACATTACTGACATGACTGGAATTAGCTGCAGGGTAGAAAAACCCTAACAATTCATATTTGATAAATTACAGTTTTCTTATGATGTGGAGTATCTTACAGTGCAATGAAATACCTCCCTTATTGGTCTACTAGTCATTAAATAATTCCTGCAACTCAGTTTATGTCTTTCTGTTGCCAACTTGGAGACTTATATTGCTTTCTCAGTTAAATCATCGGCTCCTAATGATCCAACTGAATTTTTATGTCCAACCTATCCCCCAGGAGACTTTTATATACACTGCAATGATACTGGTTTGCTTGGGCCCTGGCAGTTAAGTGTTCTAGCACCTCTTTTTACAGCCTGTGATACATTTCTGAGAAAGCAAGCGCTTAGACTATTTATGAGAAATCAGAATGGCAGTTGTGCTAAGACTGCAAACACAAAGCACATGCTGGGCTCTATTTAGACGCTCCAAGCTTTACCTGAAATGAAAATTCATCCCTGTATTGACCATTTCTTTTGTCATTGCTATTGCTGCATTAGTGATGCCATTATTGCAATCAGCATGGGAGAAGGCACTGGGAGTTTGGCACTGGAGAGGTGTCTCATCATGCAGGAGCCTGGAGAGTTTCTGCCCATGTACCTTCATCTCTCAGGCTCTTTGGGGTGTCTCACACAATCTGCCTGTTATGCTTGATGCTGCAGTAAATAAACTAAAACTACCAATTGAGTATTTTAGGTAGTTTAATTTTTGAAAAACATGGTGTTTCTGGGCTATCAGAAACAGAAATGCAAACACAAATGGAAAAAAAAATTCCCATGTGGTTTCAATATTTTCAGAACAAAAGATTGTGCCATTGTGTTTCAAAATATTTTGATTTCAGTTTAAGGTTTGATTTGTTTATTTTTTAATTTAAACAAGGCAAGTTTGGGATGAAGCACAATGCTTTCTTACTGTTTGCATTAACTGTTGAGGAGAAATATTTTTAGTGCAAAACTAATGTGCTTTTTTTAGGATCAGCATCTTTCTAGACATGCTTGCACATACCAACATTTTCAGAGGTTTCCAGTCCAGTTACTCAACCAAAAAATCAATTACTAGCTGAGCCCTTGCTCGGAGGCAAACTAGTTGAGGTAAGGGCAGCTTTCATAGCTTTGCTTGTTTCTTTCTCTTCTTGCTCAGATTCTGGCTTCCACCTCAGGGCCAGGTACCTGCTGTGGGAGGCACTGCTGGTTATCTCCTCTTTCTGGCAGGGAGATCATCCTTCTGTATCTGCCGGATTGCTTATCAGGCTTTCTTCTCCCCATTGTTCCCTCTGACATACAGCATGAGGGTTTGTGCATTCATTTCTCCTGCCACGAAGCATTCAAGGATAAGACACCTACATGCCCTACTTGCAAGGTGTCACTGCAGCTGTTTTGGGGCAGGTCACCCAAGTACATCTTGCCTTTCTGCCTGTGGAAGGTTGGGTAGCAAGGAGCTGAGAACAGAGATCCAGTCAGGCAGCTGAGTTGTCGTGGGTTGGATGTCCCTGTGCTCCTTATAATAGAGTTGAGACAATGACATTTCTCACTGCTGGGACAGTCCCTGCCAGCCTGGTGCATAGAATGGCTTTTTTTCTTTTTGTTTTGCAGTTTTACACCAAGACTCAAACTCCTGCATTCAGCTGGAAACATTCTTGCTTCAGTCCAGGGTTATAAATCTGTCCACTGTAGTCTAAAACAGGGACATAATGCACCTCTTTTTGATTTCAGATATCTCCATTTCATTTCGGGGTGGGGGGAGGGGGGCATATTATGCTAAAAGAGATTATAAAAAATATTTTTCAAAATTTTTGCTTACAATCATTGACATGGCTTGCTTCTTCTGAACGTTTCTTCCTTCAGAGTGTTGAGCTTATTGTATGAGACAAATCTCACTTTTGGAGCCTGAATTCCTATGCAGTAATGTAATTCAGTGTGCCCATAATTTTGAAGACATACTGGAGTGTTACTGAGTAAGGCATTAACTGAGGAAGATGGCAGAGTTTGAGGGAGCCATGTTTTGTTTCAGGACAGGAATGTGCGTGCTGTGTGCATGCAAACCAGTAGTAATTGGTGTTCTCTGCAGGCAGCGGGATTGAGATTTCTGTGAATAATTTAAATTTCTTTTTAAAACTCATTATTTTCCCTTTCCCTGTGTTATAGTTTGCTGTCTTCATTTAGTTGGTAGAGTTGCTTGGTGTTTTGAGAAATGCTGTGTAAATAATAAGCTAACAATTCCTATTCATCAATTCTTGTTCATGCTGTTTGAGACCATTAGGCAGACACTGGGCCCCCTCCTACCCGTGTCAAATTGCTGTGTGATTTCTAAATAATGATTTTGTGTCACATAACTTAGGTTAACAGAAACTCCCGGACCGAAAACCTAATGCTAATACTTTGTATTTGGTATTGTAAACATAAGTAATAAAAGGCTGCCTTATGTAGCACAGTATCTCTCATACTGGATATGCAGATTTTAGATGATTTGCAATCAACATATTACAAGATCTAGGAAGAGATTTGTACAGCACCAGTGTCATGCTAGTTTCCATTAAAATCAAAGGGAGTTCTTCTGCTGGCTGCAATTAAAGTAGCTAGACAGCACTGAGCCACAGGGTTAGAGCTGGCACATCTCTCCAATTACAGGTATCTCAATCAAACCCCTTCGTACTCCTGTTTGTTTGCTTATTGGATGGATACCACATGGGGGTATGTGGAATCCCCCCTACCAGGGGAAAGAACCAAGCAAGTCAAGTTGATAATCTCCTGTCACTCTTTGCAGCAGCATAGCAGTTTTCTATTTATTGGCATGCTTTAGGATGTGAAGTTATGCCACTGTAAAATACCCTTTTAACTATATCACAACAATTCATTAAGTTGATACCCTAGGTCATAATTTAATAATTCTAATCCAGAAACTGCCAAAGGAATCTACTCTGAGGCTTGCAGCTGTATTTCCCCATCTAGACTGGAGTACGTTTTCAATGTAGGTATGTGCAGTATGTTTAATTCCTCTGATTATTGAGATACCTACAGGTAACATTTCAGGCTTAGTGGGGAGAGGAGAATTTGCTACACAGGGAAAAATTTGAAAAATTAGTATTTAAGCTCTCCTTTCTTGAAAATGCCAAACCTTAAATTGTGGATACAGAAGGAAGATTTCTGTGAAAAAGAGGCTTCTAAACTCTGAACTCTTCAGCTTGAAAATACCTTAAGATGACTTCTGCACATGCAGTTTCATGCAGGAAGCTGTAAGTGACAAACAAGACCTACTGCCTTCTGAAAATTATGAGCCGCACCATTTCCCCAAAGCACTGGCAGCATTTTGTTGTCACTGTTAAATCCAGCCCTCAGTAACTGGCCAGCTGTACGGTCATCCAGGAGGTGGAGGGGACGTGGTGACACTGACTGGTTTCTCCAACGCAGACTAAAGGTACTAAAACAGTCTAGATTTGTTTCAAAAAGAAATAAATGTTTATTGGGGCCACCCATGATACAGCTGCTGACCATACGGCAGTGTGTGTGTGTGTCTGCTCCCGTAAGGGCTGTACCATACAAGACCATCCTTGCTAAACTCATTCATTCAGAGACTGGTACCACAAGAAGACATGGACTTGCCTGCTTCCCTGCCTTTCAGCAAACCTGGAGAAATACTGAAAACACAGCAGGGCTGCAGACTGCTGTAAAAGCAGAAGGTGACAGGTCTGTGGAAGGGTGCAGGCAGGATGAGGGAAGGCATGTCCTCCTTCTGAATGGTGGCAGGTCCCTGAGCCACATTTACGAGCAGTTTCCCAATAATACGGGGCTCATGTGTCTGGACAGGCTGTTTGAATCCCTGCTGCCTCAGCAGCATTTGGATTTGCTTGCCACTTATAACCAAAGTTAGCTGAAGGGCAGGGATTGGAAAATGAAATGTTCCTAAAACATAACTGAGAGCTCGTGATGTGGTGGAGGGGAATGACGTCCAAATTGATGTCTCCACAGTGGAAAAGAGGGCAGCAGGAGCCCAGCTACTTTAATTAGGCACTGGAGGATCTGGATGGGAGCACGCTGCAGGAAAGCAGGCTGGGAAGTTCACAGACTACTTGTTATTAGGAGGGCAGCCTGCAGGGGCTCAGGGCTTGCCTACAAAGTTTGTTTATAATGCAGCACATTCTCCCAATCTTCTCTAAAGGAAGCCTGCATGGGGCTTAGAAAGCAGATTTAACTCTTTGCTGGGTCCTGTTCAACATTAAAACACACAGCAAAGCTGAGCCTCTTTTTTTCGCCTAACCTCGCCTGCTTGCTCTTGCAGCTTTTTCCTGTCTCTGACCTGAGAACTGTTTCTTGTGAGTGTTGTGGGTCACACGCACTCCTGTGAATGTGATTGGATTTGTCAAGCTGTCTTGTCAGAACAGAAGAGCTACTTATGCTCAGGAACTTCATGATCCCCAACAGGATGGGAAAAGACAGGGCAGCAAAATCTCCCTATAGGTAAAAGATCCTGCTTCCATGTGGTTTAAGAGCTACTTATTTTATTTTTATTTAAATATAAAAAGGATTTGAATGTGCAGAGGGCAATCAATGCAGGCGTTTGTGATCCTTTTGGATGAAACAAAATTAATTTTAATCTCTCAATGTTTGTACGGGAGGGAGCAGCAGTATTTATTTGGCAGGTGTGTAGGCACTCTTTCTCTGAAGCACACAGTAAAACAAAGCATAACAAATCTGTATTTACAAATCTGAGGAAGCCTGCACTGCAGTCAACATATTAAAGTTCTTTCAGCAGCTTGAGAGATGATTTGCATTGAGTGCCTTAGCCCAGGTTTACTGAGACAGAGGAAGGTGTTGACACAATATGTGTTTGAAACATTGCTTACATTTTCTCACATGAAACTTCAGCTGCTTCTTCGAAGTTTGCCACATGCTGAGATGAAGCAAGAAATACTTAAAAAAATTCCTTGTCATATGCTTTGCTAGATGAGAGAAAAGATAAGAAAGCAAGTACAAAGATGCAGAGGAATTATTTCCACCCATTAAAATCTTGAGTTTGCAGTCCCTTATTCACAAATTTAGCTAGAGGGAGAAGATTAATATCAGAATTCTGCTAGCAGCATTAGTTGTATGCTTGGGAGAAATCAGGAGCTGGGCTTCAAAGTGCTCTTTATTCGGTGAAGGTTATACCATTTAAGGCTTGGAGAATGCTGCTTAGCAGAAAGAGGTAATTGGAAGGCAGGAGTAAATGCCACTGCTCCAACAGCATGGAAAAGTGTAAAACACCATTGCCATGTGCATCAGGCTGCAAAATAAGGAAACCCATCTGGGAAATAATGGTTCAGAAAATTGCTGTGTTAAGGAATAATGGAAGGGCTGCTCCACCCTCTTGTTGGCCCTGAGGAGGTCAATGGAAAGATAGGTGAAAGGGGGGAAGCAGCTTAAAGAACCTGTGTGTTCCCTTTGCAGGCAGGAGGAAACAGGAAGAAAGCATACATTCCCCGCAGGTACAGGACAGCTCTTCCTCCTCTCCTTCTTAGCTGCCTTTTTTTTCCCTGGAATCTTTTCATGTAATCTTTGAATTGAAGTTGGCTCTTTTCCATAAGATGTGCATCAATTCCTGTAGAGCTGAGGGTTTGGTAAAGGCACAGATCTCTGTTACTCACTGGGCCAGATGTGATGTATGCATTCTTTCAAATAACACAGTTTCAGGTGAAGAAGCCTAGGAAGAAACTCCACAGCTGGAGAAATAATACAATGCAGATTGTGGCCCCTGTTCATTTTAACTAGCACTGTTGGCTTCCCGAGGCTTGGTATTTCTGACAATTCCAATTTTCTTCCAGCAGAGGAATGCCCACCTAAATCATAATTCAGTTGCTTGCAGGAAGGATGGAGCTGACATGCACCAGGACTAAAGGAAGACAGTAGTAGTATTTTGTCCCTTTCACACCCTAAGATAGATCCTAAATAGACAGTTTGAAGAGTTAAAATCAAGCGTGCTAGAGAGATGCTGGTGAGGGGATTCTCTAGTCTAAGAAAGCAGGTAGAAGGGATGTCAGCAAGAAATTTGCTTGTCTCACTCTATTGGCTCCCTGTTGTGCTAATCTCCAAAAGAGTAGGAGGCTGCAAAGCAGGCTGGATCAGGCTCCCCGCAGCTCCTGTTGTCCAACAAATCAGTCCTAATGGAGCACAAGGACAGAAAGTTGTCTTAGGAGTAGAGGCCTGCTCCTGGAGAGAAGAAGAAGATTTACAGACAGGTACACAGCTTGAAAAGTTGTTGGCTGTTTGCCATCCTTCTATACACTTGCTGATGAAGCCAGAACAAAGTGAATGAAATTAAACCTCATTAGAGTCCCGCTGCTTTTAACTAACCCAGTAGTTATGTCACTCTGGGGTTTGTTTGTTTGTTTGTTTGTTTTCCCCTAAAGTGTACCAGCCCCACAAAAGGAAGGCCAGAAAGCCACGGGCCTCGGAGGCTATGTTCAGATGAAGGTCCCTAAACTAGCCCTTTCTAGCAAGAACAATTCCAGCTGTTGTAAGAGGAGTGACTCCTTTCTCCTCACTCAGTACCAGAAAACACAGTAAGTGACAGCAGAGCTGAAGGGAACATGCTGTCCTTGTTACTAATCAGAGGAGCTTTGCTCTTGATTTGTAGCTCTCCTGTACTAATCAGAGGAAATATGATATGGAAAAAGATTTGAGTGGTTGTTTTACATCGCTATGTTCATTTGCCCACCATTCATAAGACCTCTGGATTATATGAAAAAAAAAGTAGCGCTTATATTTTCTCCCAGTGAAAAAAAGGATTGCCCTGGTGTAACTGAGGGTTCCCAAGTCTAGCTAGAGTTTCATGGGGAAGGAAAGACAGACAAGTTTAGTGACTTCTGAGAGCTCCTCCATCTAGACAGCCTTTTGAATAAGGTCTCTGTATGTGTCAGAGTTCACGACACTGATCCTGCTCTTCGGATCCTTCAGCTTTTCAAGTACTCTACAAGAAAATCTATGTGAAAGCTATTGGGTACCACCTTGTGTGGCTTAATTTGTTTTGTTTTGGTCTAAGTTTAAATCATTGCAGGTGTTGATGTCACTTTAACTCTGCTCCCATCTATTCCTGCAAATCCCATGTAAACCTTTCCTTGGTGGAAATCTTTTCTTTTTAGTGCTTTGGCAACATGGATGACAAAACGGGTGACAAAATGTGATACTATCCATTAAGTCTGGCCCAACTCTACCTCATTTGGGTTTGAGTGACTTAGTGACTTAAAAATGCTAAAAAAGTGACTATTCACAGCTTCTCCTTGTTTCAGTGACATTCACAGCTGTTGTGGTTTCTTTTGAACACTGCATTTTTACCAAGGTCCATTTTATTTCCTTGTGCATTCCACAGCATTCCACAGCTTTAAATTGCACTATCATGGGTGGAAAGCTGGACCTGATTCAGCTCTAGGGGAATGTAAACAAACCTCGGTATTTCTACACTGTAAAAACCATGTTACTGTTTTCCACAAATACTCGAGAGGAAAATCATGATTTTTTGTCACAGTGCAAAGATAACTGTACAAGTTTATGGATGTTCTTCTGCAGCAAGGGTGCTTCTGTCCACCTGCCCTAATTCAGTCTTCAAGTCCTCCTGTGTTGAAGCAGAATGTGCAAGTCACCTAAGAGCCACCCCTGCAAGTGTGGCATCTATTCTGGGCTAGGTATCTTGGCATACGTATTCAGCAGATATTATTGCACATTACCAGCCTATGTCTAGAGAGATCCTGTGCAAAAGGCTTGCAAGATGGGTCAGATTAATCTCTGACAACATTAGTAGGTGGGATGGGATCCATCTCCCCAGATCTTTAGTTTAGTAGCTATTTAGGTGTAGGCAAGTGAGTGTAGGTTCAGATATAGACTCTTCTTTAAAAAAAAAAAAATTGCTTTGTGAAAGAGGTTGAGACTGTTTCATGACCTGCCATTGTAGACTTGAATACAAATATTCAGTTTGCCTGGGGACCTTGTAGTAGTTGACTTTCAAAGAAAACTTTCTGTAGAATATGCAGGCTTTCATGTTTGCTTTTTTGAGGGTTTCTCTTCTCATTTTCTCTGTCAGAGGTAAGTGGGTTGTCCTGATGCACCAGGAAACAACCTCTGAGAGGAACACAAGCTTTAAAATACAGATGCTCTCTGTGTATAGAAAGAGAAATATAATTCAGAACTAATCACCTAAAATAGGAGCCAACTGTGCTTCTGAATCTGATTGAAGCCCAGGCTGAGGGGGGCAGTGGAAAGCTGTGGATTGTATTCAAAAGAATCCACTAGAGTGGAAGCAGTGGGAATGTGACAGAGTCAGGAACACAAAACAGTGGGGCCTGAAACTTTAATCAGCCCTAAGGCTGTGTGCAGAATTCCCTGTTTCTTGTAGATCCCAGCAGAGTTTCCCAGTTCAGGTACTGAGTAAAGGGGTGCTCCATGAGTCCAAGAGGCAGAAGCTGCCTGCTTTCTCCTGTATGCTGTTACTGTGGGGAGATTTTTGCTGGTAAATGTTAGCACTCAAGTGATGCCCACGATGTGTGCTCTATAGCTACACACAGCTCCTGTGCTTGCAGTCCCACACCTCAAGGAGCTGCTCCTTAAAGTCTCCCTGGGCTGCCTCCCAGCACTGTGAGCCTTTCCCTGGTGTGGGACCTAAGAGCAGATGCCAGCTCTTTGGAGAGCAGAGAGTTAGATGGCAAATTCAGCCAACAGTCCCGACAAAACTATAGAACAGCATAATTATAATAAAGTTTTAAAATATTCCTCTATCACTTGGATGAATTTTTTCATTTTCCACTCTGAGAATAACCTCTGGTCTCCTGTGGAAATGCATCTAGCATTTAAATGGAATCTACATGCTTCCCTTGGACATTCAATTTTGGCTAGAGCTTTCAAAAGAAAAATAAAAATCAGACAAAAGACACTTATTCTGTGATAATGGTTCTGTTTCAGTGGTGTCTTTTAATTATGCTAGCCGACTGTGTAAACTTAATTGCATTAGAGGCTACTAATTATCTGATTAGGAAATGCTTGGCTGTAATAGCTTATTTTAATGAATTGACTATGGATGCATGTGATTTTTAGTTGTTTAGCTGTTACCTCAAATTCTTAAACTCCATAAGCTGCATTTTGTCTTTTTTTTAACTTTTAATTTTACATCTAATATGTGAAACATGAACATATTTTTTGCAATCTGGAATGGTTGCATATGTTTTCCTGCCTTCCTGTAAGTGATCACGTCTCTGTTGTCATTCTTTCGCTGTGGTGGGTTTTGTGTGGCTGTTTCTTCCTATTTTTTTGTACCCTCCTTTCTCTTCGTCACATTCGTTTCTACTAAGTGACATGGGAAATTTTATTTAGAAGCTGAATTGTATTTAATTTGTCTCAAGAAGGAGATAGTGGGGTATTCTGAAGTATTTGAGATAGCGCAAGGGTTGCCAGAAATTGCATGGGAAAAAAAGATGGTGTAGAGATTGTGTCTTCTGGCTAATGAATTTCAGAGGATCTGGTCCTTCAGATCATGTGCAGGCCTGGATTGTTTGGCTGAATGTGGGCTGTCGCATCCATCCTAGGGGTCATGGCCAAGTGATGCTATAGGAATGAGAAGCAGAGATGTGAGACTGACTAATCTCATTTCACCAGCTGCTTATGCTCATTCTTGTGAATGCACTGAATCTCTAAGTAGAGTTGTGGCCAGGAACATTTCTGAACAACTGTCCAGGCTAAAACAAGGCATTTGTTCACTTGGTTTCAATTGATTTTCAAGGAGTGATGCCTTAAAACATTTCTTGGCCTTTTGTGCACTTTCTGAATGTCAGGGGGATTTTGGAGTCATTGCAGAAATGATGATAAAGGAGATGAGATGAAATGGAAGAAATTTGAGGTCTTTCAAATTCCCCTATTCATTTAACCTTTCTGAAGTGGCATATGAGCCACCCATATATTTTTGAAGCGATGGAAAATATAAAAATACTTTGGCATAGACTTTATTTAAGATAACTTTCAATCTTGATTTTCCAGTTCTGGTCATGTTGAACAAAATATGCACTCTCGAAGTGAAATATAATTGCTTCGTGTGGCAGACTTTTTGCCTCTGATTAGGAGCCAGAGTTGGTTTAAAACCCAAATGTCCGGCTCAGAAGTAGCAGCAAAGTAATGACAGCAACTGGAAATTCATCTTGCTGCTGAGAGAAATGTCTCTGGAGAGTTGCTGTTATTTATGTACTTGACCCTACCCTGATGTTTTGGTACCTGAGGAGGGCTGACATCTAGATCTGTTTGCGGAAAATTTCCATTGAAGCTTCCCAGTTGTGGTTTAGTTTTGTTCCCATGCCCAACTCTTGCTTTGAGTCCTGTCTTCCTTTACTGCATGCTTTCTCTTGGATGCATCCAAAGCGGACTTCTGAATATTCCCATGGAATAGCAGGCAGTCCTGCTTAATAGATAGGTGGAGAAGGCCCAGATGCTATTGAATGAGATCTGTGACATCCCCTCTCTCCCTTCTGCCCTCCACCACTCCCATCTTCCCTTCTGAATAGAAATGCCCAGCACAGATAGACTAAGTTCATCATTTTGTGTTTGTTTATTCAAAACTTACCCATTTCATTTTCTTTTCGCCTGCAGTATATAACTCTCATGAGTTTGCTGCTGACTAAATGAAACCTCAGACCCCTTTAATCTGCTTTGAGAGTGTAGTGGGAACCTCTTGCTCCTTCTCATGGCACTACTACCTCAGAGCATTTAGGCCATGTGGGCTTACAGCAGCAGGCAGGAAGATTTTCCTACTGGGAAGTAGTGCTGGGAGCCTTGTGGTGTTGGGAAGTAGGAGAAGTGTTGTCTAGGACTGGGTGAAATGCTGTGACATCAGTTCACAGGATCTCTGGTTGAACCCTGCCTGGCTTCCTTTGGTTGTGACTTAAGGATTTTTCCTGGTTTTTGCCCTTGAAGTCAAGCAGTGTTAATAAGGGATTTAACACTTTCTGGGTAACATTTAAATGTGTCAGAGCAGCATATCCTGATGCTTGGGGAAAGGTGTGCAAGATGTATCTCCTCTCACCTCCCCAGTCTAGGATAGAAACACAGGCCTACAGACAGGCTCTAGTGGCAAAGGATTAGGGCAGCTATGGAAAGCATCATTGTGACAGAAATGTCAGGGTGGGTTTTTAATTCAGCAGAAGGATCTCCAGACTCCTGCTGAGGTTCCCTGAGCACATGTGAGGATCCCTGGCCTGGAGAGGGACTGGTACAGCCTGGCACTCTGTGGAAGGGCATCAGTGCCTGCTGTAGCCTGGCTGCAGGACGGGTTTTGCTGCATGGGCAGGGAAAGCCATGGACAGCAAGAACCAGAGGAGGGGAGGAGGAGAAAGCCAGAAAGCAGACATATACAGCTAGAAAGAAGGGGTTAAGGTACTAGTTACTGTTCAGTCTTCTGTCACTCTCTGAAAGGCTTGTAGAGAGCAATTAGCAGCTGGAAAGCAAACCTCTGTCCTGCTGCAGTCTCTGCTTTTGCTGCCAGGTGCTGCAAGTAAAGGCAGGCACTGCCACTTCACATTTAATTGCTGCTTGGTGAATAAGCCTTTGGCTTTTTTTCTTTTTCCTTATTTCCACCTCCAGAGTCTGCAGGTGGAAGAGCCAGAAGAAATAGCTTTGGGAACTCCTAAAATTACTGCCCTGCAGGGCTGGTGATAAGAATTAATCTCAGGCATTTTTCTTTTTCTTCTGCTGTCTTTGGAGAGAGGGGGGAAATAAGGGGAAAGGTGTGTGAAGATACCCTGAGACAGTCTTCTGCCTTTTTTTTTTTTTTTCCTAAAGAACAGGTATAGCTATTAGCTGTCTGATGGGAGAAAGAATATAAATGGAGAGGGAAGGAATTACAGTGCAGTTATTTTTTTTTAGGGGGAAAAGAAAAAGATGGACTTCTGTGGTTTGTGCTTGAATATTTTTCAAGGGATTGGTGCAATCTATAATGCTAGATTATGCAGACTTTAACAGAGTTTTCCTAATCAAACAAAGCATTTCTTCAATGCTTTACCAAGATTGCACAGCATGAGCACATAATGACAACTAAGTTTAGGCACTTGCCGTGCTGAAGGTAGCCAGTAATCTTTAATTTGCTGAATATATTTGCATGGCAGTGTTGAATATTATTTCCATCTTCAGAGATGCAGTTATTACAACTATTCCCCTCCCCAGTATCTGATAGCATTAATGCCAAGATTAACTTTCTCTTTTCTTTCCTAACAAAAAAGAGATTGATGTAATAAAAAGTAAATTAGTATAGGCTACTAAATGGGAATAGCCAGCTATAAATAACCAAAGCATTTCCTCTTAATTACAGTTTTGATGTTTGCCTTGACATTTTCTGGTTTTCCTTCTAATATATTAAAAATCTGACAGTGAGGGGCTGGGAAAGAACCTTAGGAGAACTGCTGCTACTTTTCATTAATTTAATACATGATTTTTTCTTCAGTGTAAGATTTTCAAAGTTTAAAGATTCAGAAACTTCAATTCCATGGAGCCTGTGATATCTCACCTCCCACGCTGATGCGGCGTAGGTGCGAAACTTGTCTAAAAGGTGTTTGTGAAAGGGTAGCAATGGCCAGTGCAATAATGGTTAGTTTGGGAAGGAAAAAAATATCCGCAGATGCTAAAAATATGATTAATCATGTAGAAGTAGATTGGAAATTTGCATGCTATGAAAATCACAGATCTAATTTGTTCCCAGAGGATATCTTTAAGTACAGCTCCATTGACTTTAATAGAGTTACTTGACACTTCAGAGTCATGTCAGCGAGAGGACAATCGAACCCAATTTCCTTAGAGTAAGCAAGTGCTGGGGAATTTCAATCAGCATTTTTTTCAGGTTTTGGTTATGAAATTGAAGCTGCATATATCCATCTCAAAGATAACTTTTTAAAACTTATTTGTATTTCTTTTTGACTTTGTGATGAAGGGCAATGAAAAGGAAAGGTGTCTTGTGTTGAAATTGGTGAAATACGTTTGCATACTTCTCTACTGGCTGTAACTTGACACACAGTCCTTCAGGATGGGATGTGGTTGGCACAACCAGAAACACAAAGTAGCAATGCAGACCCCAAAATTATAGTCTTGTGTTGGTAGCTGGCACACACCTCAGACCTTACCGGGAAATTTGTCATCTTGCTCATCAGTGCAGGACAGTTCCTGGCACCACCTTCCATAAAATCACCGTGATCATTCTCTGGCTTCCCTCTCAGTGTTGCTTGAGGCTGCAACCACACTGGACTGCTCTTACTGTCACCCAGGCATGTTGTTTTAATTGCAGCCATCTGTCTTGCTGCTGCTGCTTACAGTGTGGAGATTCTTCAGGGCTTCCTTCAAATTTGATATTAAATAGGTGCTTGTTATCATGTCATAGAATCACAGAATGGTTAGGCATGGAAGGGACCTTAAAGATAATGTATTTCCAACCCTCCTGCCATGGCCAGGGACATCTTCCACTAGAGCAAGTTGTATAAAACCCCCTCCAACCCCAACCAATTTGAGTGCTGTTGTTGCTGAGGCTGAGACACTTCAGTTTGAGGTGGTTCCAGACACGTGGGAGAGGAGGGGAATGTCAGCCTTCCCCCTCTGTTTAGCTGTTTGGCGTCATGTAGAGATGAATTTTGTCATGTGAGCAGGGAAGAGAACGTGTTTTCTGTGTGAGCCGAACACAACAATTAGGCAGCAGGAGGAGGTCGAGCATCAAGACTGTAAATCCTGGATTGTGAGGAAAATCTCCATAACCCTAGACATTTAACACAGCTGGAGCTCTATCTGCTCTAGCTCTGTTGGCATTGATCCTGATGTGGGAGAGGAGGAGGGTCAGACTGATTATTGGTCTTTTGTGCCTTGCTCAATTCAATTCTAAATTTCTGCCTCACTGAAATGTTTTGATAGATGGGAATCTTCTTTTAACTCCCCTTGAGATAAATGCTTCTATTGAGCCTTGCTTTTGTTTTACTGTGCAACATCCAACTCGATGCTGCACTCTGAAATACCTTGAAGCACAGTACAGTAATTAAGGAACAGTTTTGTGCATATAAGACAAAAGACAAGTCTTTGTTGAAGTTGCAGACAGCCTCAGCCTTATTTTGGTTAATTTTGGGTATGTACCAAGATATCAGTGCATGACTTTGTGGATTTGATTTATTTTTAAAAAACTTCTTGTAGAGGTTTGAGTAAAGTAAAATTTTTATTTGATGAGGTAGAAAATATTTTCTTAGATCTAATTGATTTGTTTCAGAAAACAACCTAAAAAGCCTCAAACTAGCTGCACAACTAAGGTAAAATTTATAGCTGAATTTCTCCCCACTTGAAGGTGGGGTGAAATGATGTTTGCAGTCCTTTCAACAAGACCTCAAACCTGACATCTTTTAAGAAAACAGAGCAGTTATGGCATACATTACATACATGACCATTAATTTAGCAACACAAAGGGAACTTTTAAAAGGTATAAAAAGGAAACAGGACTCTGATCCGTTTCCACAGTAGTAAAAAATTGGCAGTGGAGTTCCAAAGGGTTTGTGCTGGGATCAGTGCTGATACTTGTTCATATTCATCTATTCATTCTCAATAGATTCATAAATGAAATGGAAAAGGGGAGAACTATTATTAAGCACATGATTTAGTGCTATCAATAAACATTATTCACAACAGTAAAGATGAAGGCTGACTGAAATTTATGGAAGGACCTTATGAAACTCAGTGGCTGGGCAGTAGATGGGCAGATCAAATTAAACATAGATAAATGTTAAGTGATGCATGGAGGGGAAACAATCGTAGTTTCACATATTATATGATGGGTTCTGGACTGGCCATTAAGTTCCTGGGAGGCAGATCAGAGCTTATGGCAGAGTTCCCTGAACACATCAGCTCAGAAATCAAAAAGCCCAGCAGTATTGGCATTATTAAAAGTTGAATAGAAAGGAAAACAAAATCATGGTACTGTACAAAGCTGTGGCTTGCATTTTGAAAACTCTGTGTGGTTCTGGTCCCTTCATCTCAAAAAGAACGTGATTCAACTTGGAAAAGTTTCAGAGAACGGTCAGGGCCTGATGAGGTGTTGTTGGGAGTATGATGATAAGTAACAACACTGAGTGGTATGAGAAAGGTGACAGGGCTCAATTAAGTACAGTCTGCTTCACTAGAAGAACCTGTGGTCCAGGTTCTAAAGACACAAATAGAGTTTTCACGTGAGGTTTAATTATAAGCTAGAAGCCTTTGTAACAGGATACTATGAATACAAAAAAATGTCATGGTTTCTGTGGAAGACTGGATGAATTCATGCAAGAGACAAGTGGTTCCCCAGAGTCCTGGGGAGGTTTATGAATGGGGAGAAGTACCAAATATGACTGATCTGTTCTTACTCTTTTACCTTGGCATCTGCTTTTTGTAGTGGTCAATGAGAGGATACTGGCTCAGACCGACCTTTGGCCTGACCCAGTGTGTTACGTTTATCTTCTGAACAGATGGGCTGCAGAGTCTCTCTGATTCTTATAAATAAAAACTTGAAATGTATTTTAGATCTGGAATGCACAGCAAAACTCTCCTTTAGCTGTGTTGTCTCTGCCTACTTTGATGCCATTATGGCAACCTTCCTATCTGATTTATCTATTATTACATCAAAATTGCCCTTGTGGTAAAATACCTAAAGGGGGCTTGTAAGAAAAAAGGAGACAAACTTTTTAGTAGGGCCTGTTGCAATAAAACATGGGGTAATATTGTAAACTAGAAGAAGGTAGATTTAAATTAGATATAAGGAGGTAATTTTTTATGATGCATGTGATAAAACACAGGAACAGGTTGCTTAGAGACATTGTAGATGTTTCGTCCCTGGAAGCATTTGAGGTGGGGCTGGATAGGTCTCTGAACAGACTGATCTGGTTGAAGATGTCCCTGCTTACTGCAGGTGTGTTGGACTAGATGACCTTTAAAGGTCCCTTTCCAACCCAAACCATTTCATGATTTTATGAAAAACAATTTCTTTCTTTTCGGTCCCTCTGCTGTCCTCCCCAAAAGATAATTGAATCATTTAAAGGTTTCTAGAAAAATCTGAACTCTTCTGTGCTGATATAACACTTAGATAAACTGGCCAAGAACTCTCATAACCAACAGCATACAGACTGGGGCTTGAGCCTAGAGTGCACAACTTAGCAGAGCTCTTCTTGCTCAGTTGGGGTACTCTGGGTGTTTCTCCAGGGTTTTCTGCCTGCCATAACAGGTATGTGTTTGATTTCCTCCTTGTTCAGGGGAGCTTGTCACACTGGGAAGCTGAAATCAAGTTAAAGCATAGGTAAAAATCCTGTGGGAAATCATTCTGCAGGTACACAGCTCTTACACATCTTTATATGCACATAGGTGTTTTATTCGTGGACCTTCGGTCCCAACATTCCTCATGTGGTGAGGCAAGATTATCAAGGGATGCAACATCACTAGCAACCAGCATTTTTTGAAATCCATCTATGTTTTGCCCTTGTGTTTTTGGAAACAAATCCCATCTACCTCTGACCTTTTGCTTTTGAAAATAATCAGTAAATCACCATGGTGCTTTAGCCTTTCTTGGAAGGTCATGCTTAATTGTGTAGATCATTTGCATGTGGCTGTGATCTTGCTATCCCTGAATCTGCAGAAGTCCCTGGAAAGACCTGAACAGATATTTGACATGTTGATGCAGAGGAAAAAAATGTCCTGGCATACTTCTTATCTCCTCTGGCAGTGACTGTAAGAAGCCAGAATCCAGGAGGTAGTAGGGAGGACAAAAGACAACATTATGTTTTTAATGAGATTTAGCACAGATGGTAGGGAATTGTTAGATTTTAATTTATAGTCCTGTAATTAAAATCTTTAACATCAGAATTGTGATGTTCATTCAGAGAAACTTATGGGAAAATCTAAAACGAAATTCTGTCTTTCATTTCTTTTTGTTTATGACAAAGCATCTAAAACACCAGAGTCTGGGTAGAATACTTCCTCCTGCTGTCAAGGTTGGCTTTATCTGGGTAATAGGTCAAAGCAGAGGCCTTCAGGGGCAGCTTGAAATGTATTTTAGATCTGGAATGCACAGCAAAACTCTCCTTTAGCTGTGTTGTCTCTGCCTACTTTGATGCCATTATGGCAACCTTCCTATCTGATTTTGTCTATGATTATATCAAAATTGCCCTCGTGGTAAAGTGCTCTATAAACTTTAATTGAATTCTGCTAAGTTTACTACACTCTCACAGGCAGGAGGAGGCTGTAATGGATTTTTGTGTGCAATGTAGTTATTTCTATTTTCTGAATGCATTTGAAAAGTTGGCAGATGTTAAGAGAGAGGACAGAATAACAGAAGTTGTCCACATTGTGGACCCCTCCTAGGACACTTGCATATAAATTGTGTCCTCAAACATGGTGCCCTTAGACATGACATTTGAAAAAGTTCAGGTACCTTCTGGCCCTGCCAAAACTCATGTACCACTGTAAAACAATAAGAAAATGAGTAAGCACTGCCAGAAACCTCTATCCCTGTAGATCCTTGTTGATTCAAAAACACATACGTAATCCAGACAACAGAAAATGCCACAAGCTGCAAAAGAGGAAAAGTCAAATAAAAATATTTGCTCTTCTGAGCAGAGAGCAGCCACACACTTTGCACGGTGTTTAACCTTGAGTGTGCAATGAAGGAAAACTAGCAGGTTTCTGCGAAACCAAGAGGGCGTGTTTCTGTCTGGTAGTAAAGCCAATGCTTGAGAATTGGTACTAGGTATCCCAGATCTCCCTTCCTAGGAGATTACAACAGCTTCAGCGGCTTCCAGGCAAAGCAGGGATAACTGCCATGAAGGAAAAAGCAGACCACACCCCAAAAAATTGGTACATGAACTAAAGGCCACAGGCTGCTGGTCATCCACATGATGCTCATAGAATATTGTGGGTTCCTTTGCACAAATTGCTGAAAACTGAAGGCTTTGTGTTTGGATGACTATCTTTTGAGGAGTCATGAATGTCAGCAGATTGTTGGAAGAAGCACCCTGCAGGCATCAAGAAAGCAGTGAAGAAAGGTTCATCTGAGGAAGGAAGTCTCGGCAACTGCAGTGCTGAATCACAGACAGAGTAGGACTGCTGAACTTCCCCTGGCTTCCTTAAAAATTGAGGTGCAGTTTGGCTGCCACACTAACCTCTGGAGAAGTGCAATGTTTCAAGTTTAAGTGGTTACCAAAAATAAGGCAAATGTTGATTTCTTGCTTAAACTGGCAAACTGAAATGAGTATCTGCCTGTTGCAAGTAGATTTTTAACTCCTGATAAGGAGACAAGATTTTCTTTCATGTAAAGCAAAAAATTTTTCATGGTCAAATTCTTTGCAGAAAATAGCCTCTATTTATGATGTAGAATTGTAATAGGGTTTTTCAGGTAATGCTGATCTTCATCCTTTGGTCAGGGATCTCATCGGTTGAAATGCCCCTATTCAAATCATCAACAACACACAGGCAGTTCAGAGTGTTCCTGTTTTGTTTTGTTGGGTTTTTTTTTTATTTCATTTGTCAGTCATTATCAATTTGTGCTGTTTGTTCATATTATTTTTTTAAGCAGAAAAAAAAGAAGGTAAACCAACTGCAGGAAGGATTTTCCCCTCCTTTGATTCTGAAATTCTCTTTTGATTCCTAAAATACAGCTGCTTAAGCTCCTGGGACTTTGTTCTGCTTATATTCAGTTGAGTAACAGTCCAGCTGATTCCAGAAACCTCTACAATCTGCAGTTTCTCATTTAATAATGCAGAATAAACAGTTACTGATTTACATAATTTATGTTTCCCTTGTTTCCAGTGCAGTTTCCTGATTACATTAACCAAATCATGCTTTTACTTTCTCACCTTTGAAGTTCTTACTTTGAAAGCTGAGTATATCTGCTTTATTAATTCAGCGTAGGTGACATTAGGAATGGGCCATGGCCCACAGTGCACCGATTACAGGCAGATAAAACAGTTCCTCATTGATATGGATATATAATCAGTTTATTAAGGTAGGGTCTGTAGTTTGCAAGGAAACAGGGCACCCTAGTGCAAACTGCTTTGTTTAGTTAGAAAAAAAAAAGTAGTCTTGGAGGAAAATTTAACTAATAACTAATCAACTGAAGAAGACAAAAAACAGAAAGGAAAACAGATGGGAGAGAGATCACGTAGCTGCCATTAGTGAAGTTCTGATAATAGCTGAGACCTCCTCAGTGCAATGCACCTTTTCAGACCAATCTTTCCTTTCATTTCTTTCTTAGTTAAATCAAAGGTCTACCTGATGTTTCTATGTCATTTCAGTCCTTGTATTGCAAAACTGGCTTTAAATTGGAACTAAGAGAAGGTTTAAAGTGGCATTTTGGGTTTTTTGCCTCCCAAGTTTTATTTCCCCTTGTTTTGCTCATTGACTTGGGGGCTTTGTTCTGTGCTCTGTTTGGGTGCTACAAAACAGCCGACTGATGTTGCCAGGATCTATTCTGCATTTTACATAGTGCTCCTCAGACTGACTGTGCTCTGGTGTGACTTGCTAAATGTTATTTCCTGTCTCTTTCCAGGAGTCCTATGGGGCTAAAGTTTTAAATTTAACCTTTCTCCTTCAAAACTTATGTATTTTTAATTTATTTATGCATCTGTGAGAACAATGTCCCAACAAATTATGGACTGCCTTTTGAGTTTGGAAACAACTTCTGTTTTCATTTGGTGATTAATTTTCCTTAAAATGAGGAGCTGAGTGTCCCATTTGGGTACCCCTGAGTCCACACTGAGGATTAAAGTCTCTGCCTAGAGACATTTGAAAGTGTGAGTTGATGAAATGTAACTGATACAGCCAAGTGGAGCAACTGAGTATGTGCTGAAGATAGTTTGAATCTTGATTCTGACAGAACATGAATATAGTTGAGCATAGTGACATGATTTGCCTTTCCAAATCTGCAGTATTAAGGAAGGTTAAATATGCTAAAAAAACACTAGGCAGATGTCCTGCAGGTTGCTTAATAAAAGCTGGGCCCAGCTATCCATATTTAATGATTCTGTATTCAGAATGGACAAGCTTGCAATAGAGAAGACAAATGTTTTCTCTGCAGTCATCTCTACTTTTACCTTCATACCCTGTGTTAGAGGCAATCTTCATAAATCTTAAAGGATGTGCAGATCATTTTGCCCTGGTTAGCTTCCTTGGAGGTACTATGGACTTTCTCCTGGAACTACAAGCCTAGCTAGCAATTATTCATTTTACACCAGCCATTAGAGCTGGATGCTGATACAGAGAAGAGAATTGGGTGCTTCAGCTGGAAATGAGCAAAGCTGTACATTTTTGCCTTCTCTATCCTGCCTAGAAAGACAGAGAGGAGATATTACTCAGTGAAAAGTTGGAAGTTCTGGTACAATTATATTTTGATATGTGTACCTTGGACCATGTTCTCTCCTTCTGTTTGGAAATATTTGAGCTCATTTCTTGTCTTTCCGATGTGTGTGCTCAAACAGTTGCTTGTGTGTTGTGCTGCAGAGGGAGATTCACACCTCTTGGTCTAATGCAGCTAGTTTCGTTTTCTTGTGCACAAACTAGGTTAATTTTTCTCCATTGACTGTAAAGGGAACTTTGGTAAACACTGTGTACTGTTTTTGGCAGAAATCTCTTTTTACGGATTATGTAGGAAACTCAGGGAGTCTAAATATGCTGGTTTAGGTGTGGAATGTTTGGGCAGTGTTCATAGTGTGTCCCCCTTCCTTCTGGCATAGAATAATCTATTATAGGGAGGCTCGGGTGAAGAGAGCCTCTATAATCTATGCCATGCTGAAGTGTCCTTAAATTTATGCTCAGGTGTTGTCCTGAACAGTCATGTGGTTCTCTTGGTATTCTGTACATGTTCCTTTCCAAGTCTTATACATTAACACTCTCCAATGCTGCATTAAGCAATATATCTAATATCTCTCACTTACAGCTCATCCTTTCCTTGAGCAGAATTTCAGGTACAGGGTGTTAATTTCGGATATTTTAGTTCTTTTTAAAAGAACAGAATGCATAAGGGTTTATAGAAGGACCACAGTCAGTCTCCAGCCAGCCAGAGTCCACTTCTTTGAGTCTTCTCCAAATAAAGAAGCCATCTTAATGGCATTTTAGGTTCCATGCAGACAATGCTGTTTATGGGTAGTGAATCAACAGGAAAGCAAGGAATTAAAACTTCCAGCCTAGCAAAAGCTCCACCACACTTCATCTGTCTCATTAACCAGCAAAATAGCTGTGCTACCAATGCTCCAAACATGGCATTGCATTTCTTCTTGTAGCTGAGAAAATACCTTTCCCTGTATCATTTGTTGATTCCCTTGTCAGGTTGAGTTTGCTTTCCTGACTTGCACTTCCGCTGTGAACTTGCCATGGTGCTAATTTCCATCAGCTGTTCTAATGAGCTTGTTTCATTAAAGAAACAAACAAACAAGCAAAAACAACCAGAGAAAAGTTTACACACCCCAAACTTACAGCTGCTGTTGCAAGGCCTTGAGACTAAAATTGTTGTGAGGGAGCATTTGTGTTCTCTTCAAAATAAAACCCAAACCCATGCAAGCAACCAGATATCTATCTCAGCTGCTTACCTGTACCTCACACCTTGCTGCATGCATGTGCACTGTCATCTTAAAGTACATCAGAAGATCACAGTCGGTCTTTTCTAACATAGGAATGGTCACTCTTGAGTTTTCTTCAGTGGGGGAATTAAAAATCTGAGCCTGAAGGGTGAGTTCAAACTGTCTGTTGTTGAAAGGTCTGTGTCATGACATTGATTTGCTTGGCTCCTAGATTTCCTAGCCACTAAGAAATTCAGTTGTGAAAACGATATAAAAGAGGCATAAAAATATATGTGTTTTTCTTCTAGTTTTCTGCTTGCTGACATGTAGTATGTAAGCAGAGGGAACCATTTTGATGCCAAATTCATGAAGAGAAAATACCTAAATTTGTGTCATTTAAGTGCTGGAGCAGGAATTTTTTTCAGTTACAAGGTCAGCTTTTGAGGCTAAAAGAGAATGTTGTAAAAATTATTAGTGATTTGCACTTCATGATTAATAGGAAAAAATATTATTGTGAAATACAGATTAGATCCTTTCCCCTAACTCTGTCTTACAGAGTTGCAGACTATTTCATACTCAGGTTTCAGTAAGATCTTCAACTAAAGTTAAGATGGAAGAAAATTCTGACAGTACACATACAATTTGCTGGACTCTGTTGATTTCTGTCTATCCTGTGGCTGTATATGGCTTTTGATGTGTTTTCAGCTTTGAATTGGTTTCTCCATTCTTACTACCTCATACCACAGGGTATAACCCTGGACGAGCAGAGTTAAGAAGCAGTATTAGGACTAAAGGCTCTCTGTTTTCCTGGTATCATACTAGAGACTGGAAAATTGGAGTAATTTGGGTCTAAAACGAAAAAAAAAAATAATTAGAAATCAGCTAATGATAATATTTTACTGTAGAGAATATATGAGTTCTTTTAAAGTTCATGGATTAGCCTTTGTGGTAACATTTTTAAGGCTTTATTTGCAACAAGGAGGCTACAAATTAGGTTACATAAAAATAAAACTCCCTCCCCTTGCTATGAATCTCATCTATTATATGGACTATCTTATTCAGGTTCCCATGGAACTCTTGTCTCAACACAAAAGCTGAAAGTTTACATGATTTTGAAAGAAACAACTGGAGAAATTTATGGGCCTAATATATGCATGTCTGACACAGGAAGTCTGAATCCTGTGAGACTGAGAGTACATTCTGAGGAACCTGGCTTGGGAAGGGCATGAGCCATATGCGAGTTAACCTTGGGGGAAAGCAATGCATCCAGAAGTGACTATAAGTTTGTGGTGTTAGTGCTCTCCAAATGGCCTCCAATGGGTCATGCTGTCTGGGAACCTGTTCCCTCTCTCCCTTAGCTATAAGATGAACAAATTTAAATCCACTTGTGTTTTCTGTTTTACTTTTAATGTTCAACCCTTGAGTCTTGCATTCTATGGAAAGTGTTTCCTTCTTCTCTGGGTAGCTCAGAGCAGTTCATGTGCTCACAGAAGCATCTCCATTCTGAGTATTTGGGAGCTTTTATCTCTGCTGCAGCACAGATATTAAACCATTTCTTATCCAGGAGAATGGATTGATGGCCAGACAGGGAAACTGTGATAGCCCAAGGTTTATGTAAACACTGCAGCAATTCCTATCACCACACCAGCTCAGTGACAAGGTTTTACACAAACACCAAGGAAGGCAGCTAGCCAGCATTAGCAGGCTTGTCTGCAATTTGGAGATGCAGGTTTAGCTTCACGCTCAGGCAGTGCTCTGATGTGGATGTGAGCAAGTCACCCTGCCTGTGCTTTAATTCTTTTGGTAGCAGCATGGGGATATGAGCAACAGTTCTTCAAGGAAAAAGCAAAAAACCACAGGGTGCCCTAGTACACTGCTGATGAATATGTAAGTACCACAGGCAGTAATAGGCAATGCTGCAAAGCTCTTCTGTTTCTACAATGAAGAATACACTGCTTCTATCTCACTGTGTCTCTGTGTTCAGTACCTGCAGGAATGGAATTTTTTAATGAAGTGACAGTAATTTCACTCAGTAGGTTTGGGGCAAAGATTGCTAGTTGAGTATAGTGATGATAAATTAATATTGTTTTAGCTAGGTGAACTGTTACACTAGTTAGGAGGTTCCACTGACAAGCCCAAAATTACTTGGTTTAGGGCAGCTTGTAGCAATCAAAAAAAAGGACTTTTGCAGTGTCTTGATCAAATGTGAACTCAGACTCCAATTTCAGAACATGCCTCACTTTACTCCTTTTTATTTTGAGGACTTTTTATTCCTCAAAGATAGCTTTATATTTGGCATCATTCCTGAACACACTCTGCTGCCACACTACAAATGTGTCCACATGCTCTATTTTTAAACAGGGCTTCTAAGGCAGCTGCTGCTCTCACTGGTGTTTGCAGTGGAACACAGATGCCCAAGCCCTGCTGTGGCTGATGAAATGATACAGGCACAGCCTGTGCCTGCCCTGCCCTTCAGTTATCATCTCAGCAGCCACAGTAACTTTCCTGCATCAGCCCACAGGGACTTTGTGTGGTAGGATGGTGTAATTCCTTGATCTGTGCTACTTTTTCCTTAGAGCTTCTGAATCCTAGACTTTATTAAACCCTCCTCATCTCAGAATGTTAAGGCTGTATTCTGTGTTGCGGTTTCAAAGCCAAGAGATTCACAGAAATTAGGACTGGAAGGAACGGCAAGAATTCCTCTAATCTTTGCACTGATGCAGTGCAGGGCCAACTAAATCTATTATCCTTCACAGCTGAAAAAGAATAGGGGAGCTTTATTGGGAAGTATAGACATAGATCTTGAGATCTGTAATTGCAAACTTTCTCATGCTCCCATATTCTTAGAGCACTGCAGCCACAGCAGCAATATTGTGATGTTATTTGTGACAGATGACTCTGAAGACCCCTTAGGTCTGGAGATGCCCAAAGCAATCTGTTCTGTTTCTTATCCAGAACTTATCCACACTCAGTGGAACTTGGCTCCTGGGGATATGATACCTGCTGCTGCAACATTGACCTTTGCCAGCAGACACATGGAGCTTACTTCGTGCTATTAAGGAAGAAAGATGATACATTTTGGGTACTGCTCACGTTAGCAGACACTGATAAATACTTATAGTGGTAGATGTAGAAAGACATTTAATGCAAGGAGAGAAAACATCATTGTAAATTGTTGAGGTTTTGCTGGTTTGAGTTAATCCTGTTCTCTTAGGTCAAGTGGGAATTTGGGCTCTTGTGCATGACTGTTGTGTGCAGAAGAATCACAAGCTTCACAAATAAGGTATTTTTTCCCAAAGTGTGGATACAGGGTTTTAATTTTACTAGAGGTCACCTTTTGTCTCAAAGAACTCCTGTTTCCAGAAAAACAGTTCCAGAAGTAGGCTTATCTTTGATGAAATGTTTTGTCAATGTTGTGCTTGTAGAGATGGCTCTGATGATGTAGGTCATAGCCATCCCCTCTGTTTTGCTATTCCACAGATTAATACAGTGTGCTGTGCACAGAATGTGCAGGGGCTGTGTATATCACCCTAATAGACAGTGTTTGCAAAAGTTATAATTCACAAAGGCAGTCACAGCAATGAATTAAGTGCTCTTGGCATTTGGGAAAGAAAGCCCATTTGAAATCCAGCTGCTTGCCAGCTGTGGATATTCAGAGCAATTATTACATTAGTTGCTTTTTTCACTCCATCTTTTCATTTTAGAAGTGTAATGAATGATTTTATTGCCATCTCAAAAGTGTATTTATAATCCATTCATCTTGTGATGAACATGTGTATCTGATTCTCGACCTCTCTTTAATGCTCTACAAAGTAGTGTTGCTTAGTTTAAACTTTTCTTGGCACAAATGTGAGACAATCACATTTCTTAACAGCTTAAGTGACCTTAACTTTCACTCCTGTACTACTAGAGTGTGAGTTTTAATCAGTATTTAATATATAACTAAATTTTTTTCCTCTATATTTTAGTCATCCCTACCTTTCGTTTCTCTTGGCTAACAGTATCTGGGGAATGACTGGGAATGCTTGGAGGCTTTGCAATATGGGCAGAATCTTGTTGGTTCATTCTTTAAGGTAGCCACTGCAGTTTTTGATGCCTGTGTGCACCAAGTAAGGCATCTGATGACCATATGGTCGTGATGCTGTTGTTTTAAACCTGCTTGCTCTGGCAGCTGTGATTGCAGTGACCACTTGACTGCAACACCCCATTTTTCAGCTTGTGTTCACATCAGTCCTGCTGTGGCACTTTTGCTAACAGTGAATTAGCCCAGAGCTGGTGATGGAAGCAGTCACAGTCATTGCCATGCTGCTGGCAAGCCCAGAGCCTAGTTGAAGGAGCAGCAGAGGCTAAATGTCTTAAGTGGACAGGGAGAGGGGGGTTTAGATTCTTGGCACATGGTTGTGGCACTGAGCATTAAAATTTCAGGTATTTTTTGTCTTATGCTCGTAAACCCATGACACTCGTGTATTGGTTGTGATCACCATTCTTAGCTGCCATGTCCCAGCTTCAAGCTCAGAAATTGGGAGGTTTGGGCATGTGACCTTTTTGATCTAAGATGATCAAATTCTTGATGGGCTATATCTGTATTTGTCATCCCATGCTCTTCTATGCTGGCTCTGCTGTCCTCTAGTTCTCATAAAAATTAGTATTCTGTTAAGCCCCTCTGGATAAAAAAGTGAAGATACATTCCAAAAAAAACCAAATCAGAGATAGCTCTGTCCTGACGCCTGGCAACCTTGATACAAAGGCCATGGTCTATTACTGGGTATGGTATTGATACAAAGACCATGGTCTGGTCTATTACTGGGTATGGTATTTCCTAAGCTACTGGGCAGCACTATGTGGGCAAGGTGAGGAACATGGTGGAGGAGGAGCTGGATTTTCTTCTGTAAATCCCTCTTTGGAGGGGCATGCCTGATGTTGCTGCCTATATGAGCCTGCCAACCTGAGTGTCTAAAAGGAGGGCTAGAGCAATCCCCCTCCAGGCACAGCTAAACTGCAATATTTTGGAGGTGGTCCTTGCTCCAGAAAAAAACCTGGAGGCTGTGGGACCTGGCTGATGGAAGATCATGCCTGAGAATCCTGGCTCTGATTTTTAAAAGCTCCTTTTTCCTGACTCCCTACCTAAGTAATAAGAGAATTTCATCCATACACAAGCAGTAATTGAAGGGGACAAGAGAAAAATGAAGCTAAATGATTTATGACAGGGAGGGTTTGAGGTACAGGAAAGGGTTCTTTATCAGGAAGCCAGAAACATATCTGTGCCTTGTGTGAGGGCACATTTTCTGAGGATGGTGGGTAAGATTGAAAACTCACCTGACAACTTGAACCTTTCTATGCACTAGAAAATGTAGAAAAACGTGGCATATATCCATTTTTGTTCTCTTTGCTCCCCAATTTCCTTATATCTAGATGTGGAACTGTACAGTTTTTTTAAGTATGTTGGGGGAAGTTTTTTCCCTTCCTTGGCCTGCCTCATTTCTTTTTGATAATAGCATGTGAAGGTCTGAGGCACCTTCTGAGGCATCAAAACTCAAAGAAAGTTGCTCTTACTTGCTGCTTAACAATTTCAGGGTCTGGAAATTACCACCAAGGAAAAGTACCGACCCAGGAATATCAAGTCTTAAGCAATGAGGAACATATATGCCTGTACCTCTCTAGTTTTGATGACTTCATTTCCCTGAGGAAATTAAGGGCAAGCAGTGTGTCAGCACTGGCCCTTAAACCACTTCACTTTCCTGTCATACTCCTGGAGGACTTGGGCTATCTAAGCAGAGTCAAATGGACAAGACATGCAGGTGATAAGATCCCAACTCTTTGCATTACTAGCTCCCACTGCATCAATCCTATCTTTAGCTTCTCTTTTCCCCTGCTTGCTGGATGCCGCATTTACTGTTGTGATATATTTGGTAGAGAAAGTTTCAAGCTTTCCAAAATGTTATCGTTAACTGTACTCAATAGATTTATTTTATCCATTGCTAGCTACAAAGAGGAGAAAGGGCCTGCTAAAGGTGCTTCTAGGGATAAGAAGCTGAGAAAGTAAAAGAGAATTAATTGCATATGGCTTAGCAAAGAACTAATGGATTGAAAATAGAGTTGCAAACGCTGGTGTGTGTGAATACTACTAATACAAATAACAGCTGCTTGAGTTCCTACGTGGCTGGAGTCACTAGCTTCATGGAGAGTTACTTGCAGAGTTCTCTTTCACTCCTTCTGCAGTCCTTTTTTCAGTCCTTCTGTGTCCTTGATGAGATTGGACCCCATCTTGTACAGGCTTATGTACCTTCATTGTGGTGATAAGTATGGCAGTTGCTTGCCTTCAGCTCCTTAAAATGCAGAAAGGAACATTGGTTTAATAGACCATTTAATGATTTTTAACTCTCTCTATACTGTCTTTCAAAACCATACAGGTTACCCTTTCTCCAAAATTGCTTCCCAGTATGAGTGGTATTTGTTTTCTTGAACTGAGATTGTCTAACGTCATTTAAAATCCTGTTAGAAAAACTTGAAGGGATGTTTTACTTATTAGTTATTCTGTATTTTCTAAAGGGTTTCAAATGCCCAAGTTTTTGAAAGCTGTTACCTGATTTTATGGATTTCAAATATATGGACACTTACAGCGCTTGATTTTTTGCACACAGAAAATTCTGTGTCTTGGGGGCTAATTAATGTGGCTAAAAATTCCATCTCCTTCAGACATACAGCTAAATACTTTCATGCAGATTTAATCTATCTGTGATAATTGCGTCCAAAACTTCTGTCCAGTACTTAGAAATCTGATCATAGGATCTAGAAATAATACTGTTTGGAAGGACCCTTGCGCCTTGGAAAGTTTTGCTAGTAATTGTAAAATGACCATACAAGTTAGGAATATGGTTTTACTTTCTGATATGTAAAACACACCATGAAATTAATAACCAGATACAGTAGAGAAGTTCTTTTCATTACTTAAATGGGCTTAATTGGAGTTACAGCAAATTTAGATGGCATACTAGCAGCACTATATAAATTAGGTATGTGTTGCTATGAATAATACAGCCATTATCCAATTCGCCTTCTTCCTAATTTCATTCTCCTCCTTAAAAGAAGTTAACATTCTTGTCACCTACTTAATACAAATGATATTTTACTCTTAGGAAAGAAATAATAGAAGAATAAATGGTGCCAAACTGTAGGACAACAACTAGAAAATCACTAGGAGCAGCAGTGAAAGTCTTTTTGACTTTTGTGTAAAATGTGCCTTGAATTTGACTGTGGTTTCAGCATGACAAGAAACTGTAATGTTCTATGGCCTGCTACATTTAGCAGACAATGGCAAGATTCAGAGTTAGCAATAAAAGCTTTTTGTTGCTCTTTCTGCCCATACTCATCTCCACTCGGTGACTGAACTAAAGACAGCTGAACATATCCCCTCATATGCCTCCATTGGATAAATCCTTTCCGAAGCAGTGACACAGTTCCTGTACCTACATTTACCAAAATATTCCTTTCTGTCCATTGATGGTGGGCTGATCTCTGTTAGTAACTTTGAGAGAAAGGAGATGTACCCTTAAGGTCAGCTGAAATTTTCGCAGCTGGATGCAAGTGAGGTGGTTTCATAAGCGTTGCTCAATCAGCAGCAGCAGATGGGAAGCCCAGGCTGCCAGTTTAGCTGATGGGAGTGACTTTAATGTGGAGACACCACTGAACTAAACACACTTCTAGCAGCTGTTTTCTTAGGCAGTGTTTTAACAGATCATCCAGTATCCCTGAGCAGAGTGGTACTCATTTCCCATGAAAAAAAAGCCCCTATTTTTCAGATTTAGGAGGCCTATGAAGATGTTCCATTTCCTCTCATCCTTCATCAAAAGAATTGAAACAATTCTTATGAAATAAGAAATTTTTCCTTAAAAACTTTAATTTCTTCAAAATGCTTTTTGAAAAAGAGGTGTCTGGAACAACTGAGCAATTTAACTTTTAATTTGTGCTTAATCTTTTATCCAGCTTCTCAAGAAGCAGGGGAAGATTTTTAGGACTGAAATGAGAATTAGGTTTGCAAAGCCTCTCAGTTTTCACTGTAACTTGAATGTTTCTGTCTCTGAACCTTTTAAATATCCTCTCATAACAAAGATGCTGAGTAAGCATGTTCTTTCAGCTTGATTGAGGGCCACATTTTAGGGTCAGAGTCATTTTTAATGGCTGTTTTAGCATTTTTGGTACTTTCCACTCTCATAGTTATTCAGAAGTGTGCATGAAATGGAAATGGCTTTGAATATTTATCTTGCTTCCCTTTCTATTACTTGCCATGCTTTTTATAGGCTTAATTTTTCCTTCAGTATTTATGATACATTCTGCCTAACTTCAATTCTGAGTAGCAGTTGTAACTGAGACTTAATGAAGTTTTTGATGGTGAATATAGATGCATTCAAATAAAACATTTTATTGTAACATATTCCAAAACTAGCCAGTGGTATTAATTGGAGATTCAAACAGCAAGGTGAATTTTTAGTTTGTATAGCCTTACAATAAGAGCTAAGTAAATCACTGATAGAATAGAAACTAATAAAGTACCTGAAGTCTCACTTCATGGCTTATTTGGCAACAATTTTACGTTTTCTTTCCTATTTTCAATTGAACTTGTTTATAGATATTCTTTCTGGTATAAACTTGAAATTGTTCACAAATATTTTTAATGAATATTTCTAAGCATTTCCTTGATCCACGAGTTTTTCTAAGCAGTTGATTTCAAGTAATTGGCAATCAAAATGCAAGCTGTGCTGATTCATTTTTATTAAGCACATCGCTTACAGCAAGGTATTGTTTCTCTCCCCAGATGGAGGTTCCAGTTCAGAAAAATATTAAAACAGAGAACTCAAAGGGACTTCATAAAATGCTTCCAGGTGTGTTCCTCAGCACTTTACTGAGTCCAGAGCATAATGAGAGTAGTTCTTTAAAGCCACTTTTTGCTACGCATTGTTTGTGTTTATGAGTTTAAAATACACTTTCTATCAGTGTTCTCCAATGCTAAATTAAAACTTGTTGCTTCCATAATATCCTTGCCAGGAAATTCACTTGCCAGGAGTATCCATAGAGGGAGCAGAAAATGAATGCAACCACAGCAAATGCTGGTGAATGAATAGTCAGGGGAGTAGGAGGTGCAATTCCAGTCTAATTGTAGTCTAAACAATGTATGTCATCCATGAAACTATAAGATTTAAAACAGAGGCCTTTTTAGGTACGTTATCCAGGCACCCAAATATGAATTAGTTTTGACAGCTCTTGGGGTTTTTACCCCATGTCTGTAGTCATGCAAGATGAACACATTTACAGTTTCAGGTTCTTGTCCTTCCCATCAGAACAGGAAATTTTAAAAAATAGTAGGATTTAATCAGTTGTACACACACATATTGACAGATATGACCATCTTCCTTCCATGCTGTCCGGTTTTGTCATGTAATTTAAGGAATGTAATCCACAGCACTGACAATGACATTTATCATGTAACAGTTTGAAAGACAGTTTGTCATACAGAGGGGCTCAGACCTCATTAAAATCTCATTCCCAGCCAGCATCTGGTGATGGAGGACTTGATACAGGTAAGGAAAGTTCATTGTAGGGTCAGAGCTTGAGGATGGGGATGAAATTTCTTTTGACATCTGCCAGGGGACAGATCTTCTGTGTAGGGTGTTGTGAAAAGACAAGGGCATGAGGTAGACCTTTTCTTCTGGACAGCAGAGGGTAGGATCTGCCCTGTAGGATCTGCTGCTTTTAGATTTCTAGCCAGTTCAGGCTACCATTTCCAGCTGAGCGTGACAGTGACTTGCCTCACTCCCTTAAAGCAACTTCATTTCCAATACTTCTAAAATTACTCTAATTTCAAAAATTGCTCATGCACACGTGGGTTCTGTAAGCTTTAATATAATTGATAAGAGTATTTAACTGTATTAGTAATTTAGTCTTTCTTTGGACTGTGTTCTCAGTTATCACCTGGCAGTGATTTTTTTGCTACAAAATGTCTGGTTATTTTGTGCATAGTGTGTGAAACACGTATTTTCATAACAACCGGAGATGTATTTGCAGGAGTGTGAAGTTTTGCTTGCAGAGTTTGAAATTGTAATCAACAAACTGTTCTTTAATTTAGACAAAGCAAGCATATCAAACACAAATATTAACCATTATATCTTTCAGTAAATACTTTAATATAATAACAAAAGATTTGGAAGTAAATCACCAAAGCTATAAAACTCATATGCATGTCCCATGCTGATCATAACACAATTTGTTTACTAAGGAAGAGGGAAGTCTTGCTTACCTGGCAGAAAGCAGGGGGAAAATAGTTTCTCTTTGCCATTTACCATGTATGTCTGTGTGGGCTTTATAAAAATAAACACATCAAGTATATCAAAATACCAGATTTGCTTTCCAGTCAGTGTTACCCAGTAGAGGTACGAGGGTGGATTTTGATTCATCACATAAAAAACTCCAGACATACCTTCTTCAGTGTAAAGCATTGTGGTTTGGAACACAAATAGGTGTTACTGACAAAAAATACCTAAATACAGATTGATGTCAATCAGTGTAAGGACTTGACAGCTCTGCAAGAACATGAAGGAGGAAAAGCCAGTGAGAATGCTAGTGGTTAGTTGCTGAGATTGGGAGGCAGTTGTCTGGGCTCTCAGTTCTGCTATTGATCTGCTGCACAGACACGTAATTTGCTCTTTCATTTTGTTAAATCAGCCACAGCATCTCAGTGTCACAATGAGGCAGTAAGCTCACTTGGTCCTGTGGGTGTCTTCTGAAACGCAAATGTAGAAAAGCAACTTTTGCTGCAATGAGGGGTGGGTGAAAGTTAATCTGTGCTGTTACCCTCTGTTTTCTGCTCCTTCCTCCTGTGAAGTACAACCCACATTTTGAATAGGAATAAAAAGATCATTGATTCTTTCTGGGTCTTCTGGGTTTATTAATAAAGTGGTTCTGAATAAAAGTTTTCAGTTCTGAGGATAGGTAAATTTTCTTTTTTTCCCCCCACAGCCTGTATTCCTGTGTCCTGACAGTGGTCACAGCTGGCTATGCTTAAAAAGAAACTTTTAAGGAGCTTTTTTTGGGTGGGGAGAGGAGTGGGTTGTGGAGGAGGCTTGGAGAGAAGAAGTGTATGAAGTTACCTGGAAAGATGAATTTTAAAGCTTAGTGGGATTTCATATGTACTGGGGCAAGACTTGCCCTGGAAATAACAGGGATTTAAGGAGCACGGTGTCTTTGCATGTCCACACCTTTAAGCATGGTTTCAAGGGTGACTGGACACAAGTCAAGCAGTCTATAATCTGGCAGTCTTGTTTGCTAATGGTTGGTGCTTCAGGGATTGTTAATCCTTCCTGTGGTTTTCACACATAGAAGCTTGTGACAGAAGGGCACAGATCCCCCAAAACTCAGTAGGTGTCATGTCACAGTAGTCCAGAGCTCAGTATGGGCTAATTTCTCCTGGGAGCATTACAGACTGAATTGGTTGGCCTGTGTTGATTGTTGCTGAGCTGCTCCTTTTCTTATCCCAGTACAAAACTGACCCAGGAGTTCGTGGCATGATGACATGTACTAAACCTTCCACCAACATAATCCACTCAGCAACTCTAGAAAGTGGTTGTTCAGCAGCAGCAAATGAAACCGGTGAGCCGGTGACTCAGCTCCACACACACAAATTGTCATTGCATTAATCGCCATTATCTCTGAAGACCTGCCAACCTTCCCAGCAAATGGCTCTTGCAGAGGGCTTGGAGGGCCATCAAATTCAGCCTGTTTTAGACAGCTTTTCTGACTCACCTCTCTTGGTTCAACAGCAGAAGGGCTTTCAGGGCATTTGTGAGCCATGAAAGGCAAAGGTTGTTATTCTGAGGCAGAAATAGAGTAACGAGTGACTCAGCCAACCAGCAGAGGAGGAGGAGGGAGACCACATTTTCCATAGTGTGGCCCACAAACATAGACGCTGAAAAGCAGTGGGAAATCAGTGTGAGACCTTTTGCCCCTTCACACCATGCTCTGCTGTCTCAAGCTTCTTCCTTAGTCACAAGGGAGCTGGCCCATAGTGAAAGGTCTGCCGAGGTCACCCCTCCACACTGCTCAGCCCTTTCACCCTTTGACAGTCAGACTGGTGTTTAGGTGAGGTTGACTTTAGCCTGTGAAACACGCACAAATAACCTCAATTAGTGTATTAACCTGGCTGACCAGGTGGTAAAAGGCTCCGTGCAATGCTGAATGCCCTCAGAAGAGACTGATTTGACTACGACTCGCTAGCTGGGGAGAGAAATGACAAAACCAAATAAGGGGAAAGCTTTTTCTACACCAGGTTATAATTACGCTTCATGCATCTTGGTGCCTCAGCATGCTATGGAGTTGGTATTAGAGAAATTTGTGTCAATATGTGACCAGTAAAGAGCACAGTCTCCACGTAACCTCCTAATGAGAAGATTTTTAAAATGTACGTGGCCATTATTAGGAGAAAATTCTCTTAAACACAGTCAGTGCCCACATCTACATTCCTAAGCATCCATACTGGCTGTTGTCAGAGGTGGGATCCCGAGTAGGATGTTTAGTCTAAATCTATGTAGTTGCTTCCATGCTTTTAAGCAATTTTTGATCCACCTGTGAATTAAGACATGGGTTCTACAGCTTGGTGCTTTGTAGCTTAAGCCTGCCAATACAGAACTCTCTAATGGAGCTAACTTCTCAGCCAGTAGACTGGCTGGAGGCTGATTGGTGAGGGGTGAGTCAACTGATTTAAAGTAAATCACCCTAGAACTGCCTTCTCTGATCTCCAAAGTGCATATCCTCTTGCCATTGTAGCAGGATCTTCATGTGAAAATGAAAACACAGAATTTCATCTGAAGCTTTAGTTCTCCCAGAGTACTTTAAAGCAGACACAATTTTATATTCACAACACAAAAACCTGATCCATTCTGTATTTCACTTGAGCATGTCATTTATTTTCAATCTCCCTCGGAGTAGAGAAAGGTACTGTGATAATAAATGAAAACATAAATTCCCTTGAATTGCTGTTCTTTTGCTTTTTATATTGCTGCTGAGATTTTTGCTGGCCTTGGTTTCTCTTCCTGACTGCCTTTAAGTCTATTAAGTGACATTTCTTAATGGTTCCAGTTGGTATTTAGAAAAGGAGAAAATCCTCTCTCAAATCCAAGGGGTTGATGAGATTCTGAATCAGAATTTTTTCAAAACCAGATCCAATACGATTATCTGGCCAGACCCAATAAGAGAAAAGAGGCTTCTCTGCACAGCTAGTCAGTTGGCATTCTTGCCCACAGCTGGCAGGCATAAAGATCTGCTTACCATAATTTGGAACAGGGACTTGAATTCTTTTAAAACTTTATTGCAGTCTGTCTTGCTGGGTTTCTTCTTCATGGACACAATGGACATTGACGGGGACAAAGTGAGAGATTCAATAGCTTGTGAACATTGAGCAGGACTGCTTTCAGCTGCATTTTTAGTGCGGTGTGTTTTTCTTCTTTGTCTTTCATATCCCAAGAAGTTGCTTTGGCTATTCTGGAAAAGCATGTTTAGCTTGCATGTTGCTTCAGATTGTTCCATGAAAGTTCTTCATATCCTCTTGTTTGTGCAACAGAACCAAATGTCAAAGCCTGAGTGTTTGTGATGAAATACAGTTTTTGTTTTCCAGACAGACCTGCCTGTGACATATAAATGCTGGCAGCATGAAGCAACTGTTGTGACACAGCTTGTCAGGAAAGTTAAATCTGGGCCTTGGGTTTTCACCACTTTGGGCCCCTTGTGACAGGTGCCCAAGTGGCTGCTGCCTGACTGGTCTGCTTGTACCCATAAAACCTCACACCACTAACTCACAGCAGAGAGGCCTGACACCCAGTGAGTACCTGTAACAACACAATCACAGAGCAAAGGCTTTTCAGATATGATCAGAAGCTGTTACATTTCTTCTTGTGTTTTTCTGCCGTTCCAGTGAGCAGGGCTTTATTCTGGACAATGCAATTGGTGTGTTCCTGTCACAGTTGTTAATGATATTATGAGCAGCAAGAGCCAGACTTAAATATTCAATACTTTCAGTAGGCAGCATGCAGTTGACAATTTCCTTTTAAATGTCCTTTAATGCAGTAACATAGCCCTGTTTACTGGTAGGTACTGAATGTAGTATATTAATAGCTTGACTACTGGCAGAGAAGTGCCTCTAATACCTGCCAGCAATTCTATGTTGCTGTAATCCACAGTATGGCAAGCGAGGTAAACAGGTTTGTGCCAGTGCTCATAAGAGGGAAATAATGACTTTAGCAAGTGAGTGTTTGCGTGGTTTTTTGGGTTTTTTTTTGGAAGCTGTGTTAAGATTCATCAAGTAATTCTTTAATAAATGACTGTCCTCTTGCTATTTGAGCTGTGTGGAGTGAATCAAATGGCCATGTGTCTTCCTTACCCTGCAAAGCTGAGCCAATGATGTTGAGTGCAAGGAGCGTGAGTCCTTTGCAAGTCTTAGGAGATACGTCAGAAGTCTTTAGACCAAAAGGTCATACCCTGAATTAAGGGATGGAGCTGCATGCTCTTCATTTCTTAGCTGAAATTTCTGAAATAATTCCACTGGTAAATGATACATTTCATACAAGTGGGTAGCCCCTTGAGGGACAGCTCACAGTTGTAAATTCTGCTTATAAATTTTAATTAATCTTTATTTCAATAGATGCTGATTTCTACTAGGTCAACATATACTTAGTGAACAGTGAGAGGCTTCTATACAGTGCTGCTTTATGCAGTACTTTTGATTAAGCACATAATTTCAATTACTGTTGATCTGGCTTTATCAAGAACTCTTTTAAGTGTTTATCTTTTTTTTTTTCAGCTTACAGATGCAGGCAAAAGTAGCATTGGTATTTTCATACCACACTATTAGCTACAGAAAAAAGCGTAACTATTAAAAAAACAGGAAAAGAGCAGTATGTACACCAAGGGCCAGATTTAAGACAGGAAAGTACCTACATGTCCTATAGCCACATAAATCCTTCTCAGTGTCTGAGCCAAACTCTCTAAGTCTTTTAAAAAGCCCTTGGCTCCTTAAGGCCCAGATTTTCAGCAGTATTTGTAAAAGACTGTGAACTTTGGTCATTTCAGCATTAGAAGCTTCAAGATAAAGATATCTAGCTAGTGTGAGGATTTTCATAATATGCAGTACTTAGTAATTTTTCAAAATTCTGCTGCTGTCTGTATCTGCATCTTTAAGCCCTTAAATACTTCCATAAATCCAGACCTAACATCTTTGGGCTGCATCTAAATGTTAGACTTCAACATTATATTTTTCCTGGTGAAACTAAATAAATGTCCTACTTCTCAGAAGTCAGCAGGAGTTAGAACTTCTGAACGTTGGGCTGTGATTACCAATGTGCTTAACTCCCTGAGGTTTGTTACTTGAAGTTTGTTACTTACTTTGACTGCAATTAAACTTGCTTGCTTTGAGGTGCTGATGTTTATTGCATTTCACTGCAGCTGAGCAAGTTAATCAATGACTGCTACAACCCTACTGCTGAAAAAAATGGCTTCTGGGTTTGTTTTGGGGGTTTTTCCCCCCCTTTTTGTGTTTTCTCGTCTTTGGTGTTCTGAAACAGTGCTGTCAGCACAAAGAAGCATGCAAGGGCATGCTGCTGTGGGGAGAGACGACAATGATGTGGAGGGGATTTTGGTTGTCAGGATAGTTTGTGCTGCTTGGCTTCACACTTGGTTTCAGATTGAATAGTTACAGCATGAGATTTAGCCCTGCACTGGAACTCCAGGTGGCTGATGGCAGGGAGGTGCAACAGGGCCTGAATCCCACATTCATCAGGGAGTGGGCAAGGAGTGTGCCTGTGTGTTCAGGACTGTTTAGTCTCTGCTCACTTCCCACTTTGAAAACACCCGCTAGGATGACTACAAGACTGGGAGGCATTTATGTATTATGATGATAAAGGGTCATGAGATTTTGGGGTGTGTTAAACTTCTGGAGAAAAAAATATGTGGCTTCCCTTCGTCCTGATAATGCAAGAGGAGATAAGCCCCAGGGGATCGTACCATTCTCTGATAGCAGCATTCAAGCTCCTTCCTCTGCTCTGAGAACATTTCATTTCAGGGATATAAGGATAGTAATAAAAGCTTTCTCCACACCTTCTTCCCAGAGCAATTCCCCAGTTCATAGCTGCCTGTCCAAAGCTACGTCAGTAATATTCCAGTATTCAGCCCAATAAAAATTTTGTCAAGAAAGCATAAAGTTTCTGTCAGATCTTTTCCATTAAAAATCACTTTTATAGCAGCAGGCTGTAACAAGCACACAGCTTTGGAGTGAAAGTGTGAAATGATGAGAAATTTGGACAGTGTTATCATCCAATGGGGACTCAGTGGCAGGCCACTTAGAATGCTTCCAGTGTATGGAGCGTGACAACCAGAATATTTTTCACAACGGATTATAATGTAAGAAATTTACTACAGATCTCAGAGGGGAATAACCCACACCAGTGATTCTAGTCCTTCCCCCAGATATATTACTCAGATAATATTAAGTCATAACTCCTTGTAAATTATTTATGATCCTGTCCCACCTTAGATTAAAAAATATTTCTGCTGAAGACTTGCAGACTTAATATCTGTAGCCCTGTGTTTGATTTGCTGAAAGGCACAGTTATTTCTGTAGTCAATGGGAGGTTTGTAGCATTTGCTTTGTCTGGTAACTACACAGCTGGTTGAGATATGATTAGAAACAGGACATGCAACTGTGACCAGGACAAGTAGATCCAAACACAGAAAGCCACTGTAGGCCAGGTCGAGGAAAGTTATTCAGTGAAAGAATTTGCATCACGATCACTGACTGAAATGAATCTGATTCATAGGATACCTCTATTTAATCTTTCATGATGAATCATAACACGAAGAGCATCGTGACATGAACCAAACTTGACATTCATCAGATTGATTCCTCATTCCTCATTTTTTTATCCAGAAGTCAGGAATGTTGATAATTTGTCGCATATTTGTAGCAGACAGCAATGTCTGCATGACAGACAATGTATGTCAGCTACCAGTTCTGTGTGTGCTAATGCATTCAGGAAACAGCACACTACTCAAAAAGTGACTTAACAATATAAGTAGTCTGAGATAGTGGCTTCCACTGTGAATGCAGAGGCTTACCACAAGTAATGGGTGAGTTAATTTAAGAATAAGGAATACATTCTGATCTGCACCAGACTTTAAGCTGTTGTAGACTAACAAAAAGTGCTGGAAAAGGAGAAGACTTTTAGAGTCGTAAAAATGAAAAGTTTATGAGCAGTGTAGAATTAATCATGGAAGACTTACTTGACCTTGCACTTCAAGGTTAAACAAATTACTTGGGATAAAAAGGAGGGTTTTTACAGAACATAAATTTAGCCAAACTTGTCTACAACAGTATTTCTTCACTTGCCTCTGAGGATCTTGTGGCTAGTTGTTATCAGACACAAGATGGTGGACTTGAGGGCACACTAGTCTTACCCAATCTATTGTTTCTTCTGTTAACTACTTTCAAACAGCTTTGTACCTTATTTATTCACCATGGGTTAGAAGAAAGGGACCAGAATCACAGGGCAGACAAACACCCCCTTCATCGGCATCCTCCTCTATGGTCTCTCTTTCTTCCTTATCCCAAGAAAATAGCTGCAAGAGTCCATCCCTTTCACTTTCAGTGAGGCTTCTTGGGTGTCCTGACTTGGCAGTTTGAGTTGGTGCAAGGCAATGAGTACCTTTATGCCAGCAATGGTGCAGTGTATCAGTACTGCAGGGCTGAGTGGTGGTTGCAAGAGAGGAGAGGTTGGGTAGGGGGTTGCAGAACTCCCAGCAAGAGGGGTGTATTTCAGAGAGCTCCTCCTAGATATTATCCAAAGTATAATTTAATCATGGACATACGTCTGGCAGGCCAGGTGTAAGGGCAGGACAAGAAATCAGTTGTTAAGGCAGAGAAAAATTGTTTTGAGATAAACATAGTAGAAGTTAGAGCATGGCCATTCTATTATCACTGATGTTCTTTGCAATTGTCTAGATGAGTTTAGTGGAACAAGGTATTACTCTTGGCTTTGCTAGAATTTTAAGAGTCCATCCACAAGGATACAGCACTGCAGCACACTTCCTGGAATCAGGTCAGGGAATGAGAGGAGGCAGAAAAGTGTCTAAAACATGGTACTTTCTTAAAGCTGCTTGCCAGAACATTAGACCAGAACTAACATTGAAGTCATGTTGTAGGACATCAGCATCCATCCATCTGTGCTTTCCCTCAATCAGGTCAGTGCACTTACTGCTAAAAATGGGGTTGAGGCTTCAAACGAGGAAGAAAATTTTTTATGCCCTTTTCCAAAGGAAGGTTTGAACAAACAAGTTTACATTTACTGTAATATGTGTTGTTAGATTTTACATCCTGATCTGTTGATGATTTCATCACTTGAACTTCTTGATGTATTGATTTGATTTTACTCGTGACCTTAACGTGATCATCAGATTGTTCTATCTTTAATTACCTTGGAAAAATTGTAGTATATTAGCTCAGTGAAGTGCTAATTTAAGTGCCTCTTTGCTTGCTCAACCTCTTCTAGAAAACTCATTTTAAAAAGTCAACATAACAGGTTTCATCTGTCAAATTTTGCAGCATGGACATTGCATTCAGTGGGTACAAATAACCTTCAGCAAAGAAGATTGCAAGTCAGTGGTTTCTGAGACAAACTTACTATCCAAGTTTTTTGGCCTGACCTACTAAGAGAAAAAGCATATCTGTACCAGAAAATGTGTAGTGGGACAAGGGAAATAAGCCATTCATTAGAGAGATTTAGCAAACAGAACTTTTTCAGAACTGCCCATGTGGGGTTACTTATATGGATTTAGGGCTCTTTCCTACAGCCAGCAAAGCCAGGGAATAGAAATATTTCAGTGAACAATTTAAAAGGCTTCATAAACCAAACCTTAGTTCATTGTGCTCCTACAAGCCACTTAGAGGGGGTATCCCTTCTATGTGTTGCTTCCATTATGGACAGAGTGTCAGGGGAGAATTTATGGGAGACATTGCCTGGAGTCCTGGTGAAATTTTTCTTATCTCACCCTTTAAGATTTACCTTTTCTTTCTGATTCTTCTTTCCACTGGTGCGTGTGAGGGGAGAGTGAGCAAGCATCTGCATGGTACTTTGTTGCCAGCTGTTGTTAACCAATACAAGCCCCGGATTCTTTCTGCTCAAGCTGCTTGATTAAAGCTGCACTGCTGCTGCCTCAGCAGGGTAGATGGGCCAGCTGTGGGTGGCAGAACAGCCCCTGTCAGCTTGGTGCTGCTTGGAAAATGGAGGGAAGGTGGGAAAAGAGGATACTGCTTGGCAATGGAAGGCCAAAGACGATGCTACTGAGAGGATAAAGGTACCTTTATCCCAATTATACTGTAGGGGTGGCTAAGGGGTTCCCAAAACCTGGATTCAGCCAGCTTTACCAGCAAGGTCCATTTTCTCAGTAACATCTGTCTGCTGCACCCAGGTACTCTTAATCACTCTGACACTGTCCAGAGGTCTATACTTTATTACAAATTCCTCTTCTTTTTAGTATGTGTGTGTTTACAGCCAAACAGTTCCAAAGAATTTTAGAGAGGGGCATTATGAAGCCATGAAAAGCCACTTGGTTGAATGCACAAATCCACAAATAAAAGCGCACAGCCATGTATCTGCTTTACAGTTGTAAAAAGCCTGCTGATGTCAGCCGTTTCAAATGGGTGTGGGATGAGAGGCATCATTGCTCTTTCATAAATGGACACTAAGGTCACTCAAAATCAATAGCAAGTAAGAGGTGAAAAGCAACTCTTAAAGAAAATAAGGTTGAAACTGCTCCGGAATTTCAGGTTCGAACAACCACTTCTGTGCAGCTTGCACAGCTGCAGAAGCAGTTGTAAAAACAGTTGAGGTTTTTGCTCTCAAGTGTTTGCAAAGCCCCTGCCCTGTCATGGACCTCAAAGACAAAGCCACACAGTTACACAGGAGAAAGAAGCAACTTATCCAGAGGATGGGTATAGTGCCATTTCAGTGCCATTCAGATATGGGCACTGAAATCCAAAGTTCTTATTTGGACACCAGAAGCAGTTCTCTTTGTATTTGCCAGCTCTTTTTATTTTGAACAGCAGCATGGTCCACTGCAATGTTTTATGGTGATGTTCCATTAATATTTGTCTTTTTCTGTATGCTCAGGCACTTGTGTGCTTATGGGCAGCTGCAGAGGTTTAAGATATATTTTTGTAAATGAGCTCACGTTTGTGTACAAAATTATTGTCTGAATTTTTGGCTTATCACTTTTTATGCTCATGCTTATGGAAAAATGTATGTGAAAAAATAACTTTTTACTAAAATACCTTTGAAGATTGTATTATTGACAGTTGTAGCATGTTGTGTATATTTCTATGGAACTTTTCTAACTTTTTTTTAATAACTTATTTTTGATTGCTTGATATTGGTGACGAGCTTTCTTGCATTATGTCTCCTAAAAGCAGACACAGGGCTAAAACTAGTGTGGAGCAGGGAAGAAGGATAAGGGTTTGCACTATAGAGACTTGCCTCCTTTTTCTGTCTTAGACATTTGCCTTTTCACAACAATTTTGCTGTTGACATGCTCAGCTTGTGATCTAATCTGTGCTCATTAGAGGGCATTTTACACATGCACAGAAGGCAGACTGAGGGAGGGGGAGAGCCTTTGCCAGTACTTAGAATTTGAAGTTACTTCCCCAAAGTGGAATTCATGTGCAACAGTCACTCTCCAGGCCAGATTTTGAATCTGTCACTCCAACCATAAATCATATATTCACAGCAGTGGAAAATCTGAATAGGCACCTGCTGTCTAATGGAAAAAGTTTTTCATTGCTGCTCTAAACAACATTGTTTGTAGCTTTTCACTGACTTGGATTGAATAAATTCAAGCTCTATTAAAGCTTTAGCATAATTTCAGTTACTCCAAGTGGGTTAGATTTTTGTTAAACTTCATTTGAATGCTTATGCATTTTTTATGCTATATTAAGTAGACCATTTAATGGATTTTGATTGGTAATGCAGCCTGAAGCCTCATTACTTGAAAGCTTTATAGCTACCAGAAGTAAGTGTTTTGGTCTCTGATGGAGAAAAATCAGCTTTCTGGTTAGAAGCTGGCTTTTTCCAAACTGAGAAATCAATACACGGTCTCATCCTTTTATAGTAGACCTGGAATTTCAGCTCGGTGTGCCCTGAGTTGTCTTCTGTGAATAATATTCCTTAAAGGAGAATTTAACTGTCATAATTGATGGGATGCAGCTTGCAGTCTGTTTTTAGGCACCTCAGCTTGGGCAGGACATCAAAGTGAGGCTATTTATTGGGATAACCAAAAAAAGCATGAGCATGTGGAAACTGTCACCCCCTCTTGCCTTTGGGTGTCTAATTTATACTCATTCTAGTGGAGGCATTCATGGTGTCCTATTTTCCAAGAGCCTTCTTTCATATTTCTTTATATTTTTTTTTCTCCTGTCCTACATACTTAACACAAAAGTCATTTAAAGCATGATACTATAGCAAAATGGGATCAAAGTGAAGGAGGATCGTTTGCTACTTTCCAATCCAAAGGAGAAAGGTGTTGTAAGCAAACAAGTGAGATGTCTGCTGTTCTGTGACACAGGAATGCTGCTCTCAGAGGAAATGCCTTCTGTTTGAAGGCATCCAGTGGTGCCCATAGTCAAGGCTGCTTCTTAGGAGGGAAGAAGTCTTAATTAGCATGATGTCAGTAAGAATATAATCATGTTGCAGGTACAGTGTCTCTGTGAATTAAAATTGCCATGAAGTTGCCCTTCAACAGTGTGCTGAGTGTCTGAGAAAAGCTTTAGTAGAACTGACAATTGTATTGAAGAGAATGTCTGTTGCAAAGCTAATTTTTTTTTTTTTTTTAGTAAGGAACTCTGGCTTCGTGTCATGTGTTCAAAAGCATCAGCTGTTTTGTTCTGAATCTGTGTGACAGAACTGAAATCTTATTGTAGGTGTGCTTGGTCCAGTAAGAAAGTGCCTTGCCAAGATGTTGCACTGCTGGTGTGTAGGGCATAGGTTCTTGCAAAACAGAGGTGGGGGTTTCAGGGTGTACTGGTGTTGAGTGGTGGCCATTTGTAACTCAAAACTTATAGCACCTTGCTTTGTTCTTAAAAGCAGGATTTTCTTCAGATGCATTTCGTGTCTAGGAGAGAGTTATTCTGCAAGTTGCCACCTTCTTCTTTGAATGGTAATAGTGCAAATTCTTCCTCAAGTCCGATCTGCTCACCCTTGTCTCCAAGGCAAAATGGTTCTGCATCAGTTGTGTGCTGCAGATGAATATGTAAGGAGGTGGGTGTCTGGTAAGCAGGGAATTATCCTCTTGTCTCTGCCTAGGAGGGGCTGCAGATGGGCAGGATGAACACCAACCAGCACAGGTTAGGTCAGTACAGAGAGGAGGTGAACATCACTCTGTGTGAAGCAAAGGGATGAACAGGGTGTCTGCTGTCAAGAAAATGCTGCCTCTTCCATAGAGCAGACAGAAAGAGCTGCAGGCTCTGGGATTACTGCAGAAATTGTGCAGAATACTGCAGAATTAGCTCATAAGTGTGTGTAGGTCATTAACCAAGTGCCATCTACTGGCACAAGGGGTCTTGTTTGTCTGCATCTTTAACATGAGAAATGGGTGCTGCAACTCATGCTGAACGGCTTCCAGGTGAGCCCTGAGTGCAAGGTGCCAGCCTAGATTTAACTCTGGTCACAACTTTTATTCCTTTTCCATGTCTGTGAAAATCCCCACATGCTCTCTTTGGCAGAGCTCATGGACTAGATCCACCTCTTGCTACTTGACTGGGCTATCTGGACAGGACAGGTCAATGGATATTGTAAAGAGACCCTGTTCAAGTGGCATGGTATCTCACAGAAGGGTATCCACATTCAGCTAGCTTCTGACAGAAGCATTGCATGTCCTCCAACTCTTCCACGTGTCCTCAGATGTCAGCAGGCTCCCTTGGGTCTTTATAAACTCAGGTGGAGAAGCTGGGAAATCATTTGCAGCTCTAAAGGAATGCACAGCAGGGCGGGGGGCTATTATTGTCATTTAATTAATTTAATAAATGTATTTAATGGAATAGGAGCCATATCAGTGTAATCATCACTAGAAGACCTCTCATTCATCTATTTTTCATGCAGAATAGATTTTTGTACAGCACAGGTGCAGTTTCAAAAGATGGCAAGGGCAAAGCTTGTGTAGGACACAAGTAGATCTTCTAGCACTTGGGAAAAACCAGGCATGATGGGGCAATTTGTCACCCAGCATTACTGTACAAAGACACTGTATCTATTTTGTTCTGGAGAGAAAAGAAGGCAACTTGCATTTTATTTTTTTTTATTGGAGGGTGGAATTGTGACCTTTTTAGCTGCTTGCATCAACAGATGAAAACTGAAGTTCTCTGACAGAACTCTCTAAGGAAAATTTGTCCTGCTGCTTCCCTTGATTAGGAGAAAGTGGTTTTTCTGCCTTGCAAAAATGTTTGACATTTAAAAGATTATGTGAAAGAAATCCATTCTTCAGGAAAATAAAATGACAGCTTTGCAAAGTTCTTCACTGAGAATGAGGCACTAGGATAGCCTGGAGTACCCGTTTCCAAGATGGAAGCCCCAGGCTGAAGCCATTGTTGGAACAAGGAACACAAACTCAGCCTAGGAAAGATGCCCACATCACACAATTATTCTCCAGTAGAGTGTTCCTCCCTCATGATTTTGGTGTCCATCTTCTCCACAGGAAGCCCTTGAGAACCATATTGACAGCAGCTCTCCTCACAGAAGAATTTGTCATCTTTGTGCAGGGGAAATATATTTCCTAGAAGATTTCCATCTGTCTTGAGCACACACTTTATTTAAACATCCAAAATATTGAAATAAGAAGCTGTTCTCAGAACAATCACCTTATCATGAAACACACCCTGCTAAGAACATGATTTCTGTTTCCATTTAATGTGAGGCAGTGTTCCTCATTATTCTCTGCACACTGAGCTTCATCTAAATCAAATTGAACTGAAGAGGACAATAGTGCTATTGATTTCTAGTACTAAAAATAATGCATAATAACCTCACTGTACTGTCAAATCTGTTCAGTGAATGAAATTGCTATCACAGAAGATGTATCATTATTCATCAATTTTATTATCCTTGCCAAGCATGCTGGTGTCTTCATTCAAGTCATTTCTATGGAACTTGACTTGAGCAAGAAGTGACAACATGATCTGCACTTCTTGGTCACCCATGCATACCCAGGAGCTGTTCAAACATCTTTATTCCTGTGAGGAGAGCATGGAGGTGCCTTCCTGCTGATTGTGTTTCTGAGGCTGATAGGTATGGGAAACTGCAGTTAAGCTGAAAACAGGATAAGGAAAGATGGCACGTGCATACGTTTGAACATTTTAAATCTGCGCAACAGTGCCAGGAGCAAAGATTCCTGAATTAGAAAAGATATAACAAGAAGATTAAAAGCACAACTAATTTGTTATATGCTATCAACTAGGCTATAAGCTTCTCTCTTCTGTGTTTAAATACTGTTTATAATGAGTGCTGCAAAGGAAACCCTGCAGCACAGGGTGCCAAGAGTCATGTTTTGGGACAGGGAGTCGCAGTTGTGTTGGAGGTTCAGCTGGCATAAACTGGCTTGGGTTCACAGATGGCAGCTCCCTTCTCTGCAATGTGCTATAACATGGCTCGATGCACGGGTGCATGCTGGGGATGATTATTTTTAGATTATAACTGCCTAGTTCTGGAGGGGCCTCTAGCAGTCTTGGAGCCAATAAGGGAACTATGGTATCAGAAATGTGAAAATTGTGACAGCATGGCATCCAGGAAAAGTACTGGTAGGCTTAGATCAGGTTCTGGTCAGAGAGAACCACCAGCAAGTACTGACATCAACAGTGGGGGTTTGGGGACTTGTGGCTTTTTTTGTTGATTAAAAAACCTAAAGAAACAAACCACCAAAAACAACCACCCCTCTTGCAAATAATATTCTCGTCTCACACACACTTGGGTTTTCTGAACTGCTGAGTGGTTTGGGTTCGGATACACTTCCTCTCTTTGTTTTTGTGACGTGTCAAGCATTCATTATGAGGAGTTCTTGATCCTCTGTGCCTCTGTAGCCTGGGCTTTGTAACTGTTCCACCACTGCAGCTGAAGTCCAAACCTGCTCTCCTTTTTCTGGTTTTGATTTGTTGGTGTTTGTATCTGCCCTTCCAGGAGCTGGCTGGAACCTACTATAGAAGGGCGAAAGTGCTGAGTGGACCATATTTCACTGATTTCTTAGTCTGACTGCTGATGGGAAATACTGACACTCTTTCAAGAAAACTCACTCACGTGGCCATCTCAGTTTACCTTGAAAGTTCAGGCTGACTGCAAGGGTCAAGGAAAGGGGGTTAACTGACTCCAACCTTCAAATTTACTTCAGGCAGACTGGTGAGGATGTTTACACGAGGTTGAAGGTCAATTACTTTGTGTGTAGATGTTGGAAAATTCAGGGGAAAAAAATAGTTCTTTTTGTGAGAGGTGCCCGAGGAATTTCCTGCAAACCTCATATTTCTGGTCCCCACCTCTTAGATTATTGGAACATAGTTTACCTTTCTGACATAAAGCTCACTTATTTCTGTTCCAGTCTTCTTCTCAAGCCCTCTTTTTTCATCCTACTCAGGGAGAAGGAGCATGTGAGTAAGGAAGAGGGGGAGGAACTGGCAAAAGCCTAAAATTAGCACATGGTGCAGCTTAGCTGGTGATGATGGTGGGTCTGAGGACCAAGAGCTCCTGCCATTAGCAAGACCTTTTGAAGAAGGAAACCTCTGTAGGGTGGTGTTGCAAAAGGATAGGAGCTCTTGGTCAGACTGCACATCCTGAGCTCAATGGATGGTTTAGGCAATGCACAACCCATTTAGAGGGCTGCTCTCGAGCAAGAAATTTCCTCAGCTGACCTTGTGGCATGGGCTAACTCAGTGCCGAGCTGACAGTTTGCTTTCCAGGACCTACATGACACCTGAGGTGGAAATGCGCTTCCCACAGCAAGGCTATTAATAAATTTGCTTTTGTGAGTTCATGGCCACAGACTGAGGCCATATTCTTCTAATAACCCTAAAATATGTTTTGTTTTCATGTGCTTGTAGATATTAGGCTGAACCTTTCCTACTGTCAGGGATTTCTGAAGCCTTAATTGCTTTTCCAGCTTAATTGCCCCTGGAATGAGCTCAGGAATTAGCTCTTTGCTAATGGGGAAATATTTGAGCTGTTAAGGCTCTAAACTATTATTTTTAGACCTAAATTAAGGTGGGGAAATGAGATGCAGATAACAATCAAGGTTTCAGTGTTATTACACTCAAATGCACTAGGATTTACAGGATTAAATACAGCCTAAAATGAGCTCAAGAATCTGTTCACAATTAGAAGATCAGTCTTGAGATGAAACACCTAGACATTCTCCCAACTACATGCCATCTTGGTGTTTTTTATCCTTGTTTTGATGTAAAGGTTTTGTTGACAAGCCTCAATCCAATAATTTCACTGGGTGTATATGCTAAAAGGTTTAGCTTTATTGGAGTAATATGGGAAAGTTTTAGGGTTTATATTTTTTCTCTCATCTTAAAGAAAAAATTGAGAAATTGAGTAATGACCTAATTGGTTTTAGCAGATGCTCTGCCAGCGTGTGGAGAATTCATGTGGTATTGCTTGTCACTGGGGGACCTTAACTATTTTGTAGCACTTACAGCCCTCAGAAGCAGTACAGTAATACCTTGCAGTACATGAGGCATATGCAAAATACAGGTTTCAGCAGATATGGCTTAAAGCACAGCAGTTGTGAGAGTGAAAACTCAAGTGTAGCAAATTAGCAGTTTTATTTTATACCCAAGTCATTGCTCAAAGATGGAAAATTATGCTAAAAAACACAGCATGTGATAAAAACTAATGTTATTTTTATTCCTAGGAAGAAACTTTCATAGGATGAAGCAACAGTTATCAGTATTGCAATTCTCATCACTTACTGGTTTGTTTAAAAGACTCTTCTCATATGTAATGGTCCCTCTGACAAGGCAAACCTAAAAAAAGTTCAAACAGATTCATCAGTCAAGATGTCTTGCAGTTAATCATTCTGTTTATGCAGGTCCCTCAATCAGGTTTTTACCAAGATTTTTTAATTTGTGGGGCCTACAAAGGCTAATATTTGAGACCCTGTAGAAATGTAACATCTGGGTCTTTCATTAAAGGCTGTCAAAATGTATATGTGCAGTAGGACATAAGTAAGATCTCATTGGAAGAAAAAAGCAATAATTTGAACCTGAATTGAAACATTTGCTCTGTGTTTCAATGAAACAAATGGAAAATTCTGCAGAAATTAGCCTGTAGATCTTGTCTTGCCTTTTTCCCCCTTTTGACCCTGTCTTTATAATATTAACAGGGATGTTCCTTGCTGGAGACCACAGAAATCCTTCAAGTTTTCTGTGAGAAGATATATAAACATTTGGCTCAGAGGCAGAAGAGTTAACTGAACCTTCCTGGGCCAATTAGATGAGTCTGGAGCCCTGCTCTTTTTTTCTTTGTGAAGAGCATGGGGGAAGAATTGAAGGGCCAGGTACTGAGTTGTTCCTGTATCCAAGAGCTGCCAATACAGAGTAGAACATAGTAAAGAGGGAGGAGGCACACTCCTAGTGTGATGTATGCACATGCTTGAGCATGCCTTGACTTTACTTGGAAAGACAAATATTCCATCAGTCTGATCCTGCTGCAGAGCAGAAATGGTGCCAGCCAACATGTGGATGTCTTCTCCAGACCTAGCAGCTGGAAAGGCCATGGTTTGTGTCATGGCCACCAGGAGAATGCGCTTTGGTGCAGCTGGTCCCTCTCAGGAGTTTGCCCCATTTAATCAGATGGAACTGTTCTGGTCTTACAATGACAATTGTCTGGGCAAATGGGCCTCTCAGCAGTCTCTCCCCTTGCCTTCCATGGTTCTTGACCACACACAGGCCCACTCCCCTGAGTGCTGGGTGGCTGTTGCTGCCTCTTGTGCTGTTATTGTGTTCCCAAGTGAATGCTGTGTTGTGCAAAGCTGGCATGAACTGCATCAGGCTCCATAATGAGATGCTGGTTGTACTGGCAGTGCACCACTTCCATCTCTAAAGGATAAGTAGTATCATTTATGGGAAGTCTTGAGAGCTAAAGCAGATCTGGCTGTGACAGGGGCAATCAGATTTATATAATTTTCTGACAGACAGTTAAGCTTAAAGCTGCACAAACCGGAAATATACTGTCAAGGAAAGTTAATACTTTAGAAGCCCAAGGTTTTATGAGGCAAGGCACAGACCTCTCCTCTTACAAAGATGCTGCTGCTTTCTCCTGTCTTTTCAGAAGCCCCATACTGCCGTGAGGCAAGACCCCACCCTTCCATAAATCTGATTTTTAAAGGTAATAGAAATAGGAGGATTTTAATGAGGGCCGTGTTTGGACTACACTCTACTATGACTTAGACTTTAGTGTTTGTGTGACAAGAAGTAGCAGCAGTTCTCCTTGGTTATAGCTGGAGCAATAAGTAAATTTTAAACTCACTAATGCAGGGGACATGATATGAAATGAGTTAAAAGCTAAGACTGGATCATGATTTTCCAGCCAGCACAATGCCCCAGAGGTGTCCTGAACCATTAAGGCTGTCTTATGCTTTTTCAGTGGAATAATTTATCAGTTCCATAAGTTTTGACACAGTGTCTCAAACCTAACTTTTAGCTAGGGCATGTAGGTACAAAAAGGCAGGAATAACATGGAGGCTGGCACTCTATGACACACAATTCTTGCACCCCTAACTGTTTATGTTTTGGTAGGAGGGTAGGTTGCTTTATGCTTGTTATCTCTGTGTAGCAAGTCACAAAATGTGAGGGTGGAATACATGAGTCAAAGAGAAGGCTACCGAAAGTGACAGCAGCAAACTCAGGTTTGTGCTGTGGAAACCTGTGGAAAACTTGTTCTGCTTTACATGTCATGTAACCCTGCACTGTCTCTGGGGAGTCTTGACTGCACCCTAAAAACACACGGGGTATGCCTGATGTGGACAGGTGACTGCAGAGCTTTGGGGGCCCAAACTGTAGTGTTTTAACAATGTCTGACTTTAAGTGATGATTTGACAAAACCACCTTGTGCAGTGCATTTTGATGAGATCTTACAAACCCAAAGGATCTGGAGATACCAAACATCCTTAATACACTTGATGGACCTGCTAATTTTTTTTTTTTCTTTTTTTTTCCTTTTTTTTTCCTTTTTTTTTTTTTTTTTGTTTCTCCTGGGACTTTATAGCTGAAAGTTAGTTTCTGAGGGAGAAGCGAGTTTGTCATTCAAGTGTTACTGCACTCTCAAACCCAGCAAGCTTTTGCAGAACATTCTGTGATCTTGATACCATATTGTCCCAAGTTCAAGAGGCATTTATACTTTTCCTCTTATTTGAGTGTGATCTAGGGGTGAGGACAAAAGAATGAAAAGTACAGACTCTGTCCAGATGAAGAACACAAACGACTATGTTTTTATTTAAAAACTAAAAAAGCAAATATGTTCTTTTGAGCAGCACGGTTTGTGCTGCAACTGCTGTAATTCTCCAGAAAATTGTGCTACTTTAGGATCTTTTTGCTGGAGGCGGGCGTTAAATTTAATTCTCCTTTTCTTATTGTTACAAAATAACTGTACCTGCTTATTGTACATTCACGTACCTCTTCAGTGTACGGTTTTAACCAGAGATGATGATTGCAAACTCTTGTTTAAAGATGACAGATATCTATTTCCCCCTGCAAACACAATGTACTGCTTTTTAAATTAAGTACTTTTGAAACCTGAATGTATCCTTACTGCTTTAACATCTCTTTCATTTACATACTGCACTGAAGAAAAAAACCAAACAAGTAGGTAGAAAACCAGAAAAGGAAAAAGAAGACAGAACTACATAATCAAAAACACTTTTAATTTTTTGTTCTGTCCAGATATTCCACATGCTTCATCTCTGTTTATCCATCCAAAAGGAACTGACAGGAACTCATAATTTTAGAGATTTGTCCATTTGAGTTAGGTGCCTTCATGCACTGTTAACTGCCCTTAGCACTTCATGCTGAGGAAGTGGTGCTAAATAGGTGCCTATATCAAAAAGGTAGTTCCCAGAGTTGGGAGACCCTTCCAGCAGTCTGCTTAGGAGAAGCAGCCAAAACCATGAAATCCAAACCCCAAACAGATCACAGGAGAAAGATGAGCAAATGAAAAAAATCAAAAGAATTTTCAGGAATTTTACAGTACAGCATAATTATGTGTCTCATTAAAATGCTCTGCCTTTTATTATTTTTGCATTTAGTGCAGTAGGGGTTTTGTTTGATACTATGGTGGTTTATGAGTACTTGTGAAATGACAGAGAAGGAAGAATTTTGGTGAAAGGAGAGGTGAATGATTGCACTTAAAAGACCAAGGGATTCCTTGCAATAACTTTGCTTGGCAATACTTTCCTAGTTTGTAGATCACTAGTTTGTATAGTGTTTCAGTGGGATACAAATCTTTGATCATCACTGTGCTAAATGTATATTAGCCTGGGTAAATGTTTTGCTTAGGTTTCAGATATATTTTTGGTTGGATTGGGTTTTTAGCTTCATGGTGGTTTCGGTCACCACAGAAATTAGTGGCTCCCAGGTGATTTCTGCATGTACCAGGGTAAAGATGAGATGACATTGGGCCTGTATGGAATCCCCAGGACTTGAGGACAGAAAGCTGTAGTGTTAGAGAGGCTGGATCAACTTATATCAGAGCAAACTTACCTACTTGGCCCAGGGGGAACACAAGGAATTTTTGGTCAGACCTTTTTATCTGTAAATTCTGTTTCCTATCGATTTTTTTAATATACCCATCCATTTATAATATGCTTGCTTAGCTTTTTCAATGGGTACTTTTATAACTCCTATTATTAATTTTGCATCTTAAACTGCTTTACAAACATTTTGCAATTTCCTTTCCATCTCACAGTTATTAGGCATTTTTACCTCTACGGTATGTATAGTCTTCACTATAGGAGATCATAAAGTTGAAATATAGAACCTTCTTAGTTGTAAGAGATGGACATGAATGTTGGGAAGCTAGTGGACTCTCTGCTTGGATCTATTTTGTTCATAATAATGGCAAGCCTGGTCCCATGTTCTTACTATCCAGAAATTCCAGGCTCCCAAAGTCTGAATCCAGATGCTAATGATATAGGCTGGTGTTTGCCTTAAACTGAGTGTGCATCACCCTGTAGCAGCACAAGCTGTTCAATTATTATTTGATGAGATTCCCCACGTGAATCTGGCATGAGTATATTTAACACTTGCTATTTGTAATTACCAATGTTCTGCAACATGTTAAAAATAGTCCAGAGGCTTTGGCCCTGTGTGCCCTACAGTATGTTAAGCCTTGTTTAGGCTTACTGCAATACTGTAATCACAGATCTTGTTGCCTAAGGGAATTTTCTCACGTTTCTTAATTTAATTAAACATTTCCCATTAAGTTTAATTAAATGTTAAGACAGAGAATTCCTCCTTAACCCCACAATAATAAGGCTTTACAAACCAAAGTAGTTTTCACAGATTTTATTCTGAGACTTCATCTCGTTTGATACAGTGAATAATTTAGCAGTGATTTTAATATTCTGGGTTTTTATGAAGTCTGGTTCTGTTTATCTCCACCCAGCTCGTTGGAAGCAAATGAGACAGGTCACCACAATGCCCTAATAATTAGAAATGAGGTGCACTGATTATTAGAAATGAGGACCATGTCTACACCATCTCAGCTTGTCTGGTAGTCGTAAACTCCCATCAGTGCCTGCCTAAAAACCCTGATAAGTAATCACTTTTCTGGAATTTTCCATTTTTGAGTCCACATTAACCAGTGTAGTGAGTTCATGCCCTGTATCTCTGTACTGACAGCAATGGGCAATCAGACTGTCTGTTGGAAAGTTTAGGTACCACGTAATGTAAATAGGTGTGCAGGTTAGTTGTGCTTATCTCAGTTAAAATGCTGAAGAGTCATGTGAAAGCTCTGTTGCTACCTGGAGAGAGTACTGTTGCAGTTATTTCACCACTAATGAAGATATTTTCATCTTTCTACTCAGTGAATTACACGTTTCCCCATTTTTATGTGAGGGTGACTGAAATTGCTCATTGATGCTTTGGACAGAAATTATTTCATATTGCTCTTCAAAACTTTGCATATCTTGGGGCTATTCTCTGTGTGTGTGTGTGTGTATGTATGACAAACACTTGCATATTTAAAGGAAAAAAAAGGGAGAAATGTGACTCAAGAACTGTACATCCCACATGCCATACACCAGCATGCTGAAAGAATTTCAGCTTTAAGGCTGTTTCTTTAGGCTCCCAGCTGACTTAGGATAGCACAACGTGAAATTGTAGAACGAGCAGAGTCCCATCAACACCACATCTGTTCAAATTGCTTGCTTTTTAGCTTCCATGCTGACATTCACAAATATGAAAGGGAAGAAACTTACAGTTCTGTCTGATATGCAGAACATTTTATAGTGTAAAAATTTACTGTAACTGTTTTAGTCAAATACATTATTCTGTCATGACCTGCATATAAACATAGTAATTTTACCTTTTATATAAGCAGTTTTCACATCAAAACAGGTTTATTTTACAGTGTTTCCAAGCACAGAAAAATCTGCTGTAAAAGGTGAGCTCCTGGCCGTGTTTATTTCAGTAGAATTTACTACAAATTGCATTTATAGAGCAATGAGGCTTGGAGCCATCCCACCTTGCTTTCTCTCCAAGTCTGCTGTTCACAGCAGGAGGGAAAGTATTCTGATGCCACTTGAAAGCCACTTGACCCTGTGAAGATGCTGTTTCTTCTCCGTGGTCTCCTGGGTGTATAATGCCTGGACTGCTATTTTAGGCACTATATTTCAGTGGAATGCTGAGCTCAGAGCTGATTGTCTCTGCAGCATCATTTAAGGGTGGAAATCTTGTAGGTGAGAAATACCAGACCAAGTCCTTTACCTCTAAAAGTTATCTTAGCTCATTGATTTTCAGAGGCCACGTCACAGGAGCAAGTTTCCTTTACAAAGGGTGTCTGTGCTTTGAAAGTTATTTGTTCAGTGCCACACTCACATATAACTTCAGGATCGGCAGATCAGGCCTCTTTGGGTAACCACTGCTCTGAGCATGGTGTTCCCATCTCTTATGGATTTATCATGGTTCTTTCACCTTGTTTTTCTGAATCACAAGAAGTCTGTAGTCCCCAAAGAGAGGCTTGGAAATCACCTTATATTGAACATAAAGATTTTTTTAAAAAAAGGAAAAAGGTAAGAAAGAAGGGCTTCACTTCTTCACTTCTCTATTTTTGCAGTCCCTTTAAATTGTTTGTTTGTTTGTTTGTTTGTTTTTTGTTGGGTTTTGTTGTTGGGGGGTTGGGGTTTTTTTGTGGCGTTTGGTTGGTTGGTTGGTTGGTTGGTTGGTTGGTTGCTTTTTTGGAGTGTTTTGGTGGTTTTTTGTTTTGTTTTTTGGTTTTTGTTTTGTTTATTTTTGTGATCAGGTTTCTTAATTTTACCACTTAACTTGTAATTTTAGAATACTTATAGCTGGCAGCACAGGTATAAATAGAAAAACTCAAAGGATTCATGTGATTCCAGGAAAGACTATATAGTTCATTCCCAGGGAGCTGTGCCAATAGCTGTCAGAGGGTACTGCTAAAAAGTCAGTTTTTCATAAGAAAATGATCAGGTGTATCTGAATACATGAGGTGAGCCAGTCTGTTGAATAAGAAGATCCTGATTATATGCGACTATTTTTCAGGGCAAATCTGTATTTAAAGTTCTTGCATGGGTCACTCCTGCCTTAAGCTCCTGTGCTTTGGAAGGATAAACCCTGGGTTATGCCTGTTGGTGTTGGAATTTTTAGCTTAAGAAGAACTACTAATGAGAAATATAACTGCTGTACTGAGTTACAGATTATAAGGTTTTTGATTGAAAATTAAGAAGACATTTTTTTATAAGTTAAATAGTGTAAAGCTCCTAGTAAGTATTGTTAGTTTTTGAGAAATAATGTTGTGCTGGTTTCATATTTTGCTTTAAAAATTAGAAAGTCATTACTGCTAGTTCTGTTTCCTTCTAAAGAGCTCCCCACCATAAGCAGGGAGCTAGCAGGGGTTAAGGGGTTTGGCAGAGATGTGCAATGTGCTGACTGGAGCAGAAACACCCTTCACATGCTTGGTTCAGCAGCAAGGCTGAAAACACTGAAAAGACATTTAGAGATGAAGTCTGCAACCAGTCACAATGCCTGGGTTGCTTCCCCTACAAAGACAAGCTTTTTTATTATTGCTAATCTTGCAGAGGGTGCTAGCAGCCATTATTCCCCCAGCTGTATAAGCACGGAGTCAGATCTGTGTCTGAAAGAGCATGCAGCCAGTACCTTCCCAGAAAGGATTGTTGGCTCTCCAACTCGTTGAAAATTGAGAAAGTGCTTTGTTAAATGTTTCAGAGCAGCTGAGCCTTAGTCTGCTATGGCCTCAGTTTTCCTGTCTGTTATTTTCTAAACTTGGTTTTCTGCCTTTTTTTTTTTTTTTTAATTGTTTGTTTGTTTGAATTTTTGTTTGTTTTGGTTTTCAGGGGGGGAGGTTTGAATTGTAATTTTAAACTCATGATTCAGAATTTGTCTGAGAAGAGAGCCTCGGAAGCTGCTTGAAAATTGGTATCACAGACTTATAGGGCGAATAATTGTTTTCTTGAAAGTTGTGAAATCAAATTAGCAACTCAATTTGCTTAGGATTTTCAAGTGGGGGAAAAGAAAGGGCACTCCTGTTTTTGTCTGAGATCACTGCCTTGAAGATAAATGACTTTGCTCCTTGCTGTAGGCCAGTGTACATAGCCTTAGCCACTACACAACATATTTTTTTTGGTTGTAATTGATTTTTTTATGAGGAATTTTCAGAACAATTTCAAACCCAAATATTTTCCCACTACCCTTTTATTTCTTACTTGCTCCCTGGCTGATTTGGCTGTCAGTGTAGTGCACTGACAAATAAATCATTGTCAGGGCTCTGTTCCCCAGTGCACGAGAGTCAAGAGTCCCAAGCTAACCCTGCAGTCAGGCAAAGGTCCTCACTTCACAGCTTTATCAAGGCTTTCTGACTTTGCAGCATCCCGCAGAGAAGGGAAGCACATGACATGAAAGACAGTATCTTCTGTACTCAGAAAAAATAGACTGGAAACAAAGGTGCCACACAAATGCAGTATCTAACACAGCCAATGCGACTCTTTTGCAGGGCAGGTGACCTGATGGGTTAAGCACTGCAGAATGACCTGGGTGACCAAAATGTGAGGATGTTCTCTGTGACCTTGAACAAGCAGATTCTGTAGTCGTAGCTCAATTTCCATTCTTGTTTCATTACATGGTTGCTGCATACTTGGAGTAAAGAGCAGGCACTTGGCATTAGGCTTTCCTGTCTGATTCCATGCAGATAGTGCTAATAAGCCATACTGGAAAAACCCCTTTTTCTGACAGTTCTGGAGACAACTTCTGTCTCTCAGTGTTTACCAATGCATGGAATCTCATAACTCCACTGATATTTTTGAGGGTTTTGCTAGAGCCTCAGAAGATGCTACTTTATTGCTAAATATTTTGCCTTTGCCCTTTTTCACAAACATTGAAATTTCAGACCTGGCACCCTGCAGAGGAAAACTTTAAAAATACAGGCACATTTGGTGACACTAGATGAAAACCAGCAAAGCTTAAATTTCAGCTTTAACTGATCATGTTAAATTCCCACATACTCACAGAAAATGAGTATGTGGGAATTTTCTGTGATGCTGTTTCAGCTTAAGCATGCTAGTGTGGATTTTATGGGGTCTGGGGGTTCCTGTGTGCTGTAATATTTTAATGTTTTTAACTTCTTGCTGTACTGCAGACATTTGTAGTGAGCAGAAGGCATCAGATGTAGGATAGTGATCTTTTGAACTGCTGCTAAAGCAAAATGTGCTAAACTGTAGAGTGAAAGGTGATGCCACAATCAGCCTTAGAAATTTCACTTCATTCGTTTTTTCAAGGATAAGAAACAGATGAAAGAAAACCTCTTTTTTCTTTTCTTTTTCTAGTTACTTTCCTCACTGAGAAAAATAGTAAATTCACCTTTCAAGGTGAATTAGAAATCAGTCCTTGCCACTTGCTCAAGGAGGGCAAAAGAACAAACACACGAACATTTGAAGTGTAGAAAAGTATGCTCACATGGCCAAGTTTGGAGAGAGGTAATCTAAATTAAGCAAGAGGGGATAGACAGACAGCAAAGATGTGAAAAGACACGGAGTCTTCAGCGAGTCCCTCCAATAGATGCCATGTTTACTTTGTTAAAAATGGGGAAAGCAATCTTTGTCTGCATGTTATCAGTAAATGAGAGTTTTAATAATAAATTATCTATGTGATTGCTATTTTCTTTCCCTTTGCAAGGAGAAAGGCTCTAAAAAGCAAATAAATATTTCTGTAAGTAAAATGTTTCACCAGTGGAAAGCAAACAGAAACAAGTCTGGATTTATTGTTTTCTTTAATTTATGGGAGGTTGGATTTTTGTGGAGGTTTTTTGGGCTTTTTTTGAATGGATAGGGGGAATTGTTGTCTCATGATGAAGTAGTGTGCATTTAGCTTCATTTTGATAGTTACTGTGACATTAGCAGATCAGGGAGCACTGTGAGTTGGAGTACAACTATAATCTTCAAGTCCAAGTCAGTGGTTGGGTCAAAATCAGTGGGGCCACAACTGACAAAAAAGTTGACTGTGATCAGCAAAAAGGGAGTCATTGGTGTATGGCATGATGATCTTTGTGTATCTTCTGTGACTAAACCAAGTACTCCAAGAGGCAGATGGCCAGTGGGTGGTTGCACTTTGCTTTTCAGTGCCCTTCTCCTGATCATCTGTGCTTGGGAGTATAAGACTATCTTGGCTCCCTTTCTGCCTGTTACCCAGCTCTCTCTCTGAGGATGGTAAGGACATATTCCTTAGAAGTAGAGCACACATTCAACCTGTGAAAATTACTAGGGAAGCTGTGGAAAGAATTGGGGTGATAGCACGACTGGGAGATAGCAGCACTCGTGTCGAATTAGTGAAAGAAAAATGCTGCAAATTCAAAACAGAATTAGAAACACAAATGCCATTTTGCTGGTAGAGCTGCTTCTGTCCTAAATATTGGAAGTTTTGCCTGGAGGAGTGTAATTAGATGCCTGAAAAGTGGTGTTAGGTGTCTGACTTTAGGTCCTGTAATTTGCATTTTGTGCTTACGGTCACCTAAGAAAGGAAGAGTATGCCTTGGGATGCATTTCTTTTTAGGATGACCATTTGTGCCTTTTTGCCATCTTCTGATTCTCATTCCCTTCCAGTGTTGAGCATGAGACCCTTGCTTCCCTGTAGGGAGAGATAGATGAGCAGACATGTAAATGAACCTTCTGTAACTCTTGCACAGGATTTCATAGTCTGTCACAGAGGAGCAATCGTCTGTCACATTAATATGGTTCTTATTACAGTATTTATGTCAAACCCCCTGTCTTTCATCATTTTCATTAGCATGAAAAGTAAGGTTTTAACAACTATGGTAATAGGTAATAATGTAGCATTAGAACATAAATCTAGTGACGATACAGATACCCATGAAGTGACAGGGAGATGTTATAATTTGCTTCCAGCACTTATTTTGGGGACAGATTTGTGTAGGTGGCTTAATTTTTAGGAAGTATTCACTATAATTATCAGAACTAACAGGAACGCTTGGCAAAGGGGAAAAAGAAATCTTTGGGTTGCAATTAAATTGAAGACAAGAGGTAGCAGTTACAGTCACAAATTACCAACTTTCTGATGGTACTTGGCACACGTTCCCTTCCTACTTCTGACCGACATGTGACAAAACCTCACAGTTACAGAAGGGTTCATTGCCAGAATCTCTGGTAGAGGAAGGACATTTTATATGCAGTGTGTATTCACAGGCACAAGTGGGATAAACTGAAATGAACCAGATCATTGAGTTAAATAATTTAAATGTTAGAATATGCTTTATTCACAGTTAGAACTGTGAAGTACTTTAGAAAGATAGTGGAGCCCCTCCTGAGCAGAGGAGAAACTGCTCAGTCATGAAAATTTACCTAAAGAGCTGAGGTAAAGGCAAGCATTATTTGGAAGAACAGGACCATTCAGTGGACCTGCATTAGACTGAGAAAACACAGAAAGGAACAATTTCCCTACACAGTAAGGAAAGGTAAAGTACTTTAGTTATCCAAACTAGCACTTGAACACACTGTTACAGTTAATTTGAGATGTAATGGAGTGTTTAATGGCTTCCAGTGGTCAGGAAGTTGGTTTTAGAAAGATTGTGGGTGAGAAAACTCTTACCCATCCAAGGCATCTAAGTGATTTACAGCATTTGTAGGATGCACAAGGCATTGTGGTGCCGAGAAGCCCCAAGCTAGCGTTGTCTGCTCTGCTGTCAGAGCTGAATGCCAAGCCGAGGTCTCTTGGAAATGCTGCTATAGATGTAGAGAGCCCTGAGCCCCTTCACATGTGCACATGTATCAGCAGGCTCAGATCTTGAGGTCTGTACACAGCCCTGCATTGCTTTCCACAGGAATAATCCATCTGCTTTGGGCGTGGGGCTGGTTTTCACCCTGTAGCCCTGTCTTCTCTGGGTGAGGTCCAGGATCAGACACCTCATACTGGTTCATTTCTAGTGAGATCACATGCCACCACGTGCAACCAACCTGTGCATGATCAGGTACTGCTTCTCCATGGGACTCAAGTCCTGGTTTTTGGATCCATCTAGTACAGGTGATGAGGGGATTTTGCTTTCAGAGTGCTGAAATATGACTTCCCACATTGTAGTTTGGGAGCAGGCTCCATCACTGTTTTCAGCATCATTTAGATTTTCCTGGTCCTGTGAAAATCTAAGGACCAGGATTCCACATATTAAAACGTGTTGTGCCGCCTTGGAAGGAGAAGAAGCAGAGGGGCACTGGTCTCTTCTTTCTGGTGACCAGTGAGGGGACCTTGAGGGAATGGCCTGAATTTGTGTCAGGGGAGGTTTAGTTTGAATATTAGGAGAAGGTTCTTCACCCAGAGGATGGTTGAACACTGAAACAGGCTCCCCAGGGAAGTGGTCACAGCACCAGCCTGACAGAGCTCAAGAAGTACTTGGATAATGCCCTAAAGCACACAGTGTGATTTTAGGAATGATCTGTGCAAAGCCAGGAGTTTGACTTAGATGATCCTGGTGGGTTCCTTTCAACTGAGAAATATTCTGATTCCTTGGGTAGGAAGCTGACAGCATGAGGTCTGTGCATGAAGATGGTGAGGCTTCATCAATTGGGATATGAATTTACCACATGTGAACTTGTGCACTCTCTTTCCCTGTGCAAATTCCTGCACCAGCATGAGTATTTGGCCAGTGGGTTCAACAGCTGTCCTGGGAGTTTAGGCTCCTTCTCAGTGCACTGAACTGTTCAAGCAGACCTCTGGTTAGTGACAAGGTGCATTTGTCAACTGCAGCCCTTTTTACCTGCTCATGAGTTCATCAGTCTTTGTCACTCGTGTAACTGAGCTAGCTGTTACTGCTGCTGATTTGTGATACAGAACTTTTTTGTCTGGTAGAGATCAGAGCAATTTGCAGGTGAAGGTGAGTGCTCTCATCCCCATTTAACTGATGGGAAAACAGCAATGAAAACCAATTTCTGAGAAGCAGCAGAGCTGATAGTTAGCCATTGGGAATAAAATCTTGTCTCTTACCATCCCCGTGGATGCTTCATAAATTTCAAGTGAGCCTAATGTGCAGTTTGAGATATGTTTTGATATATATCCTTTTGACAGACAAATCATAGCCTATCTTTGTGTTTCCAGATAGGATGAGCCTGATTCTTTCTAAAATGAGATTTCCAGAGAATATTCATGTTCACAAAACCAAATCCCACTTAAGTATTCTGCAATAGCTGTATGCTTAAGCACATACTCTTGCCTGGTAGTTTTTTCACTACAACTTTCATAGAAATAGTTGGCAACCTGGAAGTGGATACAGTCAAAATAAATTCATGTGGAGTAGACAAATAATTGCCTGCACAGTGGTTCCCATCAATTTACCTAATTTTCAAAATCCAAGTTCAGGTCCACATGAATAATGAACTGCCTTTGTTATCTCTGTCATCTCTTTGTTTCAGTGTAGTAGATGAGCAGGGAAGTATGTGGAATCCAGGTTATCAGCTGGTGCCAGCTATTTGTGCCCAGGGAGAACCTGGCTCACAGCATGTCTGTCCCCACTGAAGGACATATAGAGCAAAAGGAATGGTTGAATTACGTGACTAGGAAGGTTAAGAAGATGGCTGGTTACGCTGTCAAATTTCCAAAATATTGTTGCACAGACAACAGGTTCTGCAAAGTCCATTCCAAAATCACCAAGCAGTTTCAAGTTACAGTGATAGGCTGAAGTTAAGCACCTTTGGCTTTGCAATGGGTTGATTCAGCCCCTGTTCTCTAATTATGCTGGACCTTCCAGAAACTGTGACTGAAGTTAGAAAATCTCACTTTGCATCCATTAACTCCTGCCCACCTCCACATTCAGGAGAGTCGTGCTTGGCAGAGTGACAGTCACCTTTGGGCAGTGTGTGCTGGTACACCCAGGTGTGCCAGTCTGCCGGGACTTATACTTCCATTCCCCCGGTGCATCTGCAGGGTGACATCTGCATGTTGTGAAAGAAAAGCAGGAATAAAAGCTGCAGGCTTTTTTATAAAAATGTTAGTGCCTCTACATTTACGCAGCAGTGTGGCCTGATTATGCAGGAGCTCTGAGGCTTATCCCAAGATGATGATTTTTACATCAAAAGTAGATTAATGGAAGTCGACAGCCTTGTGTCCATCCAAACACAGTATGAAATGATAATAAGAATAGAATTGCTAGTCAGTAGGGTCTCATGTCACATACTCAGACTAGATAAATGATGAATATGTAATGAAATTACATAGAATTGAGACAGATGGCTCTAGCTTTTGATAAATGCATATATCTTCACAATCAGATAATAATGCCAATGTGTGGAAGATCAATTGGGATATAACAACTTTGAAAAAGAAAGTAATTTCTCTGCTTTCACTTTAAGATGCGCATTTAAATAAGAATCAAGCTTAATTTAATTATAATTTTTTTCATCATGAAATTAAATAAGAAGAAGAAAAGAAACCAAGGGGAAAAAATACAGGAACATTTTCATCTTATTTTGCCTTTGAATTGTAGTTATTTTTCCTAGTGCCTATAATGAAATACCATTGCCAAAAAGAAAAGACAATTATTTTCTCTCCAATAAACATTAAGATAGATTGATGGTCACCACTATAAAAAGGATTAAATGAAATTCTTGACACCTTTTCAGGAAGATGTCAATTTGTTCCTAAGAACTCCAGTTATGAGGAAGCTTATAATACAGTCCACTTGTTATTGATAGGGATGTTTAATATTTTACTGACTATTTAAGGTGCAAAGTCCTTGAGATAAATCAACTTCTCCTCCTCTCTCTGGATTTTACTATTTCGCTAGAGGTACATGTTTCAGAGCATTGACATGATTGACTAGCGACATAGTGTAAAAAACATCATTTGAAATAATGTCATTATCAAAAAGGAAGGAATTTTGAGAACAAAATAATTATGAAGCTCATTAAATTCACAGTTTCTGCGTATTGCAGATTAGTGAAAGAGTAATGGCAGTAACTCAACACATAATTTTGCACGGTGGTTGTGTATTATCTGAATTACTGTCACTTTCTTTGAATTTAAAGTCCTTGCTTGTGTAGATAAACAAATATATCTGTCCCTCATTTGCATGGGATTTAGGATATTTTCAGGTGAAGAGAAAGTACCTTTCAGTGTTTTGCAGTCCATCAGCCCGACTTTGAGTAGTAGTTATAATGAAAGAATACCAGCTGAGATCTCAGGTGTTAGGTGCTGTACCAACACACAAAAGGTATTACAGGTATGGAGAGTTTGTAATCTCTTTTCTTCAGATGAGATTTCTTGAGCTGGAAGGGAGAAAATGGGTAAAAGCAGCGCTGGGAGGGAGTACTGGGGATAGTCCTCTGTGCTCCATGGCCATCTGCGATGCTGCCGTAGGAAAAGCTTCAGGTGAGATATTACCTTGTGTGGTTGTGGAGATCTGGAATCAGCAGCTGGCACAAGAGAAGGAAAATTAAGTTTAGGCTGCAGTTTGGGGTTCAGCTCATAAATTGCCCTCATGTCTTCAGATGATACGTGAATTCATGCAGTGAGGCCTTGCGTGAGGAGTGTGCAGTTTACTCTGCTCCGAGGAACAGGAAAACGAGGCTCAGAGCAGTGGACTTTGAGGCTTTTTGTGTAACCACTGGAAAGAAAAAAAAAAAAAAACCCAAAAAAACAAGATCCCTTTTTCTTTTAGTACTATCTGTGCTCAAAAAACAGGTGTTTTCTCAAGTCTGTGCATTTTTCCAGAGCCTCCCAAATGTTATTTCAGCAGTCTTTGCAGGAAGTACTTCTGGGTGCTGGTTCGCAGTGGAAGTGGGACAAAAGCCCTGCACCTTTCAAGCTGGAGGGCACTGATGCTTCCAAGGGAAACCCTTCTTGGAGTATTAAGAATTTCTATCTCATGGGCTGCTGGCTGCAGAGCCATCACAACAGGAGCACGTTTCTCCTTCCACAGTTTGCCACTTCCTCAGTGCTTCCAAAAATCACTTACAGCTGTCTCAAGCCAAGTTACCTAAAGTTGGAGGTTCCCTAATAAGGCTTAAGCACTTACAGCACTCTCTAAGCAGAAAATCTTTGCATTTACCTTTCAAGTGAAAGGATCACTGACTGTCTAAAGCATTTTTAGTGGTATCAGTATTTGCCTTCAGCCTGCATTTACATGGAGTCATGGAGAATCTGGGATAAGATCTTAAAAGAGCCTATCACTTTGTGATATTGCCTCAAGAAAATATTTTTTCTGTGAATCATAACTGTGATAGTTTATTGATCAGACTAAGCCAACTTTCAAAAGAGAAGATAATGCCATACATTTTACTTAAGATGTTTGTGCAGCTGCTAAACAACCTCGGTGAGCAAACTCCTTGGTAGGTGGAGAGTACTCTGTTCTCAAAGATGTGAAATCTTTCATTCTCTATTGATGCTTTTTAGAAGTAAACCAGTATTTTCCATTACAGCAAGTCCTCAGCTGCCTTACACATCAGCAAAGATGGAGAATTCCTGGTCTGTGCCCCAAGAGCAGCCTGCCATCCAGTTGTATATGGCCTATAACCGTTTAGTTTTCTAAGCTGTAGCAGATCTATACTATCAGCGGCATTAAAATGTAGTTGGCCAAAGGTGTTAGAAGGAGCTCTTGGCTCTCACTAAGGAGAAGATTTACCATTTCTGTGGGATAGGAAAAAGGAAAAATATAAAGGAAAATCCTGATTTCTATACTTCCACTGTATAGACAATCATGAGGACAATTTTCTCTTCTGACTGTGGATTATGGGTGCTATCAAAGACAGGCTATCCTATAGGTGGAATTCTGAGTAAACAGATCTTACAATTTCTGTCTGTGCAGTGAGAGAGATCTGCAGGAATCTGTCAATGCACCTTGGTGTTTACCACCTCTTGGTCAATCACCCACCCACCCACCCACACACACACTCTGTTTCTGGCATTCCTCATGCTTCAGCATGACTTAAGAAAGATCTTTTCATCCTCTCCATCCCCAGTCAGTGATGCTACAAGGATTTAGAGTAGGCAGCAGTTCATGGAGCTGGGCAGACTTCTGCGGACGCTGCTGCTGTGGGAATCCCAGAGCTGTGTGATGTAGGGAGCCTGACTATTAAAATCCTCAAAACAACAAACTCCCAGGTTTACTCAGCTCGTATGAAAGTTCAGGGAAAGAGGAAAGCACAGAACTCATTCAGGTCTTGAAAAGTTAGACAAAGTGAGTCATGGTAAGTATCTTTTCAGGGCTTTCCTTGGATACTCCAAACACCTGTTAGCAAAGGCTAGCACTAGTAAATACTCATTAGCAAGATGCAGAGTATTGTCGTTCTCTGGTTTTGTCCCTACTTTCTAATAGATGCATGCATCTTTGTAAGTGAATGTTGGAGTTAGTGAAGCTGCATGGTACTAGACAGTTTCCCACATCTCTCTTTGCAGCAGAAAATGTGGTGTGTTCTTTTCCTTTTCTCCATTCCCCTCCTCCCTCCCCTCTGCATTAGCTCTGGCTTTAAAGCTGTTTAACTAAAATTCAAATAAAGGAATATGCTAGAATTGGAAGGATAATTATTAGGCCAAAATCCCTCACACACCACTGGGTTCTTTCCTTCCTGATGTGGATTCTGAATTTGTCTGTGAAAGCAAAGAAAAAGCTTTCTTTGGTGCATTGTCATTAAAACAGTTAGAATCTACAAATCCTGTACAGTCAAGACAACAGCAGGATTATGTTTGAATCATAAGAATGAGCAATGTGTTCTGCTTAATTACAAGAGTTACAGAGGAAAAGGATTTATTGACTGCCCCACTAGTGTAGGATTGTTCTCTCCATAGTGCTTCTTAAGTCCTTTTCTTCTCAGTGTTACGTGTACCACTTGATGGATCATCCACAGCTTAACTGGAGGTCTTGAAGCAGTCTTTAATAGGTTAAAAGGTATAGTTGAGCCTGCTAGTTGCTATCAGATCATGTTCTCAATGTGGACTTTGGGAAATTGCCAAGATGTGCTCATCTGGTTTCAAACTGGAGGAAACAATGGTGTCTCAGCTCACTATCAATATGTTTTCCCTGGAACTTCGTTTTTACCTAAGTTGTCTCGGTTTCATTGGAGAGCTTTTTCTCATTATTTCCTTTTGAGAGTTCAATAATAGTTCTCCCCATCACTCATGTTCATAGCTTCTGGTTTCATAATCTTTCCTGACTGTTTTGTTAATGTGGGCTTTATCTGTAAAATGGTGCTTATCTTTGACCACACTTCAGTTGGTAGGAAATTTCCTGCTAAAATCCTGTATTTTGATAAAGCCCATTGCAGGAAGCTTTGGAATTATTGCAACAAATCCCACCAAACCAAAAACTGAACTTGATTTTCCTTTCTCTGTTTCTTCCTTAGCTCCCTCCCCAGCCCCCACCCTCAACCGAAATCTTTCCTTCTTATTTAACCTTCTGAGGGTTTACAGGTAGTATTTGGTGTTTACTTTTTTCCTGAATAAAAGGCTGAAGTTTTTTTTATAAATAAGACCCTCTCCCTCTCTGTATCTAATAGCCTGCATAAATTTGTGGCAGTAGAATGCCTTCTCGCAGGTGTCAGATAGAAACCCTTATTAACACATTCCAGCTCTGTCTCCTTCTAGATGTGTCACTGAGGAGCACATGAGAAATTCAGGCCAATACTTTGACCTGCATACCCACTGTTATTTCTCTAAGTTCTTGCTATTGTCCATCCAAGGTCTTTCAGTATTGTTTCTTTGAAGTTTTTATTTTTACTAAGGATACAAGTGCTGCTTTTCCCCAGATTCTACCCTCATGAAGTTGCTCAACATATTCCTGACAATGGTGTTTTAGTGGCTTCTCAACCCCCAAATAGAAGTTTTAATGAAAAACTGTCAACCTGTGGAAGTGCTTTGCTTGCAACTCTTTTGGGTTTCCAGTTTTCAAAAACTGCAAACTCTTTCAGTTTTTGTCTACTCCAGAACGAAGAAAACTCCTAATTTAAGGAAAGCAAACCTAACTCCTCCTCCTATAACCACTAACCTCCGTATGAGTAGAAAAAGTCTACATACTTAATATATCCTGATAAAAATAGTTGACATTTTCTGAACAATATCTGTGCCATTCCAACTGAGTCAGATTTTGATCACGTGTCTCTCAATTCCTTTCTCTCCCTGTAAAGATGAGTTTATTATATTTTTGCTCCCTGACATTTAGAGTGTCCCTGACATTCACATTGAACACTGTCTGTAAATTGTTATTATGAAGATGCTTCTACTTTAAAGTTGCTCTGAATGTAGGAATGGAAACATTTGCAGTTTTGGTTCTTAAACCAAGCTTTCTATAGACTGAAGACTAAAACAGCAGAAAGTAGAAGTACTGAAGTCCAGTTCCACTTGATGTACTCTAGCACACCCCTTCAGAAAGGAGCCCGCTGAAAGAAGAGCTTTTTGAAGTTGCATTGCTGTTTTTGAAACACACATAGCTTTTTAATGAATACAAAGGGCGCTTGCTGCTCTGGTTCATGCTGCTCATCTCTGTTTCCATCTCTTGGGAATGCTGTTTCTTGGCTAAGCCTATCATTGGCTCTACAGTCTAGCTGGGTTGTAAAATGAAGATCTATCTAGTTTAAGATTAGTTCTGTGAGCTGTGTGCTTTATCTAACCCTGTGTGCCCTCTCTGGGCTAAAAAAAGAGCAAAACAGAGAAAGACTCTTCCAGAAGGAAGTTCATCCTAAGCTAGGTGAGACACTCGTGTCTCCAGTCCCTACTGAAGGAGCCTAGGCCAACTAATTTATAAAAGAGCTAAATCTACCTCAGCCATTCTGTCCTGTGTCACAGCTTCTAAATTGATCCCCAGGAATTCTGTGTACTCAGTCCGGTGCTTGTGGCACCCTGGAATAATTTCAGACAAGTATTTTGATGAAAGCAATAAATCCACAGGAATCCTAAGAGAAATATGTTACTTTTCTGGAACTGTTAAGTAAAATAAGTGCTGCTTTAGTTACCCTGAAAGGTTGAACAGATGTCTATCTTAGGGTGTCTCTTTATGGTATTACCTTAAGCTATCTAGGAATGGAGAAGATTTAATCATCCCTCTAGGTTGTATTTTCACTTCCCAGTAGAAAAAAAATCCTGGGACAATTCTTTATGACAGCATTTGCTATGACAAGGGGTGTCTTTAAAATGATTAGAGAGCCATTTGCTACAGTGATCAGTCGATGAGAAGAGGGAGAAGTTAACTTTATCAGTAGCCTAAAGAATAATTCTAGAGTTGCACTCTGCCAAAGTGGAAGAAAATAAAAGGCTAGTGTAACAAATCCATGGAAGAAGTTGGGATCACAAAGCGACCATCTTTTCTCTAAACTGGATTAGCCAGAGGCAAAATACTTTCCTCAGTCACTGATTGCCAGACCCTTTTTTTTTTTTTTTATTGGAAAGCTTTAGAAAGTGGATAAAGAGAAATTTTCTGCTTCAAAGTGTTCAAATATCGGTTCCTGCAGGCACTCTCAGGGGATTATAGTATTGTTTAGCAACTCACTGATTGGGGGATTTGGAAACCTGAACTGCAGGACTGCACTCATACTAGAAAGCAGTTATTGCTGTTGGCAAAGTAGCGGCAGTAGTAGCTCTTGGGCCAAGTTTCTTTGACTTTGTAAGAAGTTCAAGACACCTTTAGAGAACTAATATCTTGGGCTATAGGCAGCATCAGGGCTAAGAATTTCATAAGACTTCATTCTCTTGCTGCAGCTAAGTTGTTTCTCCACTGAACACCTTACTAGCTTTGATGCTCCTCTCTTGCTTTCATGTTAGTGGAAACTTCTACCACAGTGGCTGAGTCAAGGCAGGACTTGTTCCCTCAGCTGTGATATGCAGAGTCCTGTGTCAATGCTAAATCACCCAGGCCTTCCTTGACTTTTGTTTCATTTTCTCTGGAGCTCTTACTGGAGTTCTGTAGGAAGGACATGTATTAGAAGGTAAATGCACAGGCTCTATTTTGGTATCCTCTTGAAGGGAATTCCTTTACCAGTGCTTCCTTTGGCTCACCCAATCTGATAATCTTCACATGGGAAGCTATTTGTAAAATAGAGTTTTGATAGAAGCATAAAGCATTCCTCACCTAGCTGATGCTTTGGTAAACCACCAGCTGCACTGTGTCCTGGAGGTATCAAGAAGGTGTGTGGAGACTGAAGATTGAGCTGCTGACAGTGATGGGAAGTGTTTTTAAATAAGTTTATTTAGTTAATATTAAAACTACACCTTTAAAAGTAACCTGTTTATTATGTCATAACACCTAGCAAAGCCCATGTTCCCTTTTGGTAATGTCACACATTTTTATGGTTCCTGTAACTTGTTTGCTAGCTTGGAGTCTGAAAAATAGGACATCAAATGTATTAGATGGGACTGTGTTTCCTGAGAGCAACCCCTGCCTTCTGTCTCATTTCACATGTGGGCACTTCCCCTTGCTTATGAATGGTGGCTGCTTATATCCACAGTGAGAGTGAGTGTTCTCAGTGATATAAATTGATCCAGTGCCACTGCAGAGCTTTAGTCCCACTGCAAGTAAAATTGCAAGCACTATGATCATTTTGAGTAGGAGACATTAATCCAAACTGGTGACAAGTCACAGCTTAAATTCCCTGATTATTCCAGCCTGACCCGAGGAGATACTGACAACTTTTAAAAGCTCATTCTAACATTTTACATATTTGGGTGACTTAAATCATTGTTTGTTTTGTTTTAGTGGTTTTCTTCTTTCTAGTTAAAAGCTCTGAAAATAATGAACCCCTGTCAGCCTGGCAGAAAAACATCTGCTTTCTTCACTGAAACTCACCATAGTCAGAGCCTCGGGTCTTAAGTGAAAAACATAATTTTTTTAAATCTTAGGTTGGATTCAGCAAAGGAAGAACAACAACTCTGTTCCTTAAAACAAAGGTAAAAAAAATCCATAAATTGCCATGAAATTTCAAGTCTGGTATGTGACAGGTCTGCAGTTTCAGAAATGGGAGTTTTACACTTCTGGAAAGCCGTGATCCCATAGTGACAGCCTTCCCATCATGAAGTATTCCTGTCTTGTCAAAGAAGCTTTGAAAGGAACAAATGCTATTTCATCAGTATCTTGAAAAGCTCTATGTTAGTTGTGTTTTGTGTATGCTTTAAATAACACAGAGAAAGTGTGTTACATGATGGCCTAGCAATTAAAGGGCACAGTTGGCTGTCATCTTTGTAACACTGCCTTGCTGGTGTCTGTCGAGCAGCCAAAAGTTTTTTTGTGTTGCTGAGCACAGAATTTCCCCGCAGGCAAAATCCCATTCAGACAGGACAAAGAGTTTGTTCCAAGTTGTGCTGTCCCTTTTTTTAGGCATCTTCCAAAAATTAGGCCAGAAGAGATATTCCAGCATATTGCAGCATGTGCATGCATTGATTCTGAACGGCGGGCGGCCAGTTTGCTGCCATTCAGCAATCTATGCTGTGGTGACATGGATTTTTGCCACATGCAGATTTTTCTGGTGTTTTGCTATATTTAAAAAAAAACCTCAACAAACTAGTTTAGGGGAGTAAAAAAAAGCAAACTCCACACTGTTGCTGTTATGAGTTTCGAAGTGTAGGCAGTGAGTATAAAACCTTCATCTCTCTTACATGGTAGTATTTTGGTCTTACAGCTGGTTGAGAAGCTGCATATCTGTGTTCCAAGTAACTGTTACCTGCTGTCTTAAAATGTTTATGCAGATTGATTCTGTATGGGGTGATTTCCATTCAATATGCCTTCTTCTTCTCTTCTAGATTCAAATATGAGATATAAAATTGCAGTCTTACTTATTTCATAAAAAAAACAAAAAACACAACCTCTGTTACTGGCTAAATTGTGTATTAAGGTCCTATTTATTAGTTGATGGTTCTATGTACAGGTGCTGTATGCCACTGATTCTCCGTGCTGATATTTTCTGATGTTTGTTTTTCTTGTATGCAGAGTTCACCAGAGAAGGCCCACTTTCCCTGCCTTGGGTATATGTAACAAAGGATTTCATTGACAATTATTAGACTGTCTCTGTTTTTCTCTCCTCCCTATTAATATTCATCCCTTTTCAGGTAGTAGTGTACTCTCTATACAGCTACAATTCATTGTGCACAAGAAATAGCATGAAAATATTAAAATGCAATCCTGGTCTTAGGGAAGCCTTTAAGTACCATTTTTAAAGGCCTGATTTAGAACTTAATTAGGAGGTTTTTCTCTTTTCAGAGGCAAGGTACAGGTGAATCCAGATCCCCTGAAATATGACATTTCCAAGTAGATGCACCTTTTGAAACAACAGGAGGAATAGGTGTTGGTTTTTCTAAACCTGCAAGCTGGAGCTTGACTTAGTGTCAATCTGAGGTCACTAATCTGCTTCTTGCATGTAAAAATACCTGTAAGTGTCCATGACAGACTACAGCTGCATGACCTGGGGAGGTGTGAATGGAGCTTCAGAGCTGCTCAATCTACCCACTACCTTACCTCAAGTGATGAAAGGTTTCCCATTCCTAATGCTGTACCCATCTTCATTTCAAAACCCTATGTCCTTCAGACTTTTCTGCACCTCCCAGTGTTGATTTTCAGTCATTAAGGAACTTGTAGCTTTATGTAGGTGATTCATTCCTTCTCTATCACGTATTTTCTGACACTTGAAATTGGATTTTGCCAAGGTACCACTTTCCTATAACTGATAAGAAATGTTTGTTTCTGGCAAGATGGATTTTCTGTCTTGCTCCTCTCCTCTTTCCCTTTATCTGCCCGCTTTTGCATTGCTCTTGCAGTTCTTTGTCTTCATTTTTGACTTCTTTCTCCCACCCACTTTTCTTGCCTACTTTTTCTCTACTTTCTCCTCTGTTCTTCATATGTCTCTTCAGACACCTTTCACAGACATTTCTGAGGTTCTGCTCCATTGCCTGAATCCCTCATCCTGGAGATGATGCAGTGGCTATAAAGGTAACAGAAAAATAAGTCGAGTTCCCTCTTTCCATCTCTGGCCTGTGTCACAGACAGTTCTGGGTCTTTCTTTTGCAGAAGCATGTTGGTTTCATTGGCTTTTTTCAGTAGGAAGGTTTTTTTGTCTCAAAAAAATGTATTTGGCTGGGACCTGCACATGTGTTGATTCAAGCTGTGGCCTTCTGATTTTCATTATTCTGGTCATTATTGCTTGTTAGAGTTTAATTTTTAATAAATTATTAAAGGCTAGTTGAAGGCCAACAAACTCTAGGCCAAACAAATCATAGCTTGGGAATTCACCTGGAACAAGGGCACCACAGAGCATTAATGAATTAGTCACTGGACTACCTGCTACTCTGAATGAGTGTCTTTAGGTCTTTTATTTTCCAAATTAAATCTGTTTTCTGTTGTGCCATTCCTTCTCTTCCCAAAGTGCAGAAGAATTAAATTCCAGGTTTGGGAGTAGAGAGTTCCCTTCCCCTATCCTCTGTGTGTAGGCATGTGTTTCTTGGGAATGACCAGGTATGGATTAGCCCAAGCTCTGGGGAACACTATGATCTTTTCTCTGTCTATGTGAGTCTAGGGGACTTAGGCTTTTCCAGTGGGAATAGGAGTGTCTAGGAAGGGGATTTCTCCTGAGAGGCAAAGAAAGGAGAGCTGGAGTCCAAAAACCTTGCATTGCTCACAATGGAGATTGAAGGGGCTAGAACAGCAACCGGGATCATGAGGCTGGATAGGGCAGAGAGAAGTGAAGAAACGGAGTTGAAACATGACTAGTGGGGAAAAGAGGAGGGAGGGAAAGTATCTGAGTATTCTGGGATAGCTGAGGTGGCCAGCTGAGGAGACCCAGCAATGGATCAGGCAAGACATTATCAGGGAAGCTGCAGCTACAGAAGTGAGTAGGGCTGGATCAGAGCACTGGAAGTGGAAATAAGCTGCTGTGGCATGTAGGGGCATAAAAGAATTGTGCCTGGGAAGGGCTGGAAGTTGAAGCTATGTGCAGGGGCTGCTTGGCAATGCTTCAGGCTCTGTGTCAGTGTGACTGGGTGTGATTTTCTATCCTATGCACTTCAGGGCTTAGGGGATGGGCTAAGGGAGAAGGAGAAAGGCAGCCCACAGAGATCTCACAGCCGTTCTCACCACGGGCTGTGTTGCTGGCCAAGCATCCTTGGCAACCTGCCATTGTCAGCTGAGCTTGTTAGGATCACACCAGCACCTTTCAGAGCTGAAAGAAATCCGAGCAGTGTGGCTCTTTTGTTTAGTAGGAATCACAGAGGAAAAAGCATGAGCAGTGATACTGAAAAGCAACACCCTGTTACCTTCCTCTTTAATATAATCTTTTCTTATGTGTGTGTGCTTGACTGTGACTCTCAAAGGATAATTCATTTAAAAAGTTTCTTAGAAAATGTAGCCACATGAAGTGACTGTACAATCTCACTGCTGTCACTGTACCTTTCACTGATGGTGGAAGACTTTTATCGAGTCTTTAATTTACCTCAAAGTTTTATTCCATCACTGCTCTATTTTCAATTCCATTTTTATAATAACAGGACTTTCTTTTATTTACATTGGTGAAACCTTGAATTCATAAACTGTCAGAGTGATTTTAATGTAGAATAAGGCTTTATCACTGCATATAAATATATTTAGCCTGAGATTCATTCAGAGCAATCTTTTGTGGTTTCAGAATAAATGTAACGCTTTTTATGTGTACATACTACTAGATTTAAAATGAGATTTATGACATTCGTTGCCATTGCATAGAGAATGATGAGAAATATGGGGAATATTTTCCCAGTGTTTAAGCCTGCACCACTTTGAAATAATAAACCATTCTCTCCTACTTCAAAGCAATTTTACAAAAATGTTTAAAGAACGCTGAGGGTTTGTCTACTGCATTTGTAATTTTTACACTCAGCCAGAAGAATCTTTGAAAAATGTTTTTTGCTCATTATTGTTTGTATTAAAATACAGTCAGTGGACCATGACCAGCATCAAAGCCTCAACATGTGTTCTGTGCTGCACATTGCAAGGGATAGTTCATGGTACAGTTGGATACTCCAGGCAGAAAATGTTTTCTCATTCTTCTTCCCTGCTTTGCAAGCAAGACCATGTCTCAACAGACCTTCAGCCTCCTATTTCAGTGTCTCATTACCAACTGAGAGGACAGCTTGCTGAGGGAGCTTAGTCAAGGTCAAAAAAGGAAGTTTACAGCAGAGCCAGAAACTAGATCCAGATTCCCTCTAGGTCCAGCAAGCACATCAACTTGGCTAAAGTTCCTTAAGGATCTTGCCTACTGCTGGATTTTTCTTTGAGTTGTCCAGGTTTGTTGGCAAACTTGTTTGGTCCTCTCCTTGAGCAGATAGGGTAGCATCAGTACTTTCTCTTGGCAAAGTTTGGAGAAGTTGTGTCTGGTGCTATTAGCTCAGCAGGAAACGTTTTGATCGATTTATCAATTGCGCTGTAAAATGAACTGTGCAACTGTTGTATTTTTATTAGAGAAGTGACACAGATGAATTTTGTCACAAGATTTGCTCGATATCTATTTTACCAGGAGTGAGGAGTGCCTTTCAAGTGAGAGCATCTCTCAGTTATGGATATCCTGTCTTCTTTTTAGTTTTCTTGTCACAAAAAAATATATGGTAACTAGCAACTTACATGAAATTGTTAGTGACTGAGACTTTCTGACCTGAATGGAAGAAGTACAGAAAGAGCTGAGGGAACAGTGGCTGGCTTAGCAAGCCTGTGCCTCCAAGCTGATTTGATGCATGTAAGGAAAAGGTGAGTTCTGGTGGAATATAACACTGCTGGAATGACATTGTGGGTGCAGAATTGGAAGTAGCTGGTCACAGCCATTTTTCCTATATGAAACATTGACAGTATTCCTCCTGTTATGTCCATCTCTTTGGGGGTCTGTACCCTGTCTGAAGATCTGCAAAAGGCAACAGAAAGGAGCAAGCTTAAAGTGAATGCAGCCTGTGTGCAAAATGCCTGTCAGTGCACACATTGGAGAATATGGGAAGCACACATGTGCAGCTGTCACTTTTCACACAGAATCCAACGGTGTGAGCTGCATCTCCTGTATGTGTTACATGAACACGAGTGGATGTTTTGTTTGTACATCTTCATGAGCCAGTGCTCCCTGTGCACGCTGCATGTGGCTGATGGGGTGGGTGGTTTCCATGCGTGCCCACTGTTCTTGAGCACATATTTTCTATAGGCAATACCTGATCTTTTTCATTTTTATGGAGTCAGGATTCCTGGGAAGGCTATTACTGAGCTTTTCTGGGTCAGCCCTCATTATGATAAATATCAGTGATGTTCCTCCAAAGTCAGTGTACTGGCACTGATTTAAGGTTTGACCTCTTCTTACCTATATTCTTTTGTGAGCGTGTTTCTGTCACTAATGTACTCCACTAAGTGCCTGCTAGATATATTGGAATAGGTTACCAATGGACTTATTTCATGGTTGCTTTTAGAAAATGCATTTCTCAGACTATTCTTGATTATCTTTGTTCTCTCCTTTCCAGCAGATTGTGCTTTTGATGTGTTTCTAATCGTGTATTATTCCTTCAAGGTAATATTTGGAATCTCCTTTCACTTCTAAGGCAAGCTGTCAGCTCTAGTACTGTAACCAGTTTTGCACTCTTGCTTTGTGGTTGCTTTTTTTTTTTTGTCTTTCTTTCTGTGTTTTTGGGGGCTTTTGGCTGTGACTTTTTTTATTGTGTTTGTTTGTTTTTTGGGGGTTTTTTTTTTGGTGTGTTCCCTTCCTTTGCAGTAGCAGGAGTCTTGTTCTGGCAGATAATGGAATTGAGCCACAGTCCCTTAAGTGCAAGTATTTGCTCATTTCCCATTGCAATTGGCTGTATTTCATAGTATTATAAGATATTTTATTTTGCCTGGGTAAAAAGAGCCAGTAATTGAATTTGTACTAAAATATTTATTTGCCTACTCATCCTATCCAACACTAGCAGATGGCTGATAGGCACACGGTGCTTAAAACTTTGAAGGAGATTTGTAACATTATAAAAAAAATCTGGATGGCTTTTGATTCAGTCTTGATACAAAGTGGAAGATTTCTGCCTATTGTCTAGTCTGAATTTAAAGTATAATTGTGACAAACCTCAACGATTACAAAGAACCGAAAAGGTTTTCTTTTGTATTCCTTACTTGTTTTTTCCTCCTGTATGCTGAAGCTCACTGCGAGTGTTATGCTCATTTCATCAGATCACTTAAGTATCATCAATTTCATCCAGAGATGCTTTTCTTGCAGCATCTTTTGGGTTTGGTTTGGCACAGGTGTGACTTTAGCAACAGGCCACCTGGACAGTTTCTTGACTCTTGGGCTTACAGAGGTGGTGTATTTTAGTCGATTTTTTGCTTTAATAACTAAAAACACCAGTGTGAGAATGTTTTGCACAGAAGCAAGGGCCAGTTGCTTCCCCAAAGCAGATTCAGAAATCTCTTATGGAAAGCACTAAAGGTATGTGTAAGGAGAACAGAAGCATATCTCAGTTTATGCGCCAGCAGACCACCTGGAACACATTCAGAGCAGCACAAAACCTGAAAGCAAGTTCCCCTAGCAGATGCTCAGGGAGGGAATTTTACAAACAGAGCATATTGTGAATGACCCATCCCTTGGATATTTTCCCAGCTTCTGGCAGTCTCTAGTGAAGGGTCTGCCTAGATCGGGGGCAGCAACCAGGTCAGTGTGTTTACTAGTACCTGAGCAACCTGAACTCCAGAAATTTGGCTAATCCAATTTTTAATCCACTGTTTTTTCACCTTGTGTAATACCTCATTGTGCTGTATGGAACGAGTAACTCTTGTTTCTTTTGGGCTTGCTGTATTGCTGCATTCCCTGGATGCCTCCATCTCACTGATAGTAAAAGCAGCAAACAAAAGGAGCTTCATACTCATCTTCTTGATCTTACAGACCTCTGTTAAAATACCCCTCTGCCATCTTCCCTCCAAGCTCAGCTGTTTGTATCTGTACAGCCTCTTCTTAGACAAGGCAATCTTGTTTATTTTTTATATCCCTCTTTTCTAGTCTAGTGTTCTTTTTTAGATGGAGTGGTGACAAGCCTTGATGCTGGTGGACCAGGAACACAGATGGAGAGGTAATGAGAGTGCTACAAGTGAGCACATCCCTAAATATTTTTCTATAGTCATAGCACAGATATCACCAATAATCATCCCTGTTTTAAAAATAAATCCTTCCTCTGGCTGCTTGCAGATCTGATAGTTCATCTTGAGAGATTTACAGTGATGTGATTTTCCTGCACCCTAAGTAAAGAAATCTTAGATGTATGAAATGAAAGATTCTGAACTGCCTTTAAATTCCCCATACTCCGAATAAGAAGCCCAAAAAAAATTAAATACTTGAGTCACTTATTAGGGACAGCGTTTTTCTCTGCCATATCTTGATTTAAATTGAATGTGTCATTTGGCATTAAGCAAAATGTGAGTTATATCTTGAAAGACAGCATAACTCATAAATAGTGTAGCCATAAGCCAGCTGATGGCTTACTTATAACCAGGCAAATCTAATATCCTGCTTTGCTGTAGGGTATGTGATTTTCTGTATATGCTCCACACTGTAATTGTTTGTTGTAGAGGATGGTGAATTTGCCACTTGCCATGAGCTCATTTCTTGTCTTAATACAGTTAATATAGATGAATATATTTTTAAGGATTCTTTGAAATGTCACTCATATTTTAGCAGTTTTCTGAATATAATCTTTCCATGGCAGAGAAAATCTGTGAAAAGAAATTACTACAGGCCAAATATTTATTGAATTAGACTATCACTGAGTTTATTTTAAAAGATCCATATGAGGCTTCAGATTTTTTGGCCAGTCTCAGAAAGATATACAACTAGATATGAAATTTCTTGCAAAGTAAACTACCTCATAACAAATGGCTTTATTAGAATTTGCTCAGAAAGACTTAAGGTGAATGGCAGGAAAATTTATCACGTAACCATATTCTGACTTCTTTGTCAAGAGAGGAGACAAAAGGTGTATTTCAGAAGCAGTTGCAAGGATTCATATGAAAAGTGATGTCACATCCATGTGTATATATGTAAACTGAGTATGAAATGCTTTCTCGATCAAGAAATGGAAAATCAACTGTCTAAATTTCAGTTGTTTGACAGGCATCTAAACATTAGATATTGTAGAAATAATTCTATGACATTAAAGTAATAGTAATGTTACAGTTTTTAATACTTCTGAATAAAAAAAATTGGAAAAATATATTCCTGGGCCTTTCATAAGTATAAGCATTTGCTGACATCAGACAATACCTGTTTTGTTGTTTATTACTGGGACAGGTTTTATAAATGCCTTCAGGAATAAATTACCAAGGCCATTTACTCATCTTCAAAGAAGCAGAAGGAAGTAATTGACAACAAAATAGAAAGGTGTACTTTAGATAGTGATATAAAGTAAGGTGCAGAGAATGGCTTTGCCATTAAAATGCCTTGGTAGTTTCAAAGTTCTGATCTAAACTACCACTAATTTTTTTCTTTTTTAAAAAAACCCATATTTTAAAAAGAAAACTGCTTGCAGTTAAATGTAAAGTCACATGCAACACACACACAGAGATAGGAAGCATTTTAAAAGTTAAAGAGGATTCTGTCTTTCAGAGATTACTTTGCTTTTAAATAAACCACACTCCTTTATGTCAATAAAACCATGTAAAAGGGCTTTTCAGGTAAGTGTAAATCACTGTATGTCTCTACCTTTAATCAGATGTAAGAGCTACTGGTCAGTGACACCTATCAGTGGTGGAAAAAATGCTCCTGTATGCTGCATTTTTGTGCTAGAGAAAGAGAAAACCAGAAAAGTCTGGGGCTGGGAATTAGCACTCACCCACTGTGAGTTTCTCCTTTCACTTGCCCTCTTTATGAAGAAGCTGCTACAAATAAAACAAGAGGCCGCTCTACCTGTGAACGGCCATTCTTCATGTAGAACATCCTTGCTCCTTGATTAATAGCACATTTCCCTGTGATTTATAACTATGCCTGCATTCGGGTGGCATCAGAACAGCAAGAAAAAAAGAGTCAGATTTATTAGTAGGGAAACCATATAGCTGCTTATTTGGTTTTCCTCAGAGTCTCATAACCACTATCAGCATAAGAAGCAAAATTTGTCCAAAACACAAAGGTCCAGGTGAAGCTTCAACACCAGCTAGGAGAAGACACACTGCATTTTTGGTCCAAGTCTAAGCCCATGCCTTCCAGGCACCAGCACTCCAGCACTGCCCTTACAGTGTCCTGCTGCTGTAGTATGGGCTTTGTGTCTTATCTGGTAGGACTTATGTCCCATCCTTCTGCTCGGAACAGGAAGTATTTTTAATTGAAAAGTAAACGACCATAAAAGAGAGCATGCCAAAGGAGGATAAAATAACAGTGGAAAGTAAAGGAAAGAGGCTTTGCTTTAGAAGGAAGTATTTTGGTCCCATTTTTGCCTAGGTTCATGGCAGAAGGGCAGTAGCTGTGTTTGATCCTTCTCAAACTGCCTGAGGGTGGCTTGTCAGTGAAGGAGGCACACACCTATTTTGAAAGTCTGATCATTCTTCCATATATTTACTTTCCCTTAGTTAATGTTATTAGTTACCTAGACTACATTTTAAAGCTGATAAAATGGCAAAAGCAGTCAGCTTTATGCAGTTGTGCTACTTGCCTTCCCAAAGGTATTGCAGCAAGCCAGACAAGGCTGACAGTACCAACTGCAGCTGGAAGTGTTGCCTGTGTTGCTCTGCAGTTAAGTTTTCTGTGGAGATTGATATCAGCAATTGCATTTGGACATGGCTGACAGGTGCAATGGCACCTTTAACCTTTTGCTTTGGAGTTGACTGTGTCCCCTCCAGCTCTCCATCATTTAGCATACCCGAAGAGGTGTTTCAGATGTGGCCTTAACAGGGCATTGATATTCTTCTACTGGAAGCTCAAACTGACGTGTAGACACAAGAAAGAGGAATTTTACCAAGTGCTTGGGTGACCTGAGTCACCCTGCAACCTCCATTGCTGCAGGGTCCCTGACTGCATGGTCGCACATGCCTGATTACTTGCTTTGAAGAGGTCTGGCTTCCTGGGAAAAGAGAAGTTGACATCCAGCTTTGAGCAGGGGACTGAAATTGTATTTAAATCCAGTGATGTGCCTAGTAACATTCATAAGTGAATAGACACTTGAAATGTGCTCTATTGTACCTGTCCTGACCCTTCTAGACATCTGGCCTTACTTTCATTCTCCCATGGGATCACATCCTCTATGAGACATCTCTTACTGTGTGCCCAAGCTCATTGTGCAGGCAGTGGATTGGGGTGTTAAGAGTGCTCTCAGGATACCACTCAAAGGAGTTTCTGTGACATTTCCTTGCTATGGTGGGGTGCAGGTTCTGAACTTGTCACTGGTATCCTCATCTGTAGAAAAAACAAAAAGCTTGAAAACAGACGTGGAGAGTCCAGGTGCTTTGTCATCCACTGGCAGGCTCAAAGCATTAGAGTGGCCCTACTGGGGTATTAGGTTTGGTGTATTAACCTGGGAAGGCCATCTGCAAGGGGCTTATGGGACAGCTATTGTCACTGGCACTGAGGGGCCACAGCTTTCTAGACATTTTGCAGGTGTAGATTTAGATGCTTGTGTGGGAATTTCAGACTTGGGAAATTTTGAACTAATATTTTTGGGAACAGCTTTGATTATGGTGTATTTTAATCAGGAGGAACTGAGCTGCTTATAATTTTTTGGGCTGAATTAAGTGCAAGTAAGTCTGGAATAGCGGAGGATTTTTTGTTTGCCATTGCTTGGCTCAATCATACTGGGAAATGTTTTGATGCTCCAGAGATAAAGGCAATACAGTAACCACCCTGACCTGTGTTTATTCCTGTTTGAACATTACTCAGAACCTCAAAATTATCTTAACATCAAATAACTCTTTTTCATCTGTGAACGCATTGTACAAAAGGAATTTTTTTATTCATAATTTTGTGCTTTTTTTCTGATCTTTACATTTTGGTCTACTCTATTTATATTAATTTTCTTAAGAAGATACTTGAAATCTGCAAAGGAACAAAGAAGGACACATGCCAAAAGTTTGCCTTCAACACTTTTTTTTTTAGTTGGTGTTAATTTTTGAGCCATTATTCAAGCAGCTGTCCAGGTCAAGAGAGTTCAAGCATGCTTCTTCTGTGCCACTTGCACTCCGAGACTGCAGTGAAGGAAAAGAAGTCTGCAAATTATTAAGCATTTGGCAGTGCCTTCTAGTTGTATTAGGTTATAACTGCATCAGTCGCATGATTAAGAGGAAGTGACAGGTAAGCAAAATGAGAACAAAAGGCTCATGCTGTTAGAAACAAATGTCACCATGTCATACACACTGCACACGTATACCAATGCTCTCTCTGAAAATACATGCAAGAGGAGGGAAATAGGAGAGAGGGAACTTCTGTGTGTTTGTGGGGATGTTTTCCTGTGTGTTTGTATCGTTTGTGTGTTGTGTACGTTGATGTTTACCTCAGGAGTATGTGTCTGTTTCTGTGTGTGGAAACCAACACACCCATGGAATTGTGGCACAGGTTGCAAAAGACTGCTGGAGATGGAGCACAGTGGTGCCTTCATACAGCTCCATGGTCTGTTTACTGGCTTGAAGAATTCTGTACAGGCTTTTTTATTTTCCCCCTAATTAAGTGATTTTTTGAAAAGTATTCATCAAATTTTTAAAGGTTTTGCTTCTCAGGTTTCTTACAAACCACAAATGAATCCAATTAAAATATGAAGATCATGAGAAATGACTACATTTATAGCTTTGTTTTTTAAAAGAGTACTCTTTATGTGTGTTGTAATATTTTAGGATGACATTTTTCAAATTACAAGTTCTACAGCTAAGTAAGGGTGTTCCCACAAACACTCAGTGATTGTAACACTTAGTTTGGTAGATGATGGTCTGTAACACATGCATGGGGATGCAAATACCTCTAGCTGGCACCTAAGAGTCAAGGTGTTTTCTGGTTAGGCTCAAAACTGGGAGCGAGTCCAAGAGGTAGAAGCATGACAACCTATTTTGGGGTGTGTGAAAGAAGGTGAGATTGTATGAGGCCCTGACCAAAGTAAGTGTCTCTGGCTTGGCTGGGGAGAGCAGAGGGCTGCTGATCTGCTGTTTCAGAATTAGTCATGCCAAGCCTACAGGCTGCTTTCAAAGTATCTTCCCTTGGCTGACAATCAGGGGGCATATCATATTTTTCAGAGACATTACAGAGTCATACAGAGGCAGGAGATGGTGAGGTTTCTTGGAGACCCCAACATTACAATGCCAGTCAAGATCTGATCTGAGTGTGCAACAGGACAAACTGGTGCTTTTGCTTTCCTGCTTGTGTCCTTTATCCCGTATCTTGGGATTTTAACTGACTGGGAGAAGATGAGGAGGGCTGTCATACTGCCAGCCACTGAGCAGGGGTGTGCCACCTGAAATACTTAAGTATCACTTGTAGGTTTGGCTATTCTATGTTATTCTCATGGTGGTCTGTGTTCCAGTCCTCCAGCTGCCCATATCAATGTCAGTATGGGTCCACATAACAGGTTTTTGGGTTCAGAGGAGAGTTCAGTTTATCCTTTTATAATACCAGACTTATGCACACATAAGTCACCATATATGAATGGAAGTGAACACATGAAAAAGCAGCGATTGCGAGCTGAGCGTTGAAAAGTGAAACATTGTTTTGTTTGGGAAATAACGTCACCCAAGTGACATTAATTCCCCTCTCTGTTCTAACCAGTACTGTCATACAATGTTAATGGTTGCATTCACAGAGGAAGGGGGAGCAGGCTTTAATACTGGGGATTCACACATGATGCTCTCTGAAATCCTAAAGATAAGTGGAATTTTGCATTCCTGAAATGTCCAAGTTAAGTATATTTAGAAAATATGTAGACTGGCTTGAGCCTCTCTTGTCGAATTTCCACAGACATAAAATGAAAATGTCACTCAGCTTCTGTGTTACCATATATGAAGGCTAAATCTATGTATATCATTCACTCATAAGGAAAGGAGGTTTCTTGCAGTGGTAACAGCACTCAGAAGTTTCATGCTGCTACTAGACAGGGTATCTTCATTTCTGTATATTTATAGTAATAAAACGAAAAAAGAGGCAACATTCCCCATTTTGTGTGCTTAACATGTGAGAAAGAGCTGTTTCTTTCATTTCGCTTCCAAAAAATGATCTTTTTTAAAATTTTCTTTTTTAATTTTCTAATGATATGGCCAAAAAAACAGGACTAATGAAAACTCAAGTGGCTAAAGAGAAAAATCTTCACTAATTTCTTTTCCCTAAAAAGAGACTATGGATACCTATTATACCTGCTTACAGAGGGTTTGAAGCTCGTGTGAGTGCCTGATGCTCAGGCACCAGAGCTGGTCAGCCAGGCTGTCAGGGATCTGTTTCTGGTTGCAGTTAAAGTTGATAGCTGAGCTTCTCTTTATATCTGCACAGGTGTCTGACTCTGCAACTTCATATCTTGGGATGTTGTATTGATTAATATTGTACAAGAGATGTGTACCTTTCTTTTCTAGCAAGCATACCTGTACAAGTCAAATATTAATGCCTAGGGTATTCTGTAAATAGCATTCATAATTCTGCTCTGAAGTAACTTTCTGTGAAGCCATTTTCCACTCTGTTTCTTAGAGAAAAACAAATATATAACAGAACTCTGAGACTCTTTTCCAATATTTCATTTTCCGGCTTTCAAACGTCATCATGGGAGCAATGAGACAAGAAAAGAGTCTTTTCTTCCTTCAAGGTCTGCAGTGAACAGTGTAAAGCCACGCACAATGGATTTGGAAGAAGCTTTATATATTATGACAAGTGAGTGTATCTCCAGGGTGCTCTGCTGTTGTGGAATGTAGTTCTAAGCCACATCATCTATTAAGTCGCTGAATGTGGTAAAATTTCTCAGGTTCTTAGAAATGAAAAGCAGATGAAAAGACCCCCATGACTCAGTCCTTATGAATGCAATGAAGTAAGATTATCAGCCTAAATTGTCCCTACTAATCAACAGTGTAAGCTTGCAGTGATAGCCTCTGTAAATCTGCAGAGCTTGGGGACTATACTGGGTGGAAGGAGTCAACTGACAGCTTTAGGGTCATGTTCTCAATATGAGTCTCAAACTATTCCAGCTGAAAAAAAAGAAAAGAAGGCATATGTACTCATTGCTCCTGGGGAGGTGTTCACATGGTTAGGAAATGCATGATTATAAAGCTGCTACAGAGAGGGAGAATTATTGGGTTTGTAGGGGGTTTTTTCCCTTTATTTCATCCTCTGCTCCCTCGCAGTTTCTCTTTTCTTATTAAGCCCTGAAATTCAGCCTTTCAAAATTTGTGATGCCAACCAAAGGAGGGGACGGCTCTGTGGCTGTATTATTTCTGTCATGCTGAAAATGATTTAGTGTTGACATGTCTGCACTGATGTACATCCATACATTCATACCTTGCTTTTCAGCATTGAATAAAGAATAGTCTGACAAATACGTTTAAAATGAGGAGAAAGAGCTGCCTTCTCATTGATAATCAGAGGCCAGGACTGCTGTCGGTACTTTAACTATAATACCTAGCATCCAAGGGATAATAAATACCTTCTTTAATCTTTTTTTAATTTGCTGTCAGTGTGTGTGTGTACTTGTCTGGATACTTTTCATACCTATGATCTACTTCTTAGATTATGTCTTTAACTTCTCAAGTTGTATTTTGTTAATCAGCTTTCACAGGAAAGGGACACGTTTCATAAAAAAAAAATAAATAAATAAAGGATTGCCAAGTTAATTAAAGTTGAGAAAAAATAATTAAAAAAAAGAACATGTAACAGCCTGACTAGAGACAGAAAGTGTAGAGCAAAACCAGTATCAAGTATGAGAATAGCTTATAAAAAATGTACTGCATTAATCAAAGTGATTCATCATTAAAGCATGTCTATGGAATTTTTTTAAATAGACAGTTTGCTTAAGAAATAAATACGTGGACTTTCTACTGGGGAAATCTTCATTGTAAGGAATCTTCTCCATATCCATTTAGGTACAGTGCCTTCTGAGAAGGAGCCAGTAATTCATGTCCTGTCAAAGTTTAGTGGTTTGGATAGTCTTAAAGAGGGGTGAAAGAGTGAGAAACAATCAAGTCTTTTGCACCTAAAAACACCAGAAAATGGCAGACTGCTAAACTTGTTGCTTGGGACTTAATCTTGGTAGAGAGGGAATACTTGGAGAACTGAACCTCCTGAAAATTCAAGGTCATATGGGCTTATGAATATACTAAAGGGTCTACACTAGGAGCTGCAGAACGGCGAGGTGCACACTGGGGGTAATTCCCGGTGTGTCTCGGGTCACATTGCTGCGAGACACAATCTCCAGTAGGAAAAAGCCCTGCAGATGCCATAACTTGCTTCAGCACATGACATCCAATTTTGCAAGGTCTGATGACAGGCACGGAATTAACTCGGTCTGCTGCCCTAGGCATGCCTGGGAGCTGCTTACCAGTTCCAGCAGCATGTCAAGATATTTGCCCCATCTTTTATGAAAGAAAAATAGCCGTCAGCATTGGCATTTGAAAGAGCACCAATAAATTCAGGTAGAAGCTGAACAGCCATTTCAGTAGTTTCCCTTCCGTCTGAAGTTAAATGTTATGCTAGGTTTTTTGTTAAACTCAAGTCTCTGAAGACAGGGAGGAAATACATAAGATTTTAATGACATTCATTAAGGTCCTCTTTAAATTAATATGAAGCCAACAGAGTTAATTAGGGTAAATAACTGAGTATGTTTCTGTTGTGTGTAAAATTCTATAGGTGGGATTTAATTCTTAAAGCATGTCATAGGACTGAGAAGACCTATGAAGATTTTTTTGTTTTCAGTTTTACAGGACTGTAAGGTTCTGTAAAGGTTCTGTAAAAGGTTGCACTGAGGAGATAGATGCTTTGTAGAAGCTTCTATCCTCAGGTAACTGTTCCTATAAGTGTAATTACTTTTTTCTCTATATCAGTCATATATCATTTGCTCTTACAAGCTGATTTTATTTTATTTTTTAAAAGTCAAGCCTCTTATCCTAAAGAATAGCACAAAGTAATCCAAGAGAAGACCTTATAAACCTTTTTGCATCCACCTGAATGAATCCTGATTAGGAATGTGTGCAGTGATGTTATCCTGATTGGTGGGAAATTGGTGAAGGAAACAACCAATTTTCAATCAACATAATTGGTTGCTCAGGAGGTTTGAAATCTCAAGAAAAAGCATTGCATCTTCTGCAGCTGTGTTAAAAGATTTTTCTGGAATAGCAAATAAATTGTTGGTAAGAATTGCACATTTGCAAAAATATTTACATTTCTGAGTAGTTTGTAGAAAAGTCACATGACAGATGTTTTTTAAATCATTGATGTTGTAGTCTTTTCAGTCATTACTGAAGCTCAGTAATTCCAAATGGTACAAAAGACATTTAAAAAACCCAAGTTCAACCTGCTGCCCAAGAAGATTCTTGACTTATTTCTACAGGTTCTGAGTGCACTTTTATTTTTTTTGATGGGGCTCAGTCCTCTAGTATAAATCCACAGTGGAGTGATACCCAAAACCTGGTTCAGTCCATCTTTATCTGAGTGTTAAGAAATGCTGTTTAAATATACTTGCATTATGCAGTCCAATATATGTTAGGACTGATGGTGGTGATGAGCTCAAGAAGAAGAGCAAATGCAAAAGGAAAAGCATTCCCATGGATTCTAATCTCTGTGGCAATACAGTCTAGTCTTGAGCTGGCTATAAATCCATCCAAGTCCAAAAAGTCAAAGTGTCTGCGCCAGTTTACCCAGCTGGGAACTTTGGCCCAGCTTTGCAATTCATCATGCATTTTGTATGCATGGCCTGATGTTTTCCCACTCTGCTCTGACTGCACTCAGTGCCTAAATAAATTAAGAAATAATAAATACATTCCCATTCAAAGTCAGTGTAACTCTTAACTGGTTTTTGATGTGTTTTAAAGGTCGGTGAGGAACAGAAGTGGATCTTTTACTAACCATGTCAGGCTGAACTGATTCTGCTGAAGTATTTTTTGCTTAATATCTGCCTGTGAGTTAAAGGTATCCCCAAAGCCACTGCCTTGAAGAAGGTGGCTGCTTCACTGCAGTAAAGCTGGGCAGCACAGCTGAGCTTGTGGTGCCACATCTGGCTGAGACAAAGACACACAGTGATGGCATAGATTTGCCACTTCCCTGCTCAGAATTGTGACATTGCAATTAGTATGCATCTCGCAGAGGAGAACAATGCTGGATATACACGGCTGTATGCACATATCCTCTGCATTCTTCCACTTCAGATTCTTCTCCCTTAAATCAGACAAGAAGTGGAATGGCCGTGGTGTAACTGGACATAAAACAATTTTGCTTGCTGTGCTTCCCAAGCACTTTCCTTATCACCTTGAGCTGTCCATTCAAGTGTAAAGAGAAGTTTCACTGCCCACCTTCTAAAATTATAGTTTCTATCTATTAAAAGAAAGTGGCTCAAAATCCTTTTGAGAGGATAAATAGCACAGAATGCTTTGATTCATATCTGTGAGCTGGAAAATTCACACATCAAGTAAAACACCATGAATACATCATTATTTTGACAGCTTTGTGAAAAAGGAGGCAAGAGGATCTCATTGCATGGATTTAATTTCTGAAGTTTCACAGCTTTCTGTTTTGCAAAAGAATTGAATCCTTCCAGCAGAGCAGAGCAGGTGGTAAACTGAAGGGCAAAGGGGAGATACTGTCAAATCTCATACTTGGCATGTAAGCCCCCACCAAGGGCTTCCAAGGCAGCTCCTGTGTCTCTCACCTTCTCAGAATAATGTCTTTTGTCTTTTTTTTTCCAGGCTTGGCACTTCTCCAGCTGTGAGGGGGTCACAGAAGAGAGTAAGTTAAATTGCCAGAACTGAGTTTCCCACCAAGACTGCCAGAGGTGAAAGGAAAGAGCTTCACTTTCCCCACCAGAGAATAACTGGATGCCCACCCCTACTATACCACCCAACAAAAGGAATTTCGTGGGCTGGTTTTCAGGTAAGATGAAAATCTGTCTGTAAATGCTGGGGACAAATGCAGTGTTTGTTTAGCATAAAGCTGAATTTAAGTGAAAAGTGCCATGAATAAAGGAGCAGTATCCCAGCTGCAGTGAAGGACTATTTATGTTGAGGTAGGCAAAGGGAGTCTCAAAATAGAGTCCTTTGTTTCTCTGAGAAGTAGTAGCTTCCCATGTTCTCATGTCTCTGTACCTGTTTGCAAAGCTTGCCCACCCAAATATTTATGCACCAGGTTTGTAGAAAGCCATTTTAAAGTACTGAGGACATTGAATTATTTTTATTTCCCTTTGAGTCATGGACTTGGACCTCTCTTTGTAATCATGAAATGAGATATATTTGTAGAAAACAAAGGAGGTTTCTCTCTCCTATCCCATGACTCCAGACCTGAGCCTTCACAAAAATTAAAGATACATATATGTATTTGGTTAGGACTTTTAACATAACCTTCTTCTTCCTCTTTGGTTCTCAGTTGCCTTAATTTTAATTACCTGCTCTCCTTGATAGGATGCAGTTTAGGATTGTAGGAAGCACGTACTTTGTTCTGGAATAGAAACCTGACTCTTTTTAAGCTCTGGCATTGACTTAAAAACACCTGGTATGTTAGTGGTAGTATTTCAATACTTTTGCTCCCATGATCAGGAGAACACAGAAATTGCACGGATAATGCAAAACCATAATTAAAACTAAAAGCAAAGTGACAGTCTGTCAAAGGGCAGAAAACTTTTCAGTAAAGTTCACATTTTTATGGACTTGTTATTTTGTACAAATCCATTTTCTTCTTTCCTGTCACATCTCCAAACCTTTCTGTAAGGACTCACCATCTCTTTTCTCCCCCTAATTTAAATTCTGCTCTATCTGTTTGGAATATTAGGTATGCCTTAGCAGTAAAATTATTTTAATGATGTGGCTGAGTGCTCGTATATATTCAGGCAAGCAAACATAAAATGGTCATTCTTTATATTAAGGGTCTATCTATAGTTTAGAAAAGGTAATAAATGGTAGATTGAAAGCATAGGTGGCTCAAGTAGTGGATGGTGTGCATTACAGAGGTTATTAGCTCATCAGTTGAAGGTGCCATAGATGGCTGCAGGCCAAACTTGGAAGCAACCTGCACCATGGCTGGAGTCTGTAACAACTGATTTACTATATACTAACATGCACATTAACTCTTTATCAACTCTTTATGAAATATATATATTTGGCACACAAATGACAAGTAAGACTGTAAAAAGAGATGTAAAATTTCCTTATGAATGGCAGTATACTGGCTCTTATTTTAGTTTAAATGCGCAATAGGATTTATAAGCATTCCTGTGTCACCTGAGATTCAGGTCCTGTTTTCAGAAGTGGCACCATGCAGTGACTGCCTCATTTCCAGTCAGGATTAGGCCTCTAATTCTCCTGGGTAGTGTTGAATGTGTTGCTGTCTGTTTCATTTACTGTTAGGAAATGCCCATTTTAAGCCCACAGCTTTTCCTACCATGTGTGTGTCTGCTTTATCAGAAGCCGCGAGGCGTGCAGTGGGAGAGATGTGGGTGTGGCAAGGACTCTGTCCCTCTCAGATTCCAGTACCTTTTCATCATGATCATCCTCTTCCTACACTCCAGAATAAGAGTAATGCTAATAACTGTTATTATCTCCCATGCCTTTCCTCGTGAAACAGAGGAGGATTAGGTACTGGTGACCATGGAAGGATTTGGGGGTTCTCATCCTGCAACCAACTGCTGCAATTTGGAAAGGGTGGAAGAATTGCCAGAACTGAGGCAGGTAGGGGTCTTTCAGTGCCCAAGCAGAACCAGATGTGCCTCAGCCACTCTTCAGAGCTGTCTGCTAGCTGTTCTGAAGGCGGGGAAAGAGACCACAGATTCATCTTGTTGCAAAGTCCAATGCTCTACTGCTAACAAGTTGTTGTCCTTTTTTTCTTGTGAAATGCAGATGTTTGTTTTAACTTAAGCCTGTTATTTTTATCTTGTCTGCCCTGGAAGTGGAGAATAGATTGCCCCCTTCCTTTTTTTCCTCCAACCTTTTATGTAGGTGATTACTGCTGTTATATCTCCTCTTAGTTTTCTGCCTACTTGTAGTGGTAGTCCTTGTTTCATGGCTTCATTTGTTCCAATCAGCAGCAAAATTTCCTTACATGAAATGGCTTTGGATCAGACCCTTTGGTAGATAAAGGTCTGTATTAAAAACATCATTTTAGTAGTTCAAATGTTACATTTTGGGATGGTGAGCCTGTGCTATTTAAAATCGTGCTTAACAGGCAACAATCTCATTTGGAATAAAGAAGGTTACATCCAGGCTGCTTACAATCATTATTTCTCTTTAGCTCCCCAGCCCTATTTTTTCTATCTGTTCTACCACTGTTTATGATTTCTTACAGTAAACACTGTAATTTTTAAAAATTATCATAAACTAAGCTTCTATTGACTAGGGACACAGCAAAGCCAGCATAAGAATGAAGAAGGCTACAGTGTTAAGACTTGGGGGTTTTTTTACTAATAGAGTTGTTTGTCATTAGGTGTTTCTAATAATGCCTCTAGAAAGCATTGATTATTTTTATGCCTTCTCTTAAACTTATAAATTCAGTTTACCAGAGAGTAAGAAAACAAAGATATGGAATGGTGTAAATGTCCCTGGGTAGCTTTACTGATTTGTTTTGTCTAGGGTTTTCTATTCTGCTTCGTGCAGGCTTAGATTTTTTGGGAAAAAAATCTGAATAAATGCAAAACCAGTTCACGTTCTTATCTTCTGCTAATTTTTTTTTATAACACAGAGAAAAAGGGAGTAATCTGAAAGTGAATGACAGGGCCAGAAATTTTGTGGCAAAAAGTTTAAGAATCCCTGATGGCCAGTCACCTTTCTCTTAGTATGGCTATGTAAAAGAGACAGGGTGCAATGGGCTCTTTTACCTGTTCAGTCTGTGAGCAGTAGGGTCTTTGTGGTTTCTGGAGTATAAGAAGATGAGGGTAGACTGAGACAGGGGTGCCTGGAGCTAAAGGCAGAGGGTGGGAGCTGGCTGCTTGGAGAGGACTTGGGTACACACGGAGGAGTTCTGCAGTAGTTGTGGCCTGACCTGTACTGAGGCAAACCAACAAAGCACTGGGGAAGGCTGTGCTAAGGCTGCCCGTGTCCTGTTGCATCTCTCCAGCTGGCATCACCCCTGCTCTCTCTCAAAACAGAGACATGAAACAGCAGAGGCCTGTTACCAGACAAAATCTGCATTCCTAGTATTGCTTTATCCAGGTTTTCCTGTCAAAAGGGATGAACTTGTCTACCTTGTCCTGGCTGCTGCTGATCTGGCAGAGATGGGCCCACTGGGATGGTGGGGAGGAAAGGAGACCTTGCCAGGGGCATGGCTGACTGGAGGAGGCTTCCAGCAAGCACAGAGAGCATGGGGCAGCAGGGCACACCCACTGCCTGCAGCACACACCCGAGCCCCAAGGGGACAAGGCAAAAAGAGACCTGTAAGGTGCCTTTCCATGATGAGATACTGCTACAAGCAATGATTCAAACCCTCATAGCTACAATTCAGGAGTCACAAGATCAGTTTTCCTTTTTGTACAAATGTTCTTTGTTTTTGTAGCGGTATCAGTAACCTATATACTATTTTGAGTGAGCACATATATAGCTATTTTCTGAACAGAACTTCTACCTTTATTCCCAATGGGTGAAAAGCATATTTCTCTTAGTCCTGGAGAGTTCAGGAGAACATGAGGTTGAACAAGTTTATAGACCAAGCTGGGCATGTTGCCTCTTGCAAAAGCACAAAATAAAGAAGATTCTGAATAGTGGAGTAAAAGTTATAAAAAGAGGTTATTTAGGTTATGCTCCACAGTCTTTATGTGAGAAGAGCTGCTGAGAATAGATTAATATTTCCAGAAGTAGGCTCAAGTTGCCTTGGGATAAGAAGATGGAGGAGAGTTTTGCTAATTTCCTTCTGTCAGAGTTAGTTTTTTGCCTCTGGGCTTTTAGAAATTCTCATAAGTGTAGGTCTCTGAGAAGAAGCTCTATATTATACGGGTTGCCAAGCTGTGTCTATGAAGCAGGACCTCTTCAGAACATTTTGTGAACACAGGGTTTGATAGATATTTTAGCACTGTCTCTGACTTTCTCCCTGCTGAGTCATTCTGGAGGCGAATGATTTGATTACTGTCTGTAGCCAAGGTGGGTTGCACAAAATCTGTGATGCACAAATGATATTAAATAAGCAGAGAAGAGTCTGAATGTGAATTTTAGCCAGGTTACAGGTATTTTGCTGAGACTTCTCATTTCTCTGCCTTCATCAACATTAAAAAGTATATAGTAAAGTAATTCAGCAAGAACTGGAATTAAGTTCAGGATCATGCAGATGCCTGACTCATGGCTAATTATGAGTGCCCACTGGGAACAGTTAAAAAGATACCTGATGCTTTTGAGCCTCTACAGTCCACTAGGACACCAGCACAATGCTGGATGTCTTAAATCCAATTTAATTTTATGTAACTTAGACTGAGATTTCTCCCACTTCACTGGATTTGATTACAGTTGATCAGAGGTTTAAAAAACTAAACCAGGCTAAAAACATTAGGCTTGTCTTTTATACCTGGCTTGTCTCTACAGTGATCTAGCAGAGGAGTATATGCATGTTCATGGAAGTGGAAATTAGTCCTGTTTTATGCTAAAAACCTCAGAGATGGGGGAGCATTTGGAAGTTATTAGCTGAAGTTTGCCTTGTACATTCACTTTCCTCCAGCCAGATTGAACATGAAATGATTTGGCATGTGTTCTTGATCCTCTGTCTTTGATGAATGCCACTTAGTGACATATTTGCATGATATTTTGAGCAGGATAAATGGATGCTTGAGTCTTTTTTGGAGGCTTTGACTTTGGATTTTTTCCAGAAATGTAGTCTTGCTGTTGTAAGCTCACATTGTGAATGTTATTTCCCATACAGTATGGCACAAAGTCCTGGTGTTATTTATTCAGGTTGCCCTTTGCTGTGGCCTGCAACTTCTCTCTGCCTGCTATGCAAGCACTGAGAGAAGACGGGATGTGAAACCTCCCAACACTACCCCCTCTTTTAATGGATTTCTGGGTAGGGTGTGAGAAATGTGCAAAATGAGATCTTTAAAGATGCACAGTTGCATGTGAGGAGAGCAAATTGCCCTTTCTTAAATGTGGAAGCTGTAAATATATCTAGTTGGAGGGAGTCCTGCTGTGTCTCCTGCATGCTTACCTAAGTACCAAGCAGCTTCTGTCCCTAAAACTAACTGATCTCTGACTGTTTATGACTCTTATGCCACACTCATTATTTATTTAATGAAATGTCTCAGTGAAATAGAAGAGCCATTCATAAGCCCCTGACAACAAACAATCATGAAAATTGCCTTTGAATTTCCCTAATTTGCTTGTAAGAGTCAGAACAATGGAAGAGAATAATTGCAGTTATTAAAAGAAATTGCTACAGGCAAAATATAACCCATTTTAAAACTTGGATCCAGAAAAACAGAAAGGGGTGCAAATAGGAAAGCCCACCCAGTAAGATGCCTCATGTTCCCTACCTCCTTTTGCCTGTGTAATGAGAGACTTCACCTGGCTGTTTTATTTAGCACTGTTATTTAGGAGAATCAGAGCATTTAGTATCAGCACAGTCAAGCTGTGTGTGGCAGCGCCTCGCCTGGCACAGCCACTGAAGAGCTGCTTTCTTGCAACCTGCATCATGCCAATGCAAAAACATCCCTTTCTGGGAACTAGGTGTATGGGAAACCAGTGGGAGGAAAACTCACTCTAGCATCAACTACTGTACAGAGAGGACTTTAGCTCCTCCCTGGGCGTGAAGTAGAATGCTTGTGAAATTAAGAGGTTTTTCAAAGCACACCTGACTTTTGGCATCACATCACCCCTAATGAGATTTGTTGTCTTTAGACATTTAGAGACAAATTTTTAAAGCATTTGGATTCCTAAGGATGTGTCTGCAGAGCTCTGGGGATTCTTGTTGGTCCAGACCCAGCTGACTTGGCACATGGAAAGAGGTGGTGATCTGCTGTCTGCCCTTGGCTGTACAGAAAACCTTTAAGCAATGGCAGAAACAAACAGGGCTTTGACTTTTGTGTGCCTGACTTCCATGTGCAAGTAAGAGTCGAGCTCCTCAACCAGTTAAACACTGCAGCACTAAGCAAAGTGATGCTTAAGTACTTGTAAAAGTTGTCCCTCAGAAACCAGATGGCATTGTAAGGGGAATCTGTGCTTAATACAAACTGCATGCTTTTGTCCCAGACAATTCAATAGAGCTTTGTCCAGTATAACTGAGCACGGGGGTAACTCTCATCTCTGAGTACAAATGAAATGTGTTTGGCTCTCCCACTTTTGTATAAGAAGATAACAGAACAAAGGATTGCTGCAATTTGAGGGCATGAACCCTCATTTTCTCTCCAGTCCACCTAAATAAAAAAAAGAATTTCTTGTTGGCCTGTGATCTTCACTTCTGCAAGTCAAAGCCTTTTCAGTTCCTACTGCAAATAATGGCAGTTTACTCACAATTTTTCAGCTGCTTGTGATATCCAAAATTGGCTGCCTTGTTGTAATGAAAAGCAGCCTGCCAACACAGAGGTCCTTCCAAAGAAGCCTGGCTATTGTCAGAGGAGAGAAAGCAACTGTGGTAATACTCCTGCATCACTGTTTCACTTCATGCTTCACCACAGGAGCAAAGCAAGACAGCGGAGACCACTGACAAGTGTTTACAGAATGTGGCTCTTTGACAGAAATGATTGTCAGGCAGTGACTATAATAAAACGTTAGCAGGAGATAGTGGGTTTTCTTGGGTTTTTGTGCCCAGGCAGCTGGCAGTCTTAATTGCTCTGAAGAAATAGAAACAGAATTTCATTTTCTTCTCTTGTTATTTGGGGATGTAAATCATTTGAAGCATTTTAAGTCCATGACTCCCTGCCTAATTTTCCCTTATCAAAATTAAGGTGGATGAAACTTCCTTTTAGTTCCCTTGCTGTAGACATTGAGTAAATCCTCTAAATATCTCTGGTTTTTGTCAATTCAATGTCAGTAAAATTGAAACTATATCCAACTTCCAGTATTTGAAGTTGTTTTTCCAGGTAAGCCCAAAATGTTAAATGTAGTAATTTTGATCAGCGTTATTCAAGGGAAGTTGACAATCCATATTCACAACAATTGAATGCTTTCAAGCACATGGTGGGATTCTTGGAGCTGTCCTGTGCAGGGCCAGGAGTTGGGCTTGGAGGATCCTTGTGGGTCCCTTCCAACTCAGAATATTCTTTGTTTCTCTTATTTTAAACAGCCTTTGTAAAGCCAAACAGAGACTCCTACATGAACACTGGGGAATGCTAGTTCAAGTCTATGATAATCTGTGGCTGATTTAGGAATACTGTAGTATTCCTAGTTCTTATTTCAGCCTGCTGAACTCTTTTTTTGGCTTGAATATATTCACTGTGTTTTGATCTTATGAGTGGTTTTAATGGTATTTAATTTTCTTAAATATCTTGACACAGATGATTTGGCACAGTGAGTAGGCTCAACAAATCACCAACAAAATGTTTCCTCTTTTCTGGATAATTCCAGTAATTGTGCAGATAGAAAGATAAAGATGAAGGTGTATTAGTCCGAGCAACTGTATTTTAGTCTGTAACTTTTACCCCTTCTCCTTTGTACTCTGGAGTGTTATTTCTACTGTTACTGGACAAAACCATGTTAAAAGTGAGGAGAAGTATATAATTGAAGAATAATTTTGGAGGCAAAATTCTTCGGTCATCCTTTCCATTTCTATAAGAACCTTTGCTGATTTACTTGCCAAGTGCAGGCAGACTTTTTGTTCTCTCTCACCTTCATTTTAATTCGATCAGACAGCTTCACTGTGGGGCCACGCACATGGGAAAGCCAGACTGTAGACTCACACCTTGTTTGCAGTGCCTTCCCTGAATATACTAGCTGGGTGATCCAGAGCTATTATTTGGAGCTTCAAGCCACTGTTAGGTTTGCTATGAAGCTGCTCAGTGAATGTCTTTCCGCAGAGTGTGCACGTTCCTGTGCATGTAAAGTGAGGGATGCTAAAGTGTGGTGGCTGCTAAAATCCGCTTTCTGTTGCACAGGGGTGGAAGACAAAGCAGTGGCAGCTCAAACACAAGAGCAGGACGTTTTTAGTTTCAGGAGGAGTAGTTCACAGTGTGTGTGAGTGTTGTTAAAACAAAGGGTGGCAGTTTGAAGTGTGCAAGGGGATAGTTCGTATAAATCTGTAGAAGGTACAGGGCACAAATCAGGCAAAATATGTCCCACTAACATTGTTGAATTTAGGGACTGCTTTGGGACACAAGAACGAGCTCTGCACATCTTGGAAGTTCTTATCTTTCATGGAAGTGGTCGTTTCTATAAAAGCATCTACCAAATATTTTACAGCAAATAAAAGCATTTAGAAAATACAACCCTCTATATCTCCCCATACTAATGGATTCACCATATTCTCTTCAAAATTGCAGTTTAATGCATGTGACTGCTTCCACTGCACCTCAACCACTAGAAGTTACAGCTCTTGACCTTTAAATGTTAGGAATAATAAAATTCATTATTAAGAAGTAGTCAATTAAAAAATAAATGCCCCTCTGGTAAAACCGAAAAGTAATGTTTTGAAATACTGCCACCTTCTGATCAGTCTGGGATGGAGAACTGCGTTATTAGGAACTTGACAAAAAAATTTTATCAACTTTAGTAATTCAGTTCTTGATTTTATAATGTTAGAGCCATGCTGCATCATTTAATTTGCAAGGCCAGCTTCCACTGAGACTACACACGTGAGATTACATAGACAGTGGTGTAAATAGATGAGGAAAATGCAGTGTGATTTACAAGTGATGGGAGAGACAGCAGCACACTTGTTTGAAGTGAAGAAAAGCACTTAAGCATATTATATGTGAAGTTAAGGATTTACAAGCACAGAGCCTATGCTTTAAGTTACATAAGCATTAAATGCACTAGAAGATTGCACTTAAAATGTTGGTATGACCTGCACCTGGTGTGAGTCTTAGAGAATCTGACTTCCCTGTCTCTAACACCTGTCTCTGACATGAATGTGTCCATGAAGGGTTAATTTTTTTACCATTTTACTTTGTTAACATTCAGATGATACTTGTCTGCATACCACCTTTGTGTATATTTTAATTATCCAGATGGTGTTTTATGTGTCCAGTCCCATGTCATTACTATATTACTTAAACTTGGCAGTGATACATAGAAATAACTTTCCCCAAGCTGGCTTTTTCTTGCAAAGTTCATCCAATTTCAGCTTTCCAAATGTCCTTTGTGCTGTGGTAATATATATTGTGTACCTAAATGGCTTGCATATAATTTAAAATTCCCTTGATAAGGAAAGCCAGTTTGACAAAGCAAATGTTTAAAAGAAGCAAAAACTGACACAAAAACAAAGCTAATGTGACCTTAAAGTTATCATTTCAAACTCTCCAAATTTAGGCAGTTTAGGTTCTTATATTTCCTTCAATTCACTTGAATTCACCCAGGGTTTTGGCTGGGGTCAAGTGAGGTGGGGATGCCTGTGTCACATTCCCACCTGTGGGATTGTTATGGACCAGGGTGATGCCAAGGTCCTGACTGCACTACATTTTCCCAAAAGGGTGCAATTAAGGTGTGTTTATATTGTAGGCACAGTGGTTTTTCCACAGTAGAATGGCTATTTTGAGATGGTGGCTGAGAAGAATCCCTCCTTGAAGTGTTATTTAGGATGGTAAGAGGACAGCAGCAAAGGGAGAGAGTGACTCATTTTGAAGTCACAGCACTGCTGTCTTGTGAATCTATCCCATATTATAACACCATCTTGGTAATACTTTAACTTATTAGCTGATTTCAACCTAAATTTAGAAAGGAGGAGTCTCGAGCGTGCTGACTTTCTCCATACTGTCTGAAAATACGAGGTCAAGTAAAGGACTCAGACCTTATCAGTGCCCTGCTAAAGAGAAAGACTGAAATTTGAGCTCAACTGTACAACTGTACACTAGGGAATCCACGTGCTAGAGAGATGAGCACAATGGAAGCACTCAGAAATGTCCAAAACTCTTCTGCTTGTGTAATTACTTGTATGTTGGCTTTGATAACTCCAGAGCAGGTAAAATGGTTGGGTTTAGCCAAAGCAGGTGTCCTGCAGCAGGATTTATATTGCTGTCTGGTAATGGCAGGTGAATGTCAAACTGTTATGCACAGAGGGAACTGCCCTGGAGATGAAGTCCCTTATGACCTCCAGTGTGCCTGTTTTGTAATTACAAACTGAAAATAAGAACGGTTTTCTCATCAGAAAGGTAAATAGTCTTGACTCATGAACACTTAATGAAGCACATGAAGCTGTGCTGTCATCCCAAGATGTGTGTTTTCCTTGCTGGTTTCTAAATATGTTTTTCTTGTTTCAGTTTAATACAGAACAGTATCTTCTGCTGAACAATAGAAATTTCATCTCTTGAGTTTCAAACAAGGGACTGTCCCATAGCAGAGTGTTAGAGCTTCTTCACAGAATCTGCTAAATGCAAATGACAAGCCACACAGCAAGATTTGATAGCAATCTGCAAGTGTTTTTAAAACAGATCTTAACCATATGTACAGTGTACCACTTCTGCTGTTGTATATTGAGCTCAGGAGAAAGCAAGTAACGTAATTGCCTTCAGCAAAATTGTCAAACAAGGAAACCTTTTAAAACTACATAGAAGGGGGAAGATAATGAAAGCCCTGGAAGGAAGAGGCTAAGAGAAGAAGAACTGGCAGGGAACATTAACATATACTTTTAACTAGTCTTTTCACAGAGAGAAGGATGACCCAGACCCTTGACTGCTGTAGTTCTTTTTTTTCCAGTGAAAAAATTTTGTATGTGCTGCTGTGTAGAAAAGAAATGCTTATTTCCCATGTGTTATTTTATGTTTCAGTTTGGACGACCAAGAGGAAACTTTATTTAGCCTGTTGAGTCCAACCCCACAGTAATAGAGCACATAAAACTTTCAAGAAGTGAAAGGCATGCTGAACTCACATTTCAGATAGTTTTCAGGATAACTCCTTGGCTGTTATATCCATATGTCATAACAGACATAAATTATTAGAAATTATTTGCTACAGTGTGCAATCATATTAGCTCCCAGGGACCTTTTAGACTGGATTTATGAAGAGAGATGTTTCCTGAATGTTTTTCCTAAAGAAACTACAGATTCCAGAACAAATCAAGTTTTGATGAAATAAGGACTCTGGATTTAAATTGCTGACTGATACCTAAGGGCTAGTGAGTGCATCCTCCAGGGGCAATTAGGGATAACTATCTGCAAGGATAGTTGCATCTTGCAGCAATTCCCGCTGGAAGTGGGTGGATATTTTTTTTCTTTATGGCATATGCAGATGTTGCTGAGTAGCAGCCACTTTAGTTCCTCTCCTGCAGAAGTATTGTGGAGAAATGGCTCAGGAGTGAGAAGAGCTTTAAAATCTTCCATCTGGGTGAGCTGAAAGCTGTGAATCAAAATTGTCTTTGGCTAAGGGAACATGATGGTCTTTTGGGCCTTACTGGTTTAATGGAAACCTGCAAAATTTAAACAAATATCACGTTACTGTGGCAGTTATAGTTGTATGCATCAAGGCTCTGTGCTACCCTGTGGTTGTTTCCAGCTTTCATTTACTTGTGGAAAGTGCACTTCATCCCATTTTTTGCTTCAGCCCTTGTCTGCTTGTGTTGTAAGGCAGCACAAGCACAGCACATCAGGCAGCTCACAAATCATATGGAATAGAAAACGTTTGTCCATGAGATGTAGGTAGCTTGCTCTGAACATTGTAGATTTACTGTCCCTTTTTCTCTCTTTTCAAGCTCTCCTTGCTCTTTGAGGAAAAGTCTTGCATGAATCCATAAATGCCATCTAGCCTGTGTTTTAACTAGATACTAAGATCTCATCTGCCTCAGATGGGCTTGGTTGAAGAGTTCTGACTCTATATACCTCAAGACTGTGGGCAGCCTGAATCCCAGGTAACTCTGCAAAATAAGAAAGTGCAAGACAGCAATAAGCAGGGCTTTAGCCCTTTGTCTGGTCGGTGTTGCTGGAGCCAGTGCAGATAAAATGGTAGCAGTCTGGCTTTTCCTAAGACTCTACTGTGCACTGCTTTGTGCTTCTACGTACAATAATCACAGCAACCTGGTCCTGAGTGGTGGGGGAAGGAGTCTGATAGGAAAAGCTTTTAGTACAGGGATGTGTGAATTGAGGAATTCCATAATTAACAATAATGACCAGCACAGGTGACATTTCTTTGTAGTTAATAGCTGCTGGTGTGAAAGGCCCTGAGGCAGAGCCTCAAGCTGCTAAGCTAGCAAGTGAATTGCCAGACTATTTGACCTGCAGTTCATTCCTAATATATATGGTATTGCTATGAAAAAGCCAAGCAAAATGTTCATAGGCACTGCTTCTTGGGCTGTGTGGGAATGCCAGCAATTTTGTATTTGGGATTGAAGCAGTTTCCTCATTTTGACAATAGGCTATGCACCAACTCTTTAGGAAGATGCAGAACTTCTCCTCTTGCATATTCTAGAGGAGAAGCAAATAAAGTCTTATGCACCTGAGAAAATGTAAAAAATTATAGCCAAATTCTGCAGTAGGAAGATGATGGAGTTTTCCACTCTAAGGGCCATGAAAGCTGACCCATGATAAGTAGTTTGTAAAAACAGTGGTGTTGAAAGAGGTGATGGCACCTGGGCCATCCCCTTTTGCACTGTCTCCATTTCTGGAGATTCCTTCTCCAACATTTAAAACAAAAAGGGATAGAAGTAGATGGTTCTGAATTGTTCTGCAGGCAAGAGAAATGGGGCTTGTAACCAGGAAAAGGAGATGGGGCAGTTGTTTGCCAGAGGGACACTGCAGTGGTTTTCCCTGGATGTTGCTTTTATTGGTGAGTCAGAGGTAGGTCATATGCTGCATATCTGATCCTGGCAATGTTTTTGTTTTTTTTCAAAGGACTGATTAATATACTTCACTGTGCTGAACTTTGAGTGGAGGTTGTTCCCAAAGCTTTTTTTTTTCCAATTACCAGCTCACCATAAAATCAATTATTGCCCATTTTAAACACAACTATCAAAACCATTTGTCTCCAGAGACTGTCAAGACAACAGCTATAGATGTTGTTTATTGTGCTGAACACAGTGAGACACATTAACAGATCTACTGTAACAAGAAATAACCCATTACAGTAAGAGAAGGCTTTGTGTTCTGAAATAGATCTTTAGACTTCAGTCCAAAATAAAACCTGCTGTCATGTTTTTGCATGGCTGGCAATTTTACTGTATGACACAACAGATCTCAGTGCAAATATCTGGGGTTTATGCTCTACTAAAAAATTGAACCTGTTGCAGTGTAGCACATGGGAATTGGATGGAAGGAGTGCACTCTGTCCTGAGACTGGTTTTCATTAAGGTCTGCAGACAGAGTTTTTGGTGCCATCTTATGCTTCACTGTGTCATCAGGTTTACAAAGTTAAACCATATCATTAACACTAGGTGTGTGCTGCCCTGAAACAAAAACCATGGAACAAGATCTTAGCTGGTATGAAGAACTACAACACTAGGCATGACATTTAAAGTAGTTCTTTCCTTTCTCAAAGATTTGAGACTTCATATAGGGTTTGACTTCATATAAGATCCTGCGTTTCTAGATGCCAATGGCCTCTTCTCAGCTAGCCTTCTCTCTCTCTGCTGTCCCATCTCATCAGAACAACTTAGTCTCCATCTAGATTTCTTCATAAATTCTATTATCTTATGTCAACAGTTGACTTTTGGCACCTTGCTGAAATTCTGGTGGATTTTTTGACTGGGGACAAGCCCCATCTCTGTCATGCAGACCATTTTTGCACAAAATCTAAAGCCTTCCACCGCATGAAGAGCTACAATTAAGTAAAGAAAACAGAGACTTTATAAGCCTGGAAGTTTTGCTGAAGAATGTATAGCTGCTGAGATAACCGTCTGCCTGTCCCTTTTATATCTGCTTTAACTGCCCTCCAGTAACTTCTGAGTCTGTTGACCAATTTCACCCAGATCTCACAAGGAAGACAGAGGTTTTGAAGAGACTTAGTTATAGAAGTTATATTAATAAAAACCTCTTTCCTTTACATGTTGTTCATCTATAGGAAATCTTGCCATATGAATTTGCCTATTATTGCACTCTAGACACCTCACAGGAAGGAAGCACAGTCCCCATCTCAGAAAAGCTTTTGCATGTTAGACAGCAGAAGGTCCAAAAAAGAGACAAAAACCCATACCGTGATCAAAGTGGATCTCCTTCTCAACATCTCAGTGCAAGCAAAATAAAAGTTCTCTCTCCTCCTACTGGCTTTTTTAGTAGTGCTTGTTGTGAGAAAAATACCTGATTTAATAAAATTCAGGTGAAATGATAATATGCTGGCAAATTTATAAGCTGCTGAAAGCAAGATGTCATAATAGTCTATTGGACAACTTTACTTGGTGGTCTTTTAGGTGTTGGCTAACAAATGGGTTAATAGATGTCAGTCTCCATAATTCCAGATTGTGCTGCCATGTCACTGGGAAGAGACACTGCCATTTCAGAGTAAGGCTGCTGGAGAAGCTTTGGGGTTTTCTGCACTGCACTGCCGTTCTGGGAAGGAAGAGGTGTTAAAATGAATTTTTGGAAGGTTTTTTCACTATGCTGCTGTAAGGAGAAAGAAACTAAACATCACAAAACCAAAGACCAGAAAAGCCGAGTGCGGTTACTTTTTTGCTGCAGTTGCAAGTGTTATTTGTGTTAGTAGTGTTTGGCCTCATCACAGAACTGTGCTGTAATGATCTCTTGCATTCTCTCACTTCACCTGTGTGGCTTTTACTATGCTCTATTCAGAGTTCTGTGTTTAGAGAAACCCCAGCTATAAACCTCTCTAGCTGGAACCCCATGTGCTTAACAGTTGACATGTGTTTGTTTCTATGGAGTGAATATTAAAATTAATGTGAAAGACTAAACCCCAAAGACTAAATTAAAATAACTAAAGAGATATTACTTGCTGAAAGGAAATAAATGCACAAAATTAAACCATAGACCATGAATTAGATTTTCCATAGAGCTCAGCTTCTATTAAGCAATTTTATAAATAGAGGCACTGACCGGCGTAACCTCTCCCTGCTCCCATGCTTTTCTGTGGGAGCTACTGGCATAGATAGTTTCTAGATCTGGCCATTTTTCACCTTTTTATTTGCACTTGATTTTCTCATCTTAATTGATCACTATTTGATGAGATACAGACAGTGGCAACAAGAACAGGTGGTGGTGTGTGTGACGTACGAGAACTTTGCTGGCATGAGATGGGGTGATTGGAGTAGGTCCCTTCTAAACGCCAGAGCTGACTGTGACATCAGTCCATCAGCATCAGTGCAGTCTTAATCTTGAATAGCCTTGTCTCTGGTGCTGCCTCTGAAAGTTTTAGCGAGGGCTGTAGTCTCCTTGTAAGACAAATATTTGAGTGTTTTCTTGAAAATGAACATACAGTTTCTCTTTCAGCTGAGACCCTTGATTGTTTCCAGTATGATCAGTATTGTATTAATGCACAGCAGATACAGTTATGCTTCATGCTGCAAGAGCAAAACAATGTCCTAGTTATACTGGGAACTTGAGTTAATTCCCAGGTGTTACAACTTGGTTCTCTCATACTTGGGGGAACGATAAGGAACAGTTCTCTCTCCTGCTCCTCACAAAACAGCAGCCACAGCTTGTGGGACTGTTTGGGTAGGTATGATCAGTTCCTGGTGCCATGAGAAGGCAAGTGCTGGCATGGATCAGGTGGGCATCACCTGGCGGTACTTACATGAAGAGCTGAGATTTTTGGATGGTTTGAATTGGATAAGAGTAATGTATAGGAAAGTACAAGGTCCCTTGTTCCCTGTTTGCATGGCAGTAACTGTTAATTTCAACTAGTGGCTTGGGAAGAAAAGAATGCATGCTTTATTACCTGGTTTCTATTAGACGGGCATGAAAAAAGAGATGAACATCTGTAATCATGTAGAACTAAAAAATGCAAGTGCTGGGCAGCCTATTCATCCCTAGCCTCTCCATTCTGCCTGCTTCCCAAGGTGTGTTTGTGGTGGCTCTGTTGGAAATGGGTGTAAAGGTAAATGGGGAATAATATCCTATAATCCCCCTTACCTCACTCACACAAAGCTAATATCAGCAATAAATCAACCCCAGGTCATCTCATGCAGTGGGTAATTTTGTGCTCCCTTAAGAACTAAAGCGCCATCTGAAGTCTGAGGCTGAGCTCTAAGGAAATAGGTGTTTAAACACATGAATAAATAAGTACCTTACTCTGTAGTATAGGCATCAACAGTGACCAAGTATCTGAGCTCTGCTTGGCCTGAGGGGAATCTTTTTGTTTGCTTGATAAATTTTCCAGAGATGTCTCTGATACAAAAAACTGATGCTGGGTCTCTTATGCTAGAGAGAGAACTTCTGCTCTTACAATGCTGAATCCCTGGTTCCAGTTACTTGAGCAATTTGGTTGGTGTCTCCTGTGTTTGAACAGTAATAATCAACTTTGCAGAAAAAATTAAAAATACTATTCCTGTGCAACAACTGCAGACCTTAATATTTTCTGACAGTGAAAAACATTTTTGCCCAGTCATATGCTTAGTGTGTCCCCAGAAAGCCAAATTTTCAAAAGTGATAAATTTCCCATTAAAGGCTGTTGCACAGCAATGAGTTTGATTCCAGCTAGGCACATTAGATCAAGCTTACCTTATTACAGTTTGTGGTGGGAAAGGCACTCTGCGAAGATGCAGCTTACTAAATTATCTCTGTGAATCTGTAGGTGGTAACTTTGAGCATGCTGCCTGCCTGACCCTGTTGTCAATATAGCCAGTTAAAGGCTGATGTGTTCAGAGGAAGAACTAATCTGTCTCGCTTAGCAGGCAATGTGTCAGAGCTTGTGTGTGATATATCTGACATGGTGAGTGGCATGTCTGACTCGGCAGTTGAATAACATTACTCATTTTAGAATATATCTTCTTCAATAGAGAATATAAACACAAGCACACCTTTATATTTTTTTCTTAGCAGATGATCGAGCACATACCAGAATGAATCAATCCTATTTAGTATGCAGAAGGGCTTTTTCTTCTGTACATGGTTCCCCTCACAGGACCATTATTTTACATATCAGTTACTGGGATGTATTCAAAGCCTAAGGGAAACCACTGACTTCCAAGAGCTTTAGATCAGACCCTTTAAGCTAGCCCAGTCATTCAGCAGGCAACATCAAATATGGGTAAAATCTGTTGTGTGTCTTCCTGCTCTGTAGTCCCATGAGATGTCCCAAAGAGCATTTCTCTCTTTTCCTTGTCAGAAAACTGTGCTGTATTTACTTCTGAATAAGATGAGCTGGGAAATCCATGGCCTTGAAACTGATGCAGTCTACCATTGTGCTTCTTCCATCGTCTGTTGTGGTGTTGTTTTGTGGTTTTGGTGTTGTTTGTTCAATTTTTTTTAATGCCTTAGTGCTGGATAATACAAAAATGCATGCGACCAGCAAAAGCTGCCTGAAGGCTTTTTGGGCTCTGAGCACAGGAAAGGTTCTCAGACTGTCAAAGAAGTAATTTTAGCTCCTTTCTGACCACTGCATACCCTACTATCCCTGCTGTAACTTAGGCTTATACCAGTTCAGGGATCAGCACACACTCTTTTGGCAGCCCATGCTCTGCAGGATCACATATTTTTTTCTCAAAAGGGCAAGACGTTTGGCAGCATTTGGAAGGCTGGCAGTGCAGTGCTGCGGGATGGCTGGTGCTCAGTACCATGGGGTGGGGAGTGGTGGTGGTGTCAGCATCTCCAGGACAGCACTTGAGACTGAGGAATTACAAGACTATTGAAATGTAGCTCAGAAGAGAAGCAGGGCTGCCTCCCAAGTTAAGCTGGCATTCCTAAAGGAACCACAGAAGAGTAAATGCTGATCTGTTGAGTTAGCAGAATGCCTAATGGGAAGGGGAACCGATCATCTGATTAGCATTGGCACGTTATCCTTCAGCAGCAGATTGCCTCAGGCTGTGGGCACAGAGCTGCTCATCCCGCACAGGTTTCACGTTGTTCTGCTCCGTTTAGCTTATGCTTTGATTTGCTTCACTTATTTCTCATTTGGTGAAAGATAGAATCAATAAATCTTGAATACAAGTTGCTCAACAGAGGGCTGCACTGTTTTTATTCTTTGTGCTGCACACCTGTCTGCCTGTGCTATTAGCATGTTTGCTCTTCATGTTGCTTTCAATATCAATAGGAACACTCTCCACTGCTTCTGTTTGGTTTTTTATTTTTATTTTTTGGGAGATAAGTCCTTACTGTGCAAATCTCCAACTGTGTCTGCTGTTGATGAAGTCACATGAGCCACAAGCCCAGGGCCTGATGGTCAAAATGTTGGGGATGGCAGAGCCATTAGTACAAAATCTGCAATCCCAAACATTGGTTTATATTGCTCAGACACTGTGCCCCAAGCTCCCTTTTTCTTATGTGATAAAAGTAGTAGGCTTTTTTCTGATGACCACATAAAAAAAAATATCTTGGAAAAACAACTGATTTGCTGCCTGAAACAGCAGTTTGCCTCTTTTTCCTTGTTTGCAAAAATCTTCATTGCAGCAGCTAAGAAATGCACATCATTCCCAAATTAAAGATACCTGTTCTTTATTAGTTTGGGATGAAACTAGGAATGGGAAGCTCACCTTCACCTTTATGGAGTGTCCTAATCTAAAACCCACACTGTGGTGAGCAAATAGCCCAAGTGAGATAATGCTGGTTGTAGGCCTTTTCTCTAAGGTTCTGTTCCTGAGTATCTGAAGCAAATCAGAGCACTTCCTCACAGGGGAAAACATGTCTCAGGAAGAGTAATGCACAGGCTGTTTATCTACCTGTCTTGGACTGTTCACTGTGGGATGGGGATGATTTGTGATGCTGTTGCTTCTCCAGCATTTACGGAAGTGGTAGCAGAGAGCCCTCTTGAGTTCAAAACCTTCCTAAAATTTGGGCATAATGTAATTTGAACGTGGTCTCTGAAGGTCTCTGGTCTGACCCTTTGCTCAAAGTAGGTCATATAATGCAGGTTTCTTGAGTCTTGTCTGGTTGAGTTTTGAGTTTTTCCAAGAAATTAAATCCCACAGCCTCTCTGGACGCTTGTGCTAATGTTTGGTCATGCTTAACTCAGGATAACTCTTCTCTGTTGCAGGATTAGTAGCAGAGGGAGAAAAAAATAGTTATCAGATATTGCAGTCCTCCGGCTCTTCTACTCTCTGTGCTGAAATGTTTCAAGCTTCTTCAGGACTGAAGACAAATTATCTGTGCTTGTGTCTTCAATGAGATCAGAGGTTAAATACAGTATCCACACTCAGCCTGGTAGGTATTAAAATAAAATACACTCCAGTTTTTTAAATAGTTGCAAAAGAATTTTATGGGGGCAGAGCACCCAGGGGAAGCTTACTCTGTCATTGTAACTCCCCTGAACTACTGTTGTTTGCATGTTTGTTCCAAGTCTTATTAGATGAGTGGAAAAAATTACATGAAAGTAGTAGTTGGGTACATTTGACAGTCCAGTCAAATAGAAATCTACCAGCATGTGTTATGCACAGACAGTGACTGGCAATAAAAAATAAATATTTTTTATTTTATAGTATCTGCAAACAAACTGTGGATTGTGTCATCTAAAGGTAGGATTCAAAAAATGATGATGCTATTTTCAAAGAATTTATTAATCAGGATAATGGGTGTCTTTTAATGTTTCTGTATTACCCTTTCATTAAAATAATCAGAGGAAATCTATGTGCAGCATAAGCCCCTCCCCTCCCCCCACCCCAACAATAATCAACTTAAAGCATAATTTTTAAGAGATTAGAGATGTGGAGTGCCTGTCTTGAGAAACTGCAGATGTGTCCATATAAGCTGAAATGTTGACTTCTATAACTTTGACTTCCCTTTATATTGGCAAATCTTTTAAATGGGAAGAGATTTATTTCTTTTAATCGACCAAATATTGCAGTTCAGTTACAACTGTTGCCTGCAGAGGTGAGCTGTAGTACTACAGACATTTTTCATGTGAGGATTTGCTACAGCACAGAGTCAGTGATGAAAATGTTCGTGCCCACCATGTCTTTTAGTGTCGATTTGAGACAAGCTTACTATAATTAATTTGCATGTGCAAAACCACCTCTCTGCCAAGACATAAAGATGATGATTTTGAGTTGCCACAATTATGTTGCAAAACGTATTTATCCAGAAGCCTGCCTCTTCCAAAGTCGATGTCTTCGTAGCACTATTCAGCGTATGCCCCTTTTGTGGTTTCCACACTGTAGCTGCAATAACTGACAGCTGAAAACATCATTGCAAGTCTGTCAAATGTGCTGTCTGCATAACTGGTGATAATCTAACTATTCTTCAGCTTCACATATCAAACTGCTGGGAACTGAAACTTCAGCGCTTGTTATTGGCAGCGGTAGGTGGAATTGAGTAATGTGGTTTGAGTGTCAAAGGCCTGTGGTGCTGACAGGAATATTAACCATAAATCAAACACAGCACAATGGTGGTGCCGGGCTAGAGCGAAAGGCAGGATCTTGCAGCCAGGCTGCTCAGACCTTGCTTGTGGCAATATTTCCACTGGCTGGCAGAAGCAAGGATTGCCAGGCTGGAGCTCTAGCAATGATCCGTTTAACTTAACACTCGGAAGGAATGATAGAGACGGAACAAGTGACATGTGAGATGGCTGCGTGCTCTGCTGAGTGTTCCCGGTTCCTTGCAGCCCTGTCACGCTGCAGAGGCTGGTGAAGGGGATATCTCATCCCTGGTTAGGCAGTGACACTGCTGCTCCTATCTGGCTGCTGTTGTAAACATTTTTCGGTGATGACTGGGCTTGCACTTGCTGCATTTAAGTGAAACTTGCAGGGCTGGTGTTTAAAATGTCCTTGGTTTGGAGCCAGGTTGTGACATTGTTCTTGCAGCAAATAGTTCTCAGCTTGCAGGAAGGGCTCCACTGCCTGCATTTTGGCTGCTCCTAGCACCCACAGGGAACTAAGCTGGGGAAGGGGGCTGGCTCCAGCCTCCCTGTTAGCAAATGAACCAAAATACAGGAAACTGTAGGTGGGAGATTGCATGGAAGTGTCTGGGTGCCTCATGCAGTCAACTTCCTTGACTGTTAGCTTTACCTCATGGCTTATGGTTCTTCTAAATGTCACTATCATACATCCTGTTGCCTTTAGTGACTATTCCAGCAAGTTGCTATGATGGCAAGCTTGGCCAACTCTCTTTTCATATTGAGGTCCTTGATTATTGCAAGTTTTAGGTATTCTTTAAGGTCTGTGCATTTGGCTTATTCTCTGTGTTAAACAGAGATGAGGTAAAAACAAGAAATGGCTTTGAATTTTGGGGTAGAAATCTGATTCTAGCTAACTCTACCTGGAAAACCTTTGGGGAAGGGCACTGCAAAAATTTTTTGCAATTATGTAGAGTTTCTCAGCAGGGAGTCAGCTAACAATATCCAGTGCAACCCAGCAAGCAAGAAATATAAAGCCAGGAGCTAAGCAAAATACAGAGATTTCATTATAAATCAGTGTTGGAAATTAGACCCAGGCTGTGAAATAACCACAATTAAAATTCAGAGAGCAAAGAAGAAAAAGCTTACCTAGTGACCTCTGCTTGCTGCACAGGGTTAGAAAAGAAGCTGTGCTACTTTAGTATTCTAGCATAATTTGCACATTACTGAAATTGTTAGGAAATTAAAGGAAAACCAAGGGACTGAATTTTAACTGATGAAGGTAGCCTACAGGAAAGACAGGGGGGGGGACTTTTTACAAAAACATGTAGTAACAGGACAAGGGGGAATGGATTCAAACTAAAAGAGGGTAGGTTTACATCAGATAGTGGAAAGAAATTATTTACTGTGAGAATGGTGAGGCACTAGAACAGGTTGCCGAGGGAAGTTGTGGATGCCCCATCCCTGGAGATGTCCAAGGCCAGGTTAGATGGGGGTCTGAGCATCCTGGTCTAGTGGAAGGTGTCCCTGCTCATGGCAGGAGGTTGGAACCAGATGATCTTTAAGGTGCCAACCAACCCAACCATTCCGTGATTCTATGCAAAGCAGCATAACCCAGTTGGTATCAAGGCAGATAAACTGATCTACAAGATCTAGACATGTGCCTCTAAGTCAAGGGCTTCCCCTCTCACTCAGCCAATGTAGATAGAGAAAGCAAAGTAGCTTTTTTTCTGGCAAGTCTATGCACTGGTCATAAATGGTATGCCTCTATTCAAGGGGTATGAGCTGTTTAGGCATAAAGAAAATTATCTCCAAATTAACTCCAGAGGGAGAGAACTAGGTCCATAACGACTTGGATCAGTACAAGGTGATTTTTGGGGTAATTACTTTGTTTTTTGAATTTCCCTCAATCAATTGATTTTACTGATATGAAACCAACTTATTCCCAGTTCAGGTTTGTTATGAACATTAAAAACCTAAAATGCCAAACTAACAACAACAAAAAATAGTAGCAGGAATCTAACATAGGAGCTCCCTGGAAACAAATTCAAAGGCAGGCAAATAAAACGAGATTAAAATATACAAAATACTGCAATTTAAAAGAAAATCACTGAATTATTGAAACTCCATAGAGAAGATGTCATAGCAGTACTTCTGATCAGCCTAATAAAAAAAACAGGCTATGCTTTTTTTCCCCCCTCCTTTGATGTCAGGAAGTGTATTGTAAACTTTAAATGATGTATGTAGTTCAATCAGATTGATCTGGAAGGTTCAAAGATACTGTAATTTTTTTGAGCATTTATGCTTTATCCTGTGTGGTGGAAAGTATGTTGCATGTCTACACAGTGTAACCCTTTTAATACTTGGTTGTAGGACTGGAAACAGAAAGCATCTTTCTGGAGACTGACAAAATAAGCAGAACAGCTCTGTGCTGACCTTTGCTGTTCTGGGTCCATATCAGATGCAATAATTGCAGTAAGTGTCTCACCCACTCAGGGTATGCTTTGCTCTCCCCAGTTGTTTATTTTGCTATAAATTTCCATACAGTCCTTGCAAGCTGCCTGAGAATTGCAACACAGCAGATTTGAGCTCGAGGGCAGCTTCTGGATCCCTTGCTCTCTGAGCACAAATGACATTCTCACTGCCCAAGAGGTGCATGGGGCTTGTGGTGGCATTTTTGGTGAGGATGTGACATCCAAGAGCCCTCCCTGTGCTGATGTGTTTGGGCAGAGCTTCTTCCACAGGACACTGATATATCCCTGTGGTGCTCCACATGTAGCAGGGGGGACGCAGTTTGTGCTACCAGAGGGGCTCTGTCAGTGTTGGCTCCTGAAAAGAAGCTCATGTGTCAGCAGGCAAAAGGGTTGCTATTTCCCTAACAGGGCAGAGACTAGGTTTTCCATACATTACATGCTACTTAACATGGAAGGAGATGCTTTTTGTCCTGGCAGGGAATTCTGACCTATGCTTCTAGTCAGCCAACCTATTTTAACAACTCCTGCCACTAGTAGTGAGCAGTGGTTTCAGGCTGTGATGGGGCAAGTTTGAAACTACTTGCCTGTTATGTTAGGCATGCTAGAGTTTGGAGCCTCTGTCTTAAAAATTCTTCATGTAGGTAAATGAGATGGAAAAAACACCATTTGCCTTTTACAGAAGGAAAATGGAGTTGCAGACCAAATAAGTACTTTAAGGCCTGGTGCAGTAGATGGAAAGGCAGCATTAAGTTGTGGCAGGTTTTAACAAATAGCTTAGGATTCTGTGCCTTTGCAAAGGGCTCATCTCAAACAAAGGGCTAAGAAGAGGTTCAGAACTCTGCTTCCAGTATAGGCAAAGCATAATTTAACAACTGTTCTAAAGAATTTAAATCTTAAAGATTTTCCTCTTCATTATTTGCAATCTTCTTAGGCAGAATCTATTCAGAATGTTTTACTTCACCAAAAGTGCCATATAGAAAGAACGAGGCTTTGTAACTCTGCATCATTTCATGTAAACTTTAGGTTTATTTTGGCATTTCTGTAGGGCTACTCAAAAGACTGCAGAATAGACTTTGCTTGCTCAAGGCCTGTAACAGGGAATAAACCTAGCTGGCATAATTGAAGCTACACCTATTTACACCAGCTGAAATATGTGACCCCTGATCTTTGATTACTCTGGCAGAACAGAGTGCTACAAGGCAGGGATTTTTCAGTGGTCCTTTGTCTACTTGAATTGTCTGGTCAGCTACAAGGTACAGAGGCTGTAAACAAGGTGAAATTGAGATGGCAAACGGATCAATTACAGAATATTGAAAAGATCAAGGAAATAGCAGCAATACTGCTAAAGCCAATACGGAAAAGCCCATCTTGTCCAATAACCTCATTCTTGTGACAAAGATTATAACAAGATGGAAAATGGCACAACATGAATGCATTCTGGTGGTGATGATTGCTGTGAGAATTGGGACTGGTTTGTACTTCACCCACTCTGTCTCTCTTTCCTAGATGCTGTATCCCAGGCAACTCAGGCAGGAGGTGTTATATTTATTATGTCCCTGTCACTTTTTATCTCTTGTAGTGAAAACCAACATTAAATTCTCTCTCCAGCTTCCACTCTTTTAAACAAGCAGGGAAACATGACTGCATTACCTTCTCTTAATCTCCTAATTAACCCAGCAGAATATATCATTTTCTTCTCTAACAGATAAGGTGTGTGCCATGGGTCTCTAAAGTGGCTACTGCCAGCACATTTTCTGCCTCATCTTGTACAAGGGGCTGCCCTGTGCTTTTGGAGATGGACTTGGTTTCATTTCCACTACACAGCAGGTTCAGGGCATTAAAAGAGGCAAGGTCTGGAGATTGCACATAGAGCTTGAGAGATGGCAAGGTATCTGTCTGGAAAGGGTAATGCTTACCTCATCTCTACAGGGTCTGTTAGATGGCTAAAGGCCACAGTTAAAAAATACATATAAATGAAAGACATTTCAGCATATAGCAAGATTTCTGTGTTCAGCTTGAGAAACCTTTTTTCTTTTTTCTGTGTTGAAAAGACTTCTTTGAGCCATTGAAAATGCTCTTTGTATCCCAGAGGTTGTTAGCAGTAGGAGGTATGGAGGGAGAATCCAACTTTGGCAGTCATAGGATCAAACTTGCAAGGTCAGATCTATATTATTTTTGATACACTGGTGAATGTTAAGGTCATCTGGGTAAGATCAGAGCTGGTAACTAACAATAAAGAGGTGACAGGTTCTTACAGCTGCCTTTGAATAGAGCTTGTGGTGCAGCTCCATGCGAAGTTTAACATGCCAGCATAAACCACTGCTGCTGTGGTGGCAGCTCCACCTGAAAGAGAGATTTAAAGTTTGCCAACACACAACTTTCTGCTGCTATCTTCCAGATGGCTTCGTGTGCAAGTGACACAAAACATGCACACAGTTAAGGAATAATGTAGCTTTCATCGTCTCCTAAAGGGCTACTTTCCTTGTGCTTATCTCCACTGTAAATCATCCATTCTGACAAGGCTGGCCAGGGGACACAAGTCCTGGTAGGGTCACAGCGAAGGCTTCTTTCTCTTGTTTGCTGCCCCAAGGTATGTTACACCTAGTCAAGTCAAGTCTGTTTTATTTCAGCCATCACTGCCATCTACATGATGCTGCTGCCTGTAACTGGGAAAGTCCAAAAGGAATGGAATAGAAGTGTCAACAGCAGACTGGGTCAACTCCATCTTCTCTGAGCTGGCAACACCTGTTCCTAGTCCAGGGCAGGGCTGTGAGATCCAGGTAAAGTCACAACCTATAAGTGCTTACCCTAGCTTGTGAGCTCCTTGCTGTCTTCAATCTCTGATCACTACTCAGTTCCAATGTGCTGGAATGGGAAGGAAATGTTCACAGTCTGGGACTGCAGCCTGTGCTCATGGCCTGGAGGAACTTACTTGCTGCTCAGGATTACATGCAAGCAGATAAACCAAAAGCAGATCCACACATTGACAAAGAGAGATTCTGCTCTAATCTATTAGTGTCATAAGGTGTAAAGCATAAGCAACTGCAAGTTTCAATGCAAAATTTTAATGCCCTTTTATTTTGCTCTCTGTTCAACTTAGCTGAATTCCTTCATACTCTTTAGCAAAACAAGGATCAGGTCTTGGAGTGATAGGTGCTCCTTGGTCTTCATCTATGCCCAGATAGCTGCAGAGAGCTCTTACTACAAAGCCAGGGAAGTCCTCATTTAGAAGATAGGGAAGACAGAAGTTACTGTCCTGGTGACGAGGGAGAAATACTTCCTTCTGTGTGACATGTTTTCCTTCAGCATTACCCATATCAGGCTGGTCTGTCCCACTCACTGTCCCCCTCATTCATTTGCGGAAGAGTAGTTCAAAAGTCACAGCTGCTGTTTGAGACTTCATCTATGCCTTTGCTATTCTGCAGATAGGCCAAGACAACAGCTCGTTAGTATTTAAATGAGCATATCCATATTTTTGCATGAAATTCGCAGTCATTTAAGCCTCGTGTCTGGTCACTGAAATGATCTGCTCTCTAATTCGAGCTTTGCTTTTAAGCCTAACTAGAGTGTAGCTATTACGCGGTCATTGCCTCTCAAAGGAGGGATAATTCTGAGCCTAATCTGCCATTTCCTGACTTTTTTTTTCCCCGATGTTACTACTACACTGTGAAGTGCAGGAGGATTCTGTATCATTTACATGAAAATGAGGGATATCAGAAGGAAATTAGGAGAGGAAGGAGTGGAGTAGAGTATGCCATATTCTGATGCTTCCCTAAGAGAAACTGCAGAAATTGCAGAACAGCCTGTCTGTCAGATCCTGTCTTGCTGGAAAGTTATGCACTACCTAACTCCCTTGTAAATGTAGACTTTGTTACACCCTTGTAAATGTAGACTATGATTGAAATGCTCTTGGCTTCAGCTGACCCAACACAACCTGGTGCTGCCAACTCCCCACCCACCAGTTAAAATTATAACTCATAGTCCTTTTTGGCTCTAATCTTTCTGTTCCTGTGTTCAGATGGCATAGGGCTTTTGCATCTCCCTCTAGGGCAGGCAGACAGGCTGCTGAAGCCTGTGGTCACTGTTCTTGCAGGCAACAGGGACTCCAGGTCCTCAGTGCAGTGCGGCTCTGGGAAGCCAAAAGGTGTGTGTGATTCTGGGATTTTGTTTTTTTCCCTTTTATTTTTTTAGGGGGCAGGGGAGGTTGTTTGCCACTCTTGTTTGCATTAGAGCTTGCAGGTGCTTTATGCCAGCTAACAATATGTATGTCATAAGAATGCCAGCTGATGTGCAAGCCAAAGAGCCGTAGCTATCATTGGGTTGTATCTTTTGGAACTGACATGGATCCAAGGTTTGCATATTTTGAACAAACCCACACTGGTGTAGATCCACACAGACAAGTCCTTCCTCCATTCTGCTAAGTGACAGACTCTTCCTCCAACCTGCTCTTTCTTGATCTTCTCAGAGGTAACTCAACTATGGCTTCAGGGCAGAAAATGACAGTCCAAAATGAGCCGAAGAAAACTCTCCAGAATATCTCTCCTCCTCTCCATTACCTTAAAAAATTAAACTTCTGTTTAGTCTGAAGGGCTTCTGTTGCTCTCAAGCCATATCTCCTAATGGGTTTCTTAGAGAAGTGGTTTTTCTCTATGCAAGTAATTTAAGCCTTACATGCCCTCTGGATATTTTTTAATTAAAAGAAAAATAAAAAAAAAAATCTTGGCCCAAGTAGGGGGCTTAGGCTGTTGATTGACTACAGCAAGGAATTTTGTAGGAATTTTGAATTCTGCACTGCTACATATGAAGTCAGCCCTATAAGTATAACCCTGACCTGAGGCTGGGATTTTTAAAATTAGATCCTTAATAAGAAAGGGAAGAAATAAATTTGACTTTGAATAAGCATAATGCAATTTCCCTTCACACAAATTGCTCCTTTATTATAGCACAGATATTCACATTTATCAGTCTAAATACTTAAGTCATAGGCAACTTCATTTTGTTGGACTAAGCTCAACCCTACCTAAGAGGGAATCCATTATTACAGTAGTTGAATTCATAGGTGCTTGTGTTTTATGCTGTCATACCCCACAAAACTCTTGTGGGCCCCAGGTCCCCTCCTCTCCCTGTGGCTGAACCAAGACTGCCTCTGTAGTAGAGTCACAGAATGGTTTGGGTTGGAAGGGACCCCTAAAGGTCATCTAGTTCCAACCTCCCTGCAATAAGCAGGGACATCTTCAACAAGTTCTTTGTGCTCAGAGTCACATCCAACCTGCCCTTGAATGTGTCCAGCAATGGGGCATCCACCTCCTGTCTGGGTAACCTGTGCCAGTGTTTCACTACCCTTGTCATAAAAAATCTCTATCTTATATCTAATCCAAACTTACCCTTTCTCCATTTGAAGCCATCCCCCCTTGTCCTGTCATTTCATGCCCTTGCAAAAAGTACCTCTGCATCTTTCTTGTAGGCTCCCTTCAGGTACTGGAAGGCCTGTAATGAAGTCACCCCCAAGTCTTCTGTTTTCCAGGCTGAACAATCCCAATTCTCTCAGTCTGTCTTCGTAGGAGAGGTGCTCTATCCCTCTGATCATCTTGGTGTCCCTCCTCTGGACTTAATTCAGCAGTTCCGTGTCCTTCCTGTGCTGGGACCCCAGAGCTGATGCAGCACTGCAGGTGGGGTCTCACCTGAGCAGAGCAGAGGGGCAGAATCCCCTCTCTCACCCTGCTGCCCACGCTGCTTTGGATGCAGCCCAGGGTGTGTTTGGCTTTCTGGGCTGTGACTGCACACTTCTGGGTCATGTCCAGCCTCTCATCCTCCAGCACTCCCAAGTCCTTCTGGGCAGGACTGCTCTGCATCTGTTCATCCCCCAGCCTGTCTTGATATTGGGGATTTCCTCAACCCAGCTGCAGGACCTTGAATCTGGCTTTGTTAAACCTCATGACGTTCCCATGGGCCTATTTCTTAGGCTTGTCCAAGTCCCTTTGGATGGCATCCTGTCCTTCAGCTGTGTCAACTGCACCACTCAGCTCAATTTGTCTGCAAACTTGGTAAGGGTGCACTTGATACCACTGTGTCGTTGAGGAAGATCCTGAATAGCACCAGTCCCAATAGGACCCCTGAGAGACACTGTTTCTCATGGATGTTCATTGAGTGCCCCCTACCCTCTGTATGCCACCAACTGACCAATTCCTTATCCATCTAACAGTCCACCCACCAAATCCCTTTCTCTGCAGTTTGCAGAGAATATGGTGAGGGAACCACATCAAAGGGTTTACAAAAGTCCGTATAGATGACATCGGTAGCTCTTACTCTGCCCAATGGAGTCACTCCATCAGAGAAGGCCACTAGTTTGCTCAGGCAGAACCTGCCTTTGCTGAAGCCACGCTGGCTGTCTTGAATTACCTCCCTGTCCTCCATGTGCCGTAGTAGCAACCATCTGGAGCTGTGACAGTGCCATACAGTTGGATTTTTCAAGATTGTAGAGTAATTCTCCTTTGATTTTCAAGAATAGTAAGTTTTCTCAGACAGCAGAGAAACTGAAGATGAAGGAGATAGCCTAATTTATGCAGTCAAAAGCAAATCTAACCCCTTGCTGAACCAAATACCTCACAGCACACTTTTCCTCCTGTACCATGCTTTCACCACAGCAATGGATTTAAGGGCCCAGAGTTAGGGGCTCTGTGGTCAGAGCATTCCTGTATGTGTGGCTTGTCTTGATGGTTTCCATGGGCATCTATGGCATCCTTTTTTCACCATTTCTGGCCTTTTCATTTCAGAGAAAGATGGTCAGGTTTCTGCCCTCTTCTAGCAAAATGCTCTCATTAGGCTTACTAGGGAAATTAGGGCAAATTTAAAGGGTTGCCAGCAAGCAGGAAGGCCTAGTTGAGTTGTGTGACTTTACCTCCCTATCCTTGCTGCCAGCACATGAACACAGAGGTATCACACCCCAGACTAGTGTGGAACTGGTGGTTGTGGGCAGGAGGCTGATGGCAGTAGAGGGGCTTGGTTAATGCAGCAGAGCACATCCAGTGGGCAGAGTGACTTTAGGCAAATTTACCAGTCAGGAAATAGTTAATGACAGAGTTGCCCCCAACATGGTATTTGAGAGCTGTTTTCTCAGCATGGGCTGACCTTGCACCAGTGGCCTGAGATCAGCATTGTTTCACCTGTCTGTTTGCTGTATCTTCCTTTTCTTTTTCTTATTCTTTTTTTTTTTTTTTCTTAAGGCTAACTTTCTTAGCTGAGAACAGGCTAAGTATGTCCAAAGCAACTCAGCAGCTGGTGAAGATAAAGCCAGAACTGTCAGAAAATGCACAGCAGAGGTATTTTTGAAGGTTGAAATGAAGGATGGGAGAGCCACATTTGGATTAAAAAAAAAAAAAAGAATTAACCTTGAACCTCTCTCCAAAGTCCGATTTAAACATGAATCTCATTTAAATTTAAAAAAAAAGTCAAAAAGTATAATTCACTGAGCTGTTTTATGCAGTGTCTGCAGTTCCTGGTTTGGGGAAGCGATGAACTAAAGAGAGCCAGAGTGCAAGACAGTGATGCTGACTACAAACATTACCTGCGCAGGGGTTAGAAGCAGAGAGGTCATTAACTTTTCCCTCAGGTTTGTGCCTTGTCCCCTGCCTGGTGTGCTGGATTGATCATCAGGCAGATTATTATCCTCTTGAAAGTGCTGATAGACACAATTCTTTGCAGCAGCACCAGAGAGGGGTTCCTTACGTACAAGGTTAGATGACGCCATGTCTTTCTTTAATATTTAGTGAGGTCCTGGTGAGGAATAATATTCCCTGTTAATCCCTGATTTAGGTGGAGAATGCCAGGGTGAAGCTGCTTTTCAAAAGGGAGTGTTGCTTGGTGGATGCTGTTTCACACAAGAAGTAGGTGATGAGGGAATGGAGGACTGAGGAGGAGAAAGGGCACACAGTTCAGCCTGAATAGACGACCAAGCAAAGAAAAGTGCAGTAAACTGCTTGCAAGTCAGGTAGAAGCACATAAATGAGTCCAACTTCAAAGCAGGAACATATAAAAATCTACCATTAGCCCTTTACATCTTTATCAGTCCATTTTTCTGATGCTTGAAATGCTCTCTTCCCGCTACTTATTCTCACAACTTTCAAGTACCTAGAGAAGGAGTAAGAGAGGGATCAGTTTTGCAGTGAGCTCTGAACACATCTAGAATGATGCGAGTAAACATGAGCTGATGAACCCCCATGTTTGGTTTTGTCTTTCTGAAGTTGTACATCCCTATTCTTCCATGCTGGAAACCTTCTCTGAAGCACCTTTTCAGTGATTATCCCTTGGAGAGAGGTCCATAGGATAATCCCTAATCTGTGAGATGGACAGATCAATTGGGATGCTTGGCCAACAGGGTAGACTGGGATCTCAGGGGAGGAGAAAGAACTTATTTTATTTTGAAGCACTGAAGTAGCAAAGCCCAAGAGAGGTTTTCCATTTGGGGTGTTTGGTTTGGGTGGTTTTTCTTCTAGTGGAAAATTGTGCTTTTTTCTTATTTAATCAAAAGCCCAGTTTGCCTCATCGGTTTTGATATAAAATTTTCACATAGGTCTTTGTTGTAAGATACCAACACGACAGAATTATCCCTTTATCTCAGCAGATGTGCTTTCCAGAAGGAGAACATCTCAGATGATGAAAAACACACCAGCTTTGCTGCCTCGGCTCTATCAGACAGTTTTTTTATGATAGAGAATTTGTCTAAACAGATTCTTTTCATTAAAACTGAAATGCTTTGTGGACAGGTTTTGGATTTGCTCAAGTTTTTACTGCTAAATTTTTTGCTGCATAGTTATGTGCAGTGAGTCATTGTGCCTTCTGTAGTGACAGAATGTGTAGGGTTATGGGATCAAGCCTCTGCTTTATCCTTTACTCAAATTAGTCTGCCCTGAAATGATTCGGATGAAACCAAGTCATGAAATGAAAGACTCCTGTTTCTGAGGCTGTCAGAGGTATTACACTGTATCTCACAACTGGAATTAGAAAATAGTGTTTGACCTAGAAAGAGAAGTTTTGGCCTGATTCCAATTGAGTTGAAACCTTTGTGAGACTGGTTCTTCTTTTCTGAGGACTACAGGAGACCCCAGAACACCCATGTAATTCTGCCACCACCCACAGTAGGAAAGTCTTGCTTCTTGCCAACACTAGAACCTTTAGAAAAAAATCTTAAAAGATAAAAGCAAAATTAGTAGTTTTCATTTATTTTGAGGAACAATGACTATTTTACCCAATTTTCATTCATGAAGGGATACATCTCGATGTGTCTGCAAATGCATCAGCTTGCAGGCTCTCAGAAATGCCTGCCTGCTGTGTGTCCTTGCAATCCTCACTATTCAGTTGGTACTGGGAGCAGTGGCACCTGCCTGGTCAGCAACAGATGCATTTTGCAGGATGTTTGTTTCTCACCTGTTGTCTTCTAGAAAACCCCATGGGTGCCCCAGATGGAAAATGTATATTCAGCAATGGCTCTTCAGTAAGGATATCTGGGTATCTGGATTACATCCAGCAAGGACAAACTATTTGTGAGCAGTGGGGCAGCCTTTTGCGGTGGGATATAATATGTTGGTAAAAATCAGCTTCCTGGGAGCCAGTGGAAACATACTGTCTTTTCTTCTTCCCCGGCCACATTCTCCTAGCTCTGCTCTCTGCTGATGAACAACCCCCTATGCAAAGGAGATTGAAAAGGGGATTTACTTTGATTAGACCAAAGCCTTTCCTAGTATTTTCAGTCATAAGTATGGCAGCTTTAATAAGCAAGAAAAGAAGATAAATACAAGTCACAGACTGACAAGAAACTGAATTGGAAAAGAGTAGAAAGTTCTGTTGGAAGCCATGCTCTAAGTTCTGTCTCTTTCTAGCAGTCTCTGATAATCTGCTCAGTCCGAAGAAGGTAACTTTCTGCAAATCTCTGACAAATACCAAGTGAAGGATTTCAAAGGGATAAAATTAAGGCTTTAATTGCTGGGATAGAACTGAATTTATATTCTACCCAGTTAAGGCTGGGAGAATTTCCCATCAGATTTTCTTTCTGTGACCTATTGGTTCACAGCCTTCAATGATCTCCTGCCAATCCTGAACCAAAAGGAAGAGAGGTTGTGAACTAATCTTTTTCATATAGGGGAATAAAGCCAATTTTATAGGTCATAAACAGGTAGGGAAAGAGCACAGTTTGTTCTACAGGTTACCCAATGGAAGCCGTTGATTCATCACTTATTTAGGAATACTACTTACTCCTTTTACCTTATTACCCTGTTAGAATTCAAACTAAAAGAAGAAAATGTATGCAACAGTCATGACTGACTTTATATTACTCACTATGTCCTTCGTCAGCAGCATCATGAAATATTGATAATAATAATTATTAATGTATGATTAATTATTCATAATGATAATCTGTAGATGAAAAACTGAATATGACCCAGCAGTGTGCACTCACAGCATAAAAAGTCACCTGTATTCTGAGCTGCATTAAAAGCAGTGTGGCCACCAGGTTGGGGGAGGTGGTTCTGCCCTTCTACTTCACTCTGGTGAGACCCCACCTGCAGTGCTGCATCCAGCTCTGGGGTTCCCAAGCCTAAGAATGACATCAACCTGTTAGAACAGGTCCAGAGGAGGGCCACAAAAATGATCAGGGGCCTGGAGCACCTCCCCTGTGAGGACAGGCTGAGAGTTGGTGTTGTTCAGCCTAGAGAAGGTTCTGGGAAGACCCTGTAGCAGTGTTATAGTACTTAAAGGAGATCTACAGGAAAGCTGGGGATGGCCACTTCATCAGAACACAGTGAATAAGGAATTATGTTTTTAAACTCAGAGAAGGTAGATTTCGATTGGATATTAGGTAGAAATTCTTCATTGTAAAGGTGGTGAGATACTGGAACATGTTGCCCAGAAAATGCCCCACCCATGGCAGTGTTCAAGGCCAGGCTGGATGGGGCTCTGAGCAACCTGGTCTAGTGAAAGATGTCCCTGCCCATGGCAGGGGAGTTGGAACCAGATGATCTTTAAGGTCCCTTCCAACCCAAACCATTCTATGATAATTCTTTCTTTCAGTTGTTTGGACAGGTAACCAGCAGCTCCGGCAAAGTCCTGTTGGCTCTTCAAGGCATTTAAAATTCAGATGGCAGAAGTAGAGAAGGGATGTTTGGAAAGGGCAGCTTATTGAGGAAAGAGGCAAAGGTGTGGCTTTTATGAGGGCAAATGGCAAGGCCAGTGTTGTTACCTGGGGCCAGCCAGTGGCAGAGCCTAGAGTAATGATCAGTCCAGACTCTCTCTTGTCTAATAGGATGAAAATCACAGTTTGATGTTCAGATGTGATTCAGATAAGAGATTGCAAGGACATAATTTAGCTAGAATTTTATGAAGGAATAGTTATTCCTCATCACAAAAAGTTACATACATGTGTTTTTAGCATAATTGCAACATATGTGCTAATAAGTCATAGAAACAGATAGCATGCATTACTCAGAGTTTATATTTTTATCTATGATCCTTATATATTATTAGGAATGTGTGGAGAAGTTTTGTTAAGATACAAAAGAGAGTACAAAAATGCCATTTTGTACCTTTTCCCAAAATGAAATTATGCTTTCTATTCACCTTATCTCCCCTGTGCTGGTCTGTAAGTTTTTCTATCTCTACTGTATATCAAGTGCTGGATGTAAGGGAATGTATCCTTTCTGGAAACTGTCATACTTCATAATGTGGAGATAATGGCTGAGGACAAAGTCAAAGTCTCCAGAAAATATACTGCAGCTTCATAGATGTATTCCCTGTTGCATGCACTTTTGAAGATAATAGGGCCAAGAGGGAGCTGACCCATGCTGGAAAAGACTGGTGTCAAGGCTTTTTGTGATGGGACTACAGGAAAGTCTGGTCTACTTCTAACATGATTTTTATAGGATTTATATTCCTAACCCTAGATAATCCATGTGCTACTTTATCTTTCTGATGTATGTCCCTCAGGTCTGGATCATGTGTTCCACAGACAGCTTCTCTCCTGAGTTAAACCCCCGAAGTATTTATCTTGAGACAAGATTGCTAGCTCATTTTCAGTAAGGCTTAGTGCAGAACTGTGCTGTTGAATGATATTTCATTATCTGTAACAGCAATAACTGGGAGGGGAAACCATTGTATAGGGACTAGAATCTGGTGAAATTATCTCTGCATCTGACCAAAATATGACAAAAGACAGTGTGTTTAACAACATGATAAAAGTTGCATGTGCCTTTTTTCTTCCAAGTGAAGGAAGAGACACTGTGGTGTGTCTGAGGACTTACCCTCCATCCTCTTTGAAAACTGGTGAGATGTAAGCACTACTTATTTGCTACACCAGCCACAGGCATCTCCTCTGGCCATTTCACACCCTTGAACGCGCACAAGAGTGGTGCCATTTTGTGACTGCAGGACTGTAGTCATAGCATGAAAATACAATTGTTTCTGATTCTGTAAGGGAACAAAATTGTGGTAGTGACGAATCCAGCAGCTGTGAAAGCAGCCTCCATATCATCCTTTAAGAAAAACTAGAAAAAAATGTATTTATTCTGAATGAGTGAGCTTGAAATTTAGTCAGGTTTTTAACAGAAATAGTAAGACCAGACACTACTTATTTTTTATCATTGTTTAAAGATGGATTTTTTTGCAAATTGCTAGTACACTCCCCCATGATAGGTAGATAGATAGGTGGAAAGAAAATCATTGTGGAAAATATGTTCTGCCACAGTAACATATAATTATGTGACAAAAAATATATCAGCCTGTGCTGCAGGCAAGACATTGTGTCTCATTAGTGTTTGGTGGACTTGATCACAAATAACATGTTTCAAAACTGTCAACTCCCTCTAATTCTTTTTCTATACTTATACTCACAGTCACGTTCAAAATTAGCAGATTTCTGGAAATACACTTCATCTGGACAGCCCTGGTTCTAATTATTTGCTTGTGTAATTAAAGGAACATGTCCTTCTGCAGCTGCACTTTGAGGGACTGAAAGCAGACAGGCTGTTCTCAGTAAGGGAGCAGTCATTTTTTTACCCAGTTAATGATACCAAATTGTCCTGTGTGTCGTGTGTTATGATAACTTGCTTAATGCAGCTTTCAAAGACAAGTCTGGCCATGCCAGGTATTCCTGAGATGCACGGACCAGCAAGCCAAGACATCCCCTTTGAGATCCAATATTTTCCTCCACTGGTTGAAACTGAATGCGACAAAGCCATTAACAACAGCAGACTCACTCAGAGCTGTGGATCTGTGCCTTGATGCAGATACACTGCAGGACATACATGAAAAAAGTGAGCAACCTGCAGCTGAGGGTGCAATCTCATTTTTTTTCAGCAGTACTGCTGAAATAGATGCAAGTTTCCATTGTTTAGTCCCTCTGTGTGTTCCCATCTGTTAAGGCAGTAGAGAGAAAAGAGAGGCTTTTTCTTGATATCTGCAGATATCTTGAGATGCAATTGGTTTTAATCCCATAATTTTTAGTACAGCCAAGGCATGTTGATTGATTTCTCATTGTTTCTATTTTTTTGAAAAACCAGTGTATGAATTTTGACATGCCATATACTCAGAGACAGACAATAATAAAGCATACTGCTTTGACCTTTTCAGTTGCCTGCACTTTAATTTACTGGCTATTCTCATTCCCTTCTGTTTATGGCCCCTCAATATAACTGGCAAGGAGAAAATAGACCAGACAAGCTAGTCAAGATGCAGATTATTTAAAAGGGTCAAGACTGGCTTTATCATTCTGTTTAAAGCTTATGGTGTTTTGTGTGTCCTATTGGTCATTAAAGTCATGATAACTCATTCATAGCTATAGCAACACAACGTGGCACAAGTTCAACTTCATTTGTAGTGGTTTGTGAGTCGGCACCCAGTTACAGTAGTGGGGGTGTAATCTGGATTAAGTTTTGTAGGAATCAATAGATTTTTCTCTGAGTTTTATACGTGAGTCTATGTGATTTGTTTGAAAGTGGCTGCGTGAGTGCTCACCTGACCACTGCTCTGTCTCTGACCCTGCTGGCTAATGGCAAATCAGGAGAAATAATCCCATTACTGCTTTTCCCCCACGAGCTTGATTCACAGCAGCTAACCCTGCTGCAGGCTATGGCAGATTTCCTCCACTACATGGTCATGAAGATTGTGACTTGTCTGACTAATGCAGAGAGGTGAAAAGGGGTAACAAGCTGGCTGTGATCTTTCTCGTGCACTTGTGAAATACAAGCCACAGTCAAAACTGCATCATGAGATACTCACTGTGTTTGGTTGTTATCAGCACCCCACAAAAATTCTGATCCTCCTTCAGTTTGGTAAAAGCCTAGAGGGGATTTTCACAGTGAGAAAGGCAAAAGGAGGACAAAATGCTCTGTTGAAAGACTTACTTGTGCAGAGATGTCTGAGAGTGGGTAATAGTGACAGCAGAGCCTGTATTTTTGTGGAAGAGCTTTGTGTATATTAGGATAGTTTCAGTTTTCTGGTGGTTCTGAAAAGCTCTAAGTTGGAATCTATACAATAAAAAGAACATGAGTAATGAAAAGGTAAAAAATGAAAAAAGAAAACAGCAGCTTTGGTCATTTGGTTTGTTTCATTTACTTTTCATCTAATCATTTTGATTTCAGGCTTCCTGTTATGTTTTTTTAATTATTATTATTTTTTATATCTCTGTAGGGTTGCAATAAAATATATAACTAGGAGAATGAGGAAGGGTAACCAAAGCTTGATTACATTCAGCTGCTCACTGCATAGATTTGTACATTGTTAAGCAGAAGGGGCTGAGATGGTCTTCTAAACTGAGCAGAATGCATTAAATTTTATCCACTGAGTCCTGCTCCAAGTCTAACAACCTGGGCCTGAACTAACTCAAAGTTCTTAGAGTATGTATTCAGTCTTGATTTTGAACACTTAAGGATTTACAAAGATCTAGAAATCTTTAAAACTTAAGGAGACAGAGACTACCATCCTCTGGATATTCTCAGAGAACAGCCTCCAAGACCTCTGGATAATCTGCCAGTTATAAACTCAGTTTAAAGAAAAAGCAAATGGAAACATATATCTCTCTTTTTCATTATTACTCTCATTATTCTGACTTCAAATGACAGCTTGCAGAGGTAGGAATGATGTGTCTGATAAGCTGAAGAATCTTAGAAGCACTAGAAATACTCCTTCTGCTTGGACAAGTTAAGGCAGTGGTGAACTACTAACCTTTTGCCTTCAATTTTAGAAAGCAGAGAAGAAACCAAGAGGAAATCCTACCTCATGAGTCTGTAGAGCCTGGCATCACTTGACTGTGCTCCCAGGGTGGTATGGCTCAGGCATCACTGTCTGGCAGTGCTGACTGCACAGACATTGCTTTGCTCAGAGAAAATCAATGGGATTCACTGTGCAGTGAAGCATTACCAGCCAGGTAAAAATGTCAGAAAGAAAGGATGCAGTTATTTGGCAGAGATGGCTGAAAATTTTCCATCCTAGTGCTTTCCTGTTGTGGGTTTTATGAAAGCCTTTGTTCTCCTTAAGCTAAAGTCATTGTGCAGAGCTTGAATGTGTTGTTTTCATTTTGGCCTTGAAAAATTCTGATTTTCTTTGGGGCAAGACAAAATGAAGGTCTGAGCTAAAAGTCAAAACTCAGCAAAAAACTTGAACATATTCAAGCACAAGGCATATTTCTACAGAAAGAGATAAATCTGACTTCCAATTATGTTTGTTTAACTTTTTTATCTGTTAGTTCTAGCTTTCTTAAAATATATCAGCATTTTGTGGATATTCACTAAAGAACTGGGCCAAAAAAAAAAAAAAAAAAAAGAGAATTCAGACTATGAGTTGGTTTTGAAATACTCGATACTAGAAAAAGAGGGAGCTCAGACTATGGTTTTACAGGTATAGCCACTTGTCCCAGTTTTCTCCAGTGACATAAATTAGCTCAGCTCTTTTGCAGTCATGGGATCAAACTCCTAGCTGATATGAATCAAAGCACCTCTATTGCTAATAATCAAATTTATATCTGGAATAAAAAGACACAGCTCTTTTCATGAAGTCAGGTGGGCCACATCTGCAGGGGTGTAAACTTCAATTCATGAAGTTACCTGATGCAGATCAGTGGTAGATTTGACCTATTTGAGGTTTTATTGAACAGTCTGAATCATTGCTGAGTTGTCAGCACAGAGTTCAGCAATCAAGAAGCTTTGAACAGGGTAGCTTGGTCAGACATTGTTAAAATTAATCCTTGGAGGTGTTTACTCTGTTAATGCTGGTCTACATAGAAGAGCTGAAAAGAGATGAGATTGGAACAGTATTTGCTGATAATGCAAATTATAGTCTAAACAGTATAAGGATACAGGAGATGACCTTATATCTATAAATTCTCTGCTGGCAATTTTTAATTTTCTATTCTGTCTAACTTTATTCTATTGAATGACTTTTACTGTTGCACCAAGTGATCCATAGACACTGTCAACATGTTTGGGATGGAAGGACAGAAAGTCTCAAGTGTGACTTTGTGCTCTGATGTACAGAGATAGCTCAGAAGGGGAAAGATTCTTTCTTACACTGTGATTTCTGTTTTGTGCCCAAGCAGCTGCCTTCTGGTGCCTCACAGGGTATTTTTCAGAGTGTGGACATATATCCTTTAAAAACTAGTCTGAGCCTTTGCATCCACAAGTTTCTTCATAGCCACGAATCCTTAGTGAAGATTAAAGAAATATTGGCAGAGGAGAAATTATTTTCTCACCCCAGCTCCTGACTCCCTCACTGTCCTGTTCAAAGAGGACTTCTTAATTCTCACTGGCATAACATGTCCAGAGAGCCTCTCTGAAAAGAGTTCTCAACAGCTAACGCTGTATCACCTGAGTGGGCACCCTTATATTCCCTTAACACCTCTAAAAGGATAAGTTTAAGACAGAGTTTTAATTCTCTGCTGAATCCTTCCACCCTCCCCTGCATATCTAGACCTTTCTGTATTTCAGGCACTGCTGGCTCTGAGGAAACAGATTATGGTTATATCTTATTACCTATAGCAAATAACAGCAGATTGTAGCAGCAAGAGGCAGTCATGGCATGTCAGCAAGATTTTCTTTGAGTCCTTGCACCCTCCCCTGTTGGGGAGGTATGGGTTTATAGCTGTCGGAAACTGAGCAGCAAAACCCAGGGTCAAGAAAGCGCACTGTGAGCCTGAAGGACTAATGCTGGGTGCTTTTTTTGCCTGAGGTCGTGTTACTGACACACCGTTGAGCTGTGGTGTGTTTAGAAATCTCACATTTCACTTTCCATCAAATTGGTGATAATTAATTTATTAATTTAATTTTCTCACTCTCAAAAACCTTTGAACAAGGTTTTTCAGCCTTTCTATTCCAGTATTGAGCTAAGTTTATAGCTTTGTGGTCTGTACTTTTAAGCATTAATTTAGGCATTTGCCTTATATGTTGTCTTGACTAAGCAATGCAAGGAAATAAAACATTAGAAGATCCCTTGTCAGAAGCTGGCTCCTGTTTTAATTGGCAGAGCTTGGAGAAAGTAAACTTTCTGGGAAAGATAGTAAGATGATTGTTGCAGGTATCCTTTTAGAATTCTCAGCTTGTGAGCGTCATATTAAAAAAAAGGAAATAATTCAAATGGAAGATGGTGAAGTTTACAGAAGTGCTGCTTAGAATATTTCTTGACTGTTATGACAGTCTTTCTGCTATGCCCATTAAATTTCCTGCAAGCCTCTCCCAAATGACTCCTGCACAATATAATAATGAACAAAAAGGATTTTAAAAACCCTACTAAGAGGACATGTGTTCTTCCAAAATTATTTCTGCTTTTCTGACTTCTGCTATGAGTGTGTTCATTTAGGTACATTTCTGGAAAGACTTGGGCTTACCCCTGCCTGGAGGATGATGGTGTATCCCATCCCTGGTATTGTGGTTCTCAAACTGGGCTCTGCATTTTCTGTGATGGCAGACTCTTATCCTCTGAATTCCTTGGAGAATTTCTTTGGAGGTTGTTAGTAGCTAAGATATACCAGTGCTGCTCGGTTTCAATTTGGTGCACTCTTTTAATGTTCCAGATAACTGGGATTTAAGAATAAAAGCACATATTCACTTAAGGGTGTAGTTTTTCAAATGGAAACAAAATTAAGAATATACTTAATGAAGAGTCTGCATGGCTGCTTCTACCTCCTCTTTGGTTAAATTGAAATCTCTATTAATGCAAGATGCAACTTTACTACCCACAAAAAATGTGATCATGTTGCTGCTTTTGCAGTGTAATTTTTTTCCTTTTACTTTCCTAATTACATGGCTTCATTAACTGGGATTATAGGAAAGAATGCTAACTATGAAGACTTGTAATAAAATTAGAATTGTTGGTCAACTACATAATCCATGTTGCTTTTCTATAACCTCTTGCTGTAAAGCCACCAAGGCAGATAAGTAGGGTGATGAGATAAAGTGTATGTTCTGCTGTATTAATATAGCTTGAAATGACTCTTTTCTGATTCATGAGAAGTTTTTTAGTATAAATCCAAAATAAATTTATTTTACCAGCAAAGTTCAAAAAATAATAATAAAAAATTACTTCTTCCCACTCAGCTGACATCAGTAGATGTGTTTGCCTCACCTAGAATGCTATACGATATTCCAAATTTATTGTGACTGTAAACAACAATTCTGCTTGCTTTATGGCTTTCCTGGGCTCCAACAGTAAAACACAATATCTCTATCTGGTTGGAATTATGTGTTATAACAGTTTTATGGTGGGGGGAGTAAAGCTCTGATAAAGATAAAATAGAGTTTTGCTTTTTTGTGTGACCTTGTCATTTGAAAAAACATTGCACTCTAACGAGATATAATTTAAAAGACCTCTGGGAGCAAATTGAGTTTACTGAGATATTTCTGAGAGTAATTACTTACTGTGAGTTGTCAGTGCACTCTGTTACAGTGCCTTTCCTAGCAAATGTAGATATCTGGGACTGTGTAGAATGGATTAAAGCTCCTACCATTAATGTTTGATGGGAGACAGTAGTGAAAAAGATGGATGCTTATATAACTGACATTTCCAGCATTTATGGCCATAGACTAAAATGCCAGGCGCATAATTTCAAGTAAAATGGCAGACCCAACTCAATAATATTTAATGATGTAGTAGACCTTGGCTGGGAGAATAGCTAACGGAAGTCATTGCACTGCATTTATCGAATTGTTAAAATGAGTTGAATAATAATTGTGTTTTGCAGGAGTTTTGTTTTAGAAATTTATTTCTGTGATCTAATACTCCAAAAATAAATTATTTCTCATTCCAGTCAACACAAAATACAGAAAAAGATTTTGAACTAGCTAACTTGATGGCTAGATTTTTACGCTGACTTTGTCCTGTGTTTACAGCACAAAAATATATTCAATAGCTCAGACACGGTTTGGAAGATTGGGTGAGATTGATTGGACAAGCTGGTGAAAGACAAAATTGCCTTCCAGAAGAATCTCCTTTTAGTGTTTGACTCTTTACAAAGATGGGCCTTTTTGTCTATCATCACAAGTCTAGGAATGTTCAGATTTAGATTCTGTGGAGCGTGTTACAGTACAGAGATACTTGTGAGCCAGGATTATGATATCATTGATGATGTCAGCAAACAGAGTATTAACTTCTTCTGTACCATTTTGTTAATACTTTAGCCTTGAATAAGCAGAAGGGACTCGAACTGATGGAGAATCTCAAATGGGTAGAGGTCTGTAGGGGTCTTGTTACCAAGTCTGCATCCACAAGGTCTCCCATGGCTCTTTCCCAGGCGGTACTTCTCGCAGTGGAGGGCATAGAAAAAAGGTGGGCTTGAGGAAGAAGTGGGCACGACCTACCATTTCCAGCCAGAGCCAGAGGATTGTGCAGGCTTTCCAGAAATTTGCAAATTAAAAAGGGACAGTAAATGCATTCAGGTTAAAACAACAACAACAACAAAAAAACCCAAACCAAAACAAACCAAAAAACCTGCCAAAAACCTCAAATTCTTACTTTTTGAAAGAGAATTTTTAAAGCATTTTGTCTCTTCAAAAATCCAAATATCTCAATTTGAGGATTCTGAGTATTCTACTTATTAAAAAAAAAAAAAGGAAAATTTGGGATTGGGAAAAAATAAAAGAGGTTCATTTTTCTGAAGCCAAGACACAGTCTAGAATTTTTCAGGTCAAACCAAAACCAGGTACAGTAGGTAAAACAAATAGAACACTGACTTGGTGTAAACGCCTCTCTATCAATATGGATCACCTTCTTTTAGCTGCATATGGAGGAGTCATCCAGGCACCTCTTATACTTCAGAATGTGCAGCAATTGAGGACATAAAGTAAGAGGGGTAGAAATTCCCTAAACAGCCGCCTTCCATTGACTGCATCCTTAACATACCTATACACACTGCTGTCCACCACAATGTCCTGCACCCCTGAAGATGCTTTTCCAATGAATACAATCCCCTTGGTCCCCAGCAGGAGTAGCAGACAGAATATCCCATTTGAGAGCACTTCAGCATGGGTTTTACTTTTCTTTTTGTGGGCTGTCACCTTGAGGAACCATTTTAATTCTGCTCACCAGAGACCAAGCTTTCCCCCCCCCCCCCTTTTTTTTTTTTCACATAAATTTGTCAAAGCTGCATTACTGTCAGTGGCCATGACATAGCTCTTAGCAATACTTAGTAAGTCTTTCTGTTCTGTCAGAAATAAAACTGAGCCAGGAAATAGCCACACTCCACATCCGAGAAGTGTAGACCAGGTTAACACAAAACTTATGGAGACTTGAGCTTAACTGCAGAATGTCTTAAAATAGTTTAAGCGTGGGAGGAATGGAAAGGCTGTTGTTGATAGATCTCATAGGTAGGGTTGCTATAAACCCCCAAGAAATGGGAGTGGTGGAAAGTTTCCAGATACTAGAGAAGTTTTAGGGGACATTTCAAGAGCAATGATTAAGTACTTATTTTTAGCGTTGCTTGTTTGGTACTGAAAGAATCTATTTGACAATCTGAGCAGTTTTCTGAGCTGGTAAAATTCCTGGGGTAGAGTAAACGGCAGTCATAGGTATAAATTCCTACAAATGGCAAAACTTCCTCTCACTTCAACAGGAATAATTCCTGTAGTATGGATTTCTGAAAATTTAAACTAAACTTCTCTTGTTTCAGAACTGCCTTAAAAAAACCCCAAAGGAGTTGGAAATTGCCCCCTGGAGAGCATCAGCAGGCACCCAGAATACATCTCCAGGGTCACTTAAATCTCTGGATCCTACCCAACTGCTATTGAACTTAATTGAAAAAACTCCCATTGACTTGAAGAGGTTTTGGATCCGACTCAAGCGGCTCTTAGTGGTAGCAGATTACAAGAAGGAACCCCACTGTGCAATTCCAGCCATCTGCCTATGAGTAAGTATTTATTGATACAAATGTATTTGCTTGGGGTATGTCATGAGGCACTTCAGTCCCAATTAGGCAGTATTTCAGAATGAACGAGATCTCCCCCTCTCATCTGAGGTCATTTTTATCAGACATCAGTTCCAAGCTGGTGAGCTATAAAGTAGCAATACAAGTTTACCCACAGCAATGTCACAAGTTCCTTCTCTGTTCTGTGTATGTAAAAAGATCAACTGGTGCTGGGTTAAGCTGGTGTTCAGATTCCTGTGTCTGCTTGCGTTAGACAGGACAAATTCTCGTCACTTACACCTCAAATCCATGCTCAGTGATAACATTCTCATTATCAATCTTTACTATATCATCTCTGGGTTTAGGTAAGAGAATTGTTGGGAAACAAAGCTGAGTGTAATATATAAGGACTTTCTTAATTAGCACACACAGCTGTGTGTTGCCCTTTTCATCTAAAACTGGTAAAGAAGGAGCATGATGTATGTGGAAAGCTCATTTGAAGGATGGTTGTCTCCAGCAGTATTGCAACTTACCAGAGAGTCAAATGAGTTTTGATGTAAAACACAGCCAGAGACTGTGTAAATTGCCCCAGCTGATTAGGAAACAGGGAAGCTGTTAACATCCTGGAATGATGCGTGTAACAAAATTGCTCAATGGTGTGGCTTTGGATGAGAGCAGCTGATCAGCCTTATCGCGTGCCAGGCCTCAGCGGTGTCCTGTACATACTTTAATCATCAATTACTGTAATGCTGGGGCAACCCACTAACAACTTAATTATTGTCTGGAGCTCCAGGCCATAGGTGGCTCCTCTAGGCTATGTTACATAGAAAATCAAATCAGCCAGTGTGCATGCTGGAAGGGACTGCGCTGCAGCCTCTGTCTCAGGGTGTAGGCACTACTTAAGCTCATGCTGAAAGCATCTCAAAGTCTTACTCTGTCAGACTCTGTGCACATGAGGAAGAGACAGTTCCTAGTCAGGGAAGCACAAGTTGAAAAAGACAGACAGCAATATATTTTATAGGTTTGGGGCAGCTGTGTGCTACCAGAGGAGGCAGATGTAGCAGAAGGCACTTCTGGTTATGAAAGTCATTTTTTTTCCCAGGACAATGAGCATGAGAGTGGAATAAATTTTGCACCATGATGAAAATCAGAGCAGGAAGCTCAAAATGGAGTCTGGGCCAAACTCACAGAGTCTCCCAAGTATCTTTTATTTTATTTCAGTCAGTTTAGTTAAGCCCTTGGGCTGTTCTCCAACCAAGTGTTTGTCTGCCTTTAGACATGAGAATCTGCTACTAATCTTATTTCTGTCCTGGGCTAGATTGTGTCCTTGATAGGAATTTCCAATATGGATAATGCAGAGTTTTTGTTGCTTGTGGGTTTTTGCTTATATTCTTTAGAAAATATTCTTTTGTCCAGCAAACATTTTAATAAACATGCCTATAAGCAAGAAAGAAATTTCTCTGCTGGATAGAGCATTTAGTTCAGCTCTGAAAAATGGTTGTGATCAAGAAGCCAGCAAAACTGATAGTTTCAGTTTTACTCTGGACTGCAGTTGCCATACAGTACCAGGGCTCATGGAATCATAGAATGGTTTGGGTTGGAAGGGACTTAAAGATCATCTCGTTCCAACCTCCTGCCATTGGCTGGGATACCACCCCTCAGATCAGGTTGCTCAGGGCCCCATCCAATCCGGCCTTGAACACTTCCAGGGATGGGGCATCCATAGCTTCTCCAGGGAACCCATTCCAGTGCCTCACTGCATTCTAAGTAAAGAATTTCTTCCTAACATCTAAACTGAATATCTCCTCCTTTAATTTAAAACAATTCCCATTTTCTTATCACTCTCTACTCATGTAAAAAGTTGGTCTCCCTCTTATTTATAATGCCCCTTCAGGCACTGGAAAGCTGCTTTAAGGTCTCACAAGAGCCTTCTCTTCTGCAAGCTGAATAATGGCATTTCTCTCAGCTTGTCTTCATTGGAGAGGGTGCTCCAACCCTCTGATTTTCTTCATGGCCTCCTCTGGTCTTGCTCTAGCATATTCCTGTCTTTCTTGTGCTGGGAACTCCCAGACATGGATGCAGTACTCCAGGTGGGGTCTTACAACAGTGGAGCAGAGGGGCAGAATTTCCTCCCTCCACCTGCTGGCATTGCTTCTTCTGATGCAGCTCAGGATGCAGTTGCTTTCTGGGCCATATGCATGCACTGCTGGCTCATCCACCAAATACCTCAAGTCCTTCTCTGCAGGGCTTCTCTCAATGAGTCCTCCCAGTCTGTACTGTCTGGGATTGTCCTGACGCATGTGCAGCACTTTGCACTTACACATGTTGAACTTCATTAGGTTCTCACAGGTCTACTTCTCACAATTGCCCAAGTCCATCTGCCTTCCTTCTGTTATGCAAACTGCACCTCTCGGCTTTGTGTCATCTGCAAATTTGCTAAGGTTGCACTTGATCTCACTGTCTCTGTCACTGAAAAAGGTATTAGACAGCACCTCTACAACAGCAGAGCACTGTGGGACACCATTTGTCAACAGCCTCCACCTGGACATCAAGCTGTTGACCATGACTCTCTGGTTTTGTCCACCTGGCCAATTCCTTATCCACTGAATAGCCTGCCCTTCAAACTCATGGCTCTCCAATTTGGAGATAAGGATATCATGTGGGACCTTGTAAAAGGCCTTATAAAAATCTGGGTAGATGACATCAGAGTCTTAACCCCCCTAATGAGCTCATCTACATTGATGAGCACCAGGTCCAGTAATGCTTCTCCTCTGGTTACTTTGTCCAATACCTGGATGAGGAATTTGTCCTCAACACCCTCCAGAAGTCTCCTGGACTGCTCACAGCCAGCTGTATTGCTCACCCAGCAGATGTCTGGGTAGTTGCTCCATGGTATCTGCATCAGACACCTGCACATCCTGAAATCTCATGGTAGTCTCCATGTGTGGCTTTTTGTAGAGAATTGTAGTAAAGTGCAGAAAACTAAGAGTTAATGTGCAAGCCAGAAAACCTGAGTTACTAACTAAATTTCCCTTCAAGATAATAGATTGGAGGAGCTTGCCCATTGTGGTAAAATGCCCAGTTAATCTCAGAGCCAAACAGATGGGAAGTTTTGAGAAGGTAGGAGAGAAAAGGAGGTAATAGAAGCTGCAGTTACATACACAAGATCTGGTCTGAAATAGCAGCTATAAATGGAAATTATTTGCAGGATATTGCCCATATGCTTCCAGAACCTGTGTCCAGGCTGCAGTGTTTTCAATTACTTCCCCAAATGCTGTCACAGCTTTTGTAGTGCTGTATCTGAAGGGGGTTTTGAACATGAAGCTGGGCCAGCAGCAAGATTAATTTCAATATTAAAAGCCGATGATTTTTCACGAAGGTGTGCAGCAGCACCAGACCAGCACAGCTGCTGATCTCCCCATGGCCAGGCTGCAGGAGCAGGTTTCCTGTCCATTCCTGGCTGGGGGGCTCAGACCAGCCCACAGCAGCCTTTCCAGGGACGTTGGCAATGCACACACACTTGCTTTCCTGGTGAGAGAAGAAACATCAGATTCTCACCTTCAGAGCCCTGTCCTGGTCTCCTCATCCCAGTTATGTCTCCTTCCTTTGGTTCAAGTGACTCCATACTCATCAGCCAGCTGGTTACAAGATACCAAGGGTTTAGGTGTTTCTTTAGATTTAGCTTGACAAACTGCTTTGACAGATGCTTTTGAACATCTTGGCATTAAGAACATAACCTCCCCTCCTTATAACCAATTTCTTGCACTTTAAGGACTTGTTTGTCTGCCCTCCTGTTCTTAAAATCTCTCAGATCTCATCTTCCATCCCGTGTGGATTTTTTTTCCCTTTTGTATACATATTTCCCACTGCTGGAAGCAAAGGGAAATGGCTGCTTTTGTGTGGACCCCCTCAAACACTGCAGGTATACAGGAACTTCAAAGCAGCTTGAAAAGAACAGGGCTTTCTCACATTGAGGAAAAGTGAGGATATGGCAGACCCATCTTTTGCCCTCTGCTCTGCTGAAATCCCTGTATAATCTTCATTCTTCTGTTTCTTGCCTGTGAATGGGGAGCAATGTCATTAACATCACAATTCTGGGTTGTTGGATAGTAAAAAAATCAAATTCATTGCAAAACAAAAACCAAAACAACGTGGAGGATATTGGGGAAAAAAACTCCAATCCTAACAGTTCACTCAGCAATGGTTCACCAGCTTCCTGCTAGCCCTTCAAAAGGAAGATGTGTGGGGTAAAACAGACAGTGATGCCTCAACATTGCTTTAATGATCAGTAGCAGTTCTGAAAGCAGACTTAGGGTTAGGAATAATTATGAAGGGATAGACAACAAGGTAGAAGTCATTATTACAGTACTATAAATTCATGATTCCCACCTCTTGAACACTGTATTTCTGGCAACCTTATATTTGAATAACATTACTGGAAAAAATTCCAAAGGACATATTTTGAAGACCCACCCTTTAGGAGAGGAATCAGGGACAAACAAAATGTGGAAGACCCTCAGCACAGGGACTGATCAAACAGTTTAGGATTTTTCAAGTTGGAAAAGCAATGGCTGGAGGACTATGAAATGAGTTTCTGGCACACAACAATTGTTCTACGATTCTTCCAGGATTTCAAGTATTAGAGTGAAGAAAAACTACCACACGAAGGCTTAAAGAAATTCAAGGAAGTATTTTTTTACAAACCATATAGTTCAGCCACGGAAACTCTTGATGTAGAATGTTTTAACCACTGAAAGTTTACAAACATTCAAAAAAAAAAAACAACCCCTAACCAAACCCCAAAACAATCTACTGGAAAAATTCACACTAGAGTTGTGAAAAGGTAACTGTTCAAACAAAGGCAACACTTCTTCACCTGGGGTCTCCTGAGTTTCAGGTGGTTTGTGCAGGGAGGGAGTGTTATTTCAGTCTGTATGTCCTAGTTGAATTTCATGCGAACCCTTTATTTTATCCTTACTCAGGTCTGTAAAACAACTTCTCCCTTTCAACATCATGGAGAGATGGTTAAGCTGGTCTTTTCCCTCTGTGAAGGTCTGTGTGAGGACTGTCTCACAGAGAAAGACTGTGACCTGTTTGCAGGGTGGATGGCAACTCCTTTGCTTTGTGAAGAACCTTCTTTCTCAAAACCTCTACAGTTCATAACATGTGAAACTGATCTTCTCTGAAGGAGTTGTTGTGGGGTTTTTTCCCTGTAGTTCTTGCGTCTTTGAAAGAAAAGTTGAGAAGAAAAACACAAAAGATCACAAAACACTTATTTCTCACAGTGTGATTCAACAGGAAACAGCAAGGCAAGAAATGAAAGTAAAATAGCAATCTCTGGAGAAGGCTGAGGAGAGGAGGCAGAAAAGAAGCCTCCTGGCTTGCAGGAAGGCCAGAATCACTTGCTTGTTTAATGATTTTATTTTAAGCTTAAAAGGCAAACTGTGAAGTTAAAAGTAACAACTGCCCAAGGACCCTTACAAGCTAAAGGAACCCAGCCCATCTCATGGAACTTGGCACCAAATTGAGGCTCTTTGGGACTGAGGGAATTACAGATCACTCATTGGCAGTAGTGGCCAGTCTCCACCAAGTTGATTATTGCTTTATTCCCTCTTCTCTCTCAGATGGGTTTTGCTAGGTACTTCCTAGTCGAAATGTGGTATAATCAGGTTTCCTTCAGGCTAAACAACTCCAGCTCCCACAGCTGCTCCTCATAAAACTTGTGCTCTAGACCCTTCACCAGCTTTCTTGCCCTTCTTTGGACAAACTCCAACTCCCTGCAACACTATTTGCCCCTGTTGTTTCAAGGTCTAGACAAGGTACTTCTGTGGGTCCTCTGGGAGTTCTGAAGAAGTTGTACCACTATCTGCTCCTTTCCTTTCTCATCCTTTCAGGAGGGATGCCTGTCCTCACAGTGGTATCTCCCAAACCTGTGCAAGATTTCTGATCTGCTTCGTTGCTGAGCATGATTTAAATGAGTCTGTGTTACTCTGAACTAAAACAAATTGGGAATGTTTGCATGAGCCACCAGGTGTGTCAGCTGGGATGTGTTATAGCCAGTAAGCGAGGTGAGATCTTACACTACTCTGGTGAGGTCTGCCAGAGAACATTTGCTCAGCCATTTTCCCCATAAACCTGTGCCATCAGTTGTATGGCAGACCTCTCAGCTGATGCTGGAACAGGCTTCAGTTTTCACAGCTTTAACACTATACACTCAGCCATATATCTCTAGTGACAGCGTTTGTGGGAGCCTCTAGCTAAGTCTTTTTGAACCTGCTTGTGCTCCATCTATGGCAAAATTCATATTTGTCCTACATAGTTGTCCTACTTCCTATTTGGAAGCAGGCTCTAGGGAGAAACAGTCAGGGAGCTGCCTAGCAGCATGGCAAGCTTTGAGAAATGCCATCCTGTGCAGTAGCTCAAAGAAGGGGAGATGACAAACCACAAACCTGAAATTCATTAATGATTCTAAATGCATCCCAAAAGCTGTGGAAGTTCAGAGCTGAGTTCTTTCAAAGTGAGCTTGCTGGGGCTGTGGTCCAGCCATGAGGTGCCAGAGCTGTCCTGAAATATTTTTGCCTGGAGAACTAGCAGCAAAGCAGCATAGAGCTTGGTTCAGGCTGGTTCTCCCTTCTTCAGGTCAGAGTAGTGGGGAAGGCTGAAATTTTTGTGTCTGCTCATTTGAAACTGCAAATTTCAGGGAGAAGCAGTAGGCGACAGCAAGGCTGCACTAGCAGGTGGCTTCTTGGCTGTAGATGCAAAACTGTATTTTGCAGCTCCCTAGAAGAGGGGTGATGGCAGGACTGACCTATAACAGGTATTTTTCTCTGCAAGAATCCAAAGCCCTGTCTTGTATAATTGTTTAAGGAGAACTGACTCATTTTATGCCTGCAGCCTGTGCCCCAGCTAAGGACCCATGAAAGGCAGAAGGGGCCCTTCTGTAGCTTTCCTGGGTACTTTCTCACTATAAAAAACCCAAACACTCAGGGATTACTGTGTCATTTGAAGTCATCTACTGAAGTCAGGTGCTAAAGAAAAGCTGATGTTTAGTGATGAGAGCAGAAGATTGATTGAGTTTCCAGATGCTTTCCTTAAGTTACTGGGGTTCAGTTACTGTTCAGACCTAAGAGAAGTCTTACACAACTTGTCCATGCTGTCAGGCATGCATGTTATTTCTTCAAGTATTCTTCAAGTATATTCAGTGTCTGTCATATTTATCTTCTTTTTCCAACACCAGAGCTTTCCTATTTTTTTTTCCTACACAATTATCTTTGTACCTCCCTAAGTTATAGTTCATATTGTTTAAAAAGTGACTGAGATGGCGAAGATAAGCAGCTGAGTTTTATTCTCTACAACACACAGCCTTCAGAAGCCATACACCCACAAACACCCACCAGGCTGTCTCCATCCTCCTCTGTGAAAGAAAGAAATTGCTGCTGAGAAATGATGAGAAGAGATCCTTGCAAAGAAACGAGGCTGAGTTAAATGCAGCAGGACATGGGAGTGTGCTCATGGCTTCTCATTAGTGGAGGAATCTGTACGGCACATCACAGCACACACAGGCTCACGTGACAGCTCCTGCACCTCCATGCTGTAATACTATCAAGCTGGGAGGACACAAAAGCAAGAAATTTTGCTTTATTCTGCTAATATTTTTTTCAGCAGGTTTTAACTTACAGTCTCTCACAATATGCTGACAACTGCTTTCAAAGATGAAATTTTAAGTGAAATCAAATTGCTTTGTGAGAGAAGGTTTTGTGGCTACATTTTCATGTCAGAATTTCAAAAATCCAAAGCCAAAAAGCATTTCTTTCTAAGTTATCTATTTTAATGTAAAAAAAGACCCCACCCACTAACAAACCCGACCTTGGTCTCTATTTTCTACAGAAGGCAGTGAGTATTTACTTTGATTGAGTTTTGTGATTTGTTTTTGTTTGATTTTTTTTCCCTGGGGTTCAGCAGTGATTTATTCAGTTACAGGAAAGTATAAAGCTGCTGTTATTTACAGAAAAGTGAAACAAATGTTTGTAGTAGAATCATAGATTTTTGTTTTCGGAAATGTGTCCAGTACACTCTATAAAGCACTGATAGATACATCAAAGCAAGAAAATGATACAGGATTTTACAGACTATAGAACAGATGCTAAATAGGTTTGTAAAGGATTTTGCACAGTATACATTTGACCTTAGAAAATGCATAAACAAAAATACAATAAAAAAAACTAGGAAGAATAACGCATTTACATCTTGTCTGCTCTGTTAGCATAGTCCTTTATCAGAAAATCTTGTGTGTTTACCAGTGATTACAACTTGCAATGGCTTCCTTGGTACAAAGGACCAGTAATGCTATTTTTTAACAGGGTTGTTATTTTCTCAGTGAAATCCATAGAGATTTTACCTTTGCAAGACATGTAAACCAATAATTAGCTATACTCACGTCTGCATAAGCTGTGTATCATGGCTACTGAAATGAGAGAAATGTAGATTGAAGTGAACTGCACTATCTTTCTCTTAAAATTGGTAAGATTGACCTCAAGTGGTAGACTTGTCCCTGTATTGCATGTTCTAAAAAGTGGAACTTCTTTACCTCAACTGTGTACTTTATTCAGGGGTAGAAACATAGAATTTTTTATTATTATTTTTAAATATTAATCTACAAATAGGCTCTCTAATGTTATTTTCCCACAAAGTACAGGTATTGCCAAATGTAAAGGTGCAAAAGTCTTGGACTAATAAGAAATCTTGTCAAAATTAGGCTCTCAGTTGGTTTTGGTTTGTTGTATTTGACTTGATTGTAGGTATCCTTTCTATGAAACAGAGTTTTGAAGGTCTCAGCCTACTGAAGTCAAAGAATTAGTTGCCACTGTCCTTATTCTGACGGGTAAAGGATGCCCCTGTGGTCCAAAAGGCTTCAGCCTGGAAATTGCAACTCAGTCAGATTCTTGCCTGGAGAGATGCACTAATCAAAAAGTACTTGGAGCTCTGTCTAACGCCTCTCTCTGAGTACCAAGTCAGAAAGCACTACTGATTTTCGTCATTAAAACTCGCCTCAGATCAGGAGGTGACAGCTCTGCTGTCAAGAGAGCCAAGAAACATTGATGCCATATACATTCATCTTCCTACAAATGGAAGAAATTACAGTGGAGTCATGTTTTCCCATTTCTAGGTGGGTATCAAGATTTACGAAGCACACCAGGGAGTAAATGTGATGTCTCAGACTTACAGAGTTGAAGGTTAGTCAAGGCTAGTGAGACATGACTTGGGTGGGAACAAAGGACCAAGCACATTTCCAAGCAGAAAAAGCACCCCAGCATCATGCCTTGTAAACAGATTGCCAGTGGCTTTTGAGTGTGTGTCTCAGGGACCATTAAATGGAATTCCAGGCTCATATAATTAAAAATGAAAAGCAAACCCTTATGATATTTTCATGCTGCAACTCATATTTTCCTCCTCACTGTTTTATATTTTCATTTGAAGCATGAAACTGTAATCTGATTTCTAACATCCTTCTGCAAGGGAAATAAAACTAAACAAACCCACAACAAAATAAACAACCTAAACCAAAAATCTCCAAACCCCCCGCCCCCCCAAAAATCACTATGTCCCTCCAAAAAATTATTTCATTTTGTTTTCTCTTGAGGCTACTGTTTAGATTGGACCAGATTCCAAGCCCTGCATTTTAACACAGAAACGTCCTGCCATTCTTTTTGATAGTTTTGGATTAGGCTCCCAGAGAAGACTTTCACATTGTTTTCACTGCTGGAATTCAACCATTGCACATTCAGAAACACCACTGAGCTGTAAGACTGGTATCCCTGATCTATGGCTGCACAGTTGTGGGGATGATTTAGCCAGCTGAGGTCTATGTCTGAGAAAAAAAAAAAAAGGAAGTTCGAGATTTGGCAGGGGACCTGCAAGATCCAGAAAAAGTGGGAGTGGGAAATGCTCAAAGAAATAAATATTCAGATGTTTTCTATCTCACTTCTCCCTGACATATATGTTTTGCCAAAGCCTGTGTTGAACTATGTTGTTTTGAATAAGACTTTTGAAATATTTGAAAGGAAGAAAATTTCAAGGATATTTCCAAATGAATAACCATTTCAAAAGGAAAAATTTAGATGTTTCGTCACAGATTCTTAGACAGATTCAGAGCAAGCAGTCTGGTTCAGGGTAAGGATTTGTGACATGCTTGCTGATACTGTGAAATCTACAGTGCTGTGGTTGAAAAAAACTCTTTTCTTGGTCTGTCTCGAAAGAGTAGCACTCTGATTTCTTGTCACTAGTCATAGGAACATTTTATTTTGTGCACGGTGTCATGTCTGTTAATGATATAGGCACAGAGCTCTTAGTGGGCTTCTTCTTCATAGAGTATTTCTGTTGCTTCTACACAGAGTTAGATTTAGACACGAGCATCCCAAAATCTTACAAATTTGTGGGTCAATGCCAGAGTAAGTTATTATTAGTTAACAATTAATGCTGGGCACTTTCCTGCCAGAAGCAACTGGAACCATACGCTGGTGCAACTGTAGTCGCACTATGTCCCAAATTGGGATGTGGCCAGTCATAGCAGCACATTTTTCAGTCCCCATTAATGCACAAAATCTATAAAAATTAAGCTTCTGTTAATACATGTATTCCCCTTAGGCATGAGAATGTGTTTGAGGAGTGTGGGTGTAAGGGATATATCTTCTGCAAACAAGTAATTTTGTTAATTTTTTATTTGCTTAATTATGTTTTTGCCTTAATCATCAGTTCTGAAAATCAGCCATGGATGTGAACAGTAAGTACATCAAGGTCTTGTCATTGTTCAAGTTTCAAAGTTTTTTGGTTTATTGACAGAAACAAAAAGTATTTGATAACTTTCCAGAGCACTGCTATGATGTTGCACCTGCTGCAAGTAAACAAAGATTAGAAACGTGGTTTTAATGACAGAATAGGTGCACAAAATCAAGGAATTATTTTTTATTGGACTTATTAGTTGTGGAGGTGTCGTTCAGTTGGGGTAGAGTTAATTTCTTCTCAGGAGTTGTTGCAGTGCTGTGTTTTGGATTTGGAATGAGAGTGTTGTTGATGCTTTGGTTCTTTGCTAAGTCGTGTTTATCCTAAACCAAGGGGGTTTTTTTCCCTTGTCTTGTGCTCTGCCAGTGAGGAGGTTTCCAAAAGAAACTGGAAGGGTGCATGTCTAGGACAGGTGACCCAAACTGGCCAAAGGAATATTCCATACCATGAAATATCATGCCCAGTACATAAGCTGGGGGAGTTATCTGGAAGTGTGGCTGATCTGGGTTTGGGAAGGGGGATCTGTCATCGGTCAGTGGGTGGTGAGAAATTGTGTTGTGCATAACTTAGGGGTTTTTCCCCTTTTATTAGCATTATTTACCATTATTGTTGCATTTTACTTTATTTTCAACCATTAAACTGTTCTTATCTAGATCTACAAGTTTCACTTTGATCCTCCTTCCCATTCCACCAGAGTGGGGCTGAAGGAAAGGAGAGCTGAGTGAGCGCCTGTGTGGTGTTTTATCTCCAGCTGGGTTTAAAACCATAACAGGGGGTATTGCCTGATGACAGTTAAATTCAGCTGAAGTATTTGGAATAGATTGGTTTATTTACAGGGTTTTCTACTAATGAAACTTAATGAGTTTACACCTAACTTCTGCCTTAGGCTTTGGCCCTGGAGTTAATTTGCCCCTAATTCTTGGCTCAGCCCCAGTATTGACATCTGGGGGAAGCCTCTCGGTCACAGAGGCCCAGGGGAACAACACTGCTGGTATGAGTTTCAATATGCCTGCTTCCATACTGGTACTAAACTGTCCCCTATTAAAATGATTACGTTTTTAGCAAATTATTCAGCATGCTGAAAGGTTACCCAGTGTAGCTACTTATTAGTCACTTCTCAAATCATTAACAAGCTATTTATGACACCTTCATGTGTAGGTACAAAGCCTTCTAGAGGATTCCTTCGATTTAATTTCTCTAGCTTAAAGCCGAATGGAGAGAACAAAGGCAGAGCTCACAGTCATTAATTAAGAGGATGAAGGAAGACAGAGGGGATGCTGACAGAAGGTGACAGGCTCATTGAAAAGAAAAAGCTAAATCCTGAGAATGGGGAGATATTATAGACAATTCTTTGAGGCTTGCTGAAGTACAAAACTAATCCGTGAGTATCTCGCTACCTCTTTTTGTTAAAAACTGCTTTGTCCTTAACTATTTATTTAATACTGCACAAAAGCAGCTTATAACTTCACATCTGAAATAATACCAAGTACAAATTCTGTTTTTCTTTTCCAAAGGACTTTGGTAGGACACGTAGTCCCTCGATTACTAAATGCTTCATGAGTAGCTGTCAAAGGAGCCAGGCTGGGAATAGGATTTCCCTGGTCCTACATGCATGCTGTCTGAGGTTGACATATCACACGTGTCAAAGTCTCAGCAAATCTTGCTGTCCAGGTGGCCTGAGTGTCCTGGCCAAGTCCTCTAGCAGAGAGATTTCACTGGAGCCATATTGACAGTGATAGAGCTTTACTTTGTGGGACAAAGATGGGCTTTTCTGTCAGTGCCCAGGGGCTCTCTGATACCAAGGGGCAGCAAGATGGAGGAAATTTCTTGAGTATTAGCAAAATTTCTTGCCAGTGTGTTGACACCTTCTCATGAAAAAAAGTCAGGATTTAAAAAAAAAAGAAAAAAAAAGAAAGCCAACAACTGGACAATGCATTTTAAACAATCCCCTAAAAAATAAAGGGAGAGTCCCTGATAACTCACTTTGGCATAAACTGATTGTCAGCTTTTCTGCTGCCCTCACCTGCTCTTTGTGTTCTCTGTGGTTGCTTGGCCTTTTCATTTCCTGCTTTTCCATCCTTCTTTTTGCTTCTCCCTTACTCCCCTGTGTTTTTAAATATTAAGATGCTGGGCTTTGTGCAGCTGTGATATTCACCAAAATAATTTTCTCATCTGTAGACAAGGGAGCAATTCCCATCTCTGGAGCCTCATTTCTTCTGGGAATCACCAGGGACTTTGCAGCCACAGTGCAAATGCGTATCCTTCAATTTAATTTCTCCCTTGTTGTCTTTGCCGCCTCATACCTGTGGCTGTGATGAGTTTGGTGTCAACACCGACAGAAATTGCTTGAAGAACCCAGTTCCTGCTTGGGAGGCTGAAAATACCAGCACCCCAAGCAGGGGTACTGCATTTCCAGCACTGCTTTGGGTGGGCTCAGAGAGACCCTGTGTGATGTGGCTGCCCTGCATCCCGGCGTGGGGGCTCCGTTGTCAGCACCACCACGCACAGGTGAGGCCCCACCAAGCGTTCACTGTCACTGTCAGACGCGGGGGACCCTTGCTGTGTGCTGGGCACTCCATGGCACAGCAGGCTCCGTTCCCAGATGGGGTTTGGACTCCTCAGGTGTGACTTTGTTATAGTAGTAAGCGTAGGATTGACTTGGTTGTTCTTGGTAAACTCCTGTAACGTTTCTAATTGGTTTATGATCCTGGGGAGAAAGAAGTGAACTGTTGAAGTAGTAAAGCTTAAGCACTGCTGAAGTGCTGTTTTGTGGCTCTTCAGTTGAATGGCAGCTCTAGCTGAAGAGGAAGGCTCATTTGTAAAGCTGCCTCTTTCTTTGCCAGTTTCGAAAAATTTTTCTTAACAGAACAACTGTTTCATTAGCACACTGATTACCTGCGAATTTCTCTGCTGTCGGAGATGTGTGAAGGACAAGCTCTTAACACAAAAGGAGCAATCAAGGGGAAGCAACTTGTTGCAGCGTTCAGAACCGACTACTAAATGTTCTTAGTCTGTCCTATTGTATTTGCTCTTGTACAGAGATCCTGGTCCTCACCATACAGGGGATGGGAGACAGGGAAAATTGTACAAGCAGCTGAGCAAGGACCTAGAGAGCTCTGTGAAACACACTTGCTTCTGAGTGTTCCCAGCCTGAGGAGGTAAACGCAACAGGGAGAACAGGGAATGATCTACACGGAAAGGTCCTCCGCGTAGAAGCCCTGGAGACAGATGGGAAGCAGCCTGGAAGGGAATGCCAAGTTTGCTTGTCTAGTGCTTGCTAAGGAGGCACACTACAACGTGTATTCTTTGTCTTTGTGAGAAAAGGATTCAGTTTCCAGCAAAGGAAGCCCCAAGTGTATCACCTTAGGAGCACCCGTGCTGGAACCATGTGCAATGCAAGACATAACTGAGCTGGTTTTTCTCTTGTGTGTTCAAGTGACGAGCACTGATGAGCAGATTGGGGTGCTGCAGGACAAGCTGTGCTCCCTGAGATCAGTGGCTGTAACCCCTGGCTGGAGCATCCCAGGGTATCCAGGCCAGGTGTCCACTCCCAAGCTGCAGACAGTATAGGCAACTCAGGGTCTGACACTACTTGTAGCTACTACCAACCATCCTAACTCATAAATTTGACAAATAAAGTGAGAGTGTTGTGGGTAGCAAGAAGCTGGCAATACGACGGAGACAATTTTTCTCTTTACTTTTCTCATCTATGGGTGTAAAAGGACTTAGTGTACAAGGACTATCCCAAAAAGAGTGACTTAATGCTCATTGAATTCAGTGGGATTTTTTTTTTTTGTTCGACATAAAGGTTTTCTTACAGATTTGAGAAAACAAAAGGACATTTTCAATTATTTTCTTGTAATAGCAATGGATGCCTAATTTTCATGTTACACAGGCACTTCAGTTTTGAAAGTACTTTGATTTTTTTCTCAGGAAAATCAACTTTGAAAAGTTATTAATTTCAAATGAGTTTAATCTTTATTTTCTAAAACTGAAATTAGACAAATAATTTGCCCAGAGGCTATATTTGACTATTTTCAATTTTTCACGGTAAAACATAAACATAAAAAACATAAACATAAAAAAAAAATAACATCCCTAAAATGACACTGCTTGTTTCTGGTACACAATGAATGTCAGATTCTCCGTCCACCTATGTCTGTGGTGTCTTGGCATCAAAGTCAACGTTCTGCCTTCTCAGTACCTTTTATTTTCATTATCTATCCAATTTTTTTAAAATCCAATAACTGACTTTTCTGGTGTGTGATTAATGTCCTCAAACAGGTACAGATATCAACTGACATATATGGGCTAGAAGTATTACATGAATTATGCAGGCAGCTGGAGGAAGTTGGCATTTAAATACAATTCCCTTTATAAAACTGATCTCTCGTTTTTTCCCCTAATCACTCATTTATACTCATTTTTTTTCACGCTGATCCTTCTTTTCTAATTAACTCTTTCATCCTCCTCTGAGAGCTTTTGCAGCCTGACTAGAAGCAGATCTGCTGAGAAAGCCTCTCTACTACCATCATTAGTAAAAGCTCCAGTTCTTTTCAACTTACAAGGAATGATACATTTTGTAGGCCATAATTTTAGAAGAAATCATAAATGTGGAAAGGTACCACTCCAGGAAATTTTAACTGCCAGTTTACAGAGTCCTCAGCCTTTGAGCTGTGCAAAGTATAAGTATATACTGCAGTACACTCTGTCCCAGAGAGCTTGCAATCTTATGAGAAGAGGAGGTGGGGGTGACAGGATTTTTGCTCACAGCTGAAGTAGCTGTTTGTATCTAGGGAGTACCTTGTTTTTTAGCTGCTGGTCCTAGTACCACCAAAGTAATTAAGTTGTTCTCTGTGTGCACGGTGAGTTGAAGGGTTGTCATTTGTGGGATAAACCCAAAATGATCTCTATACCTGCTGTATAATTATGTTTTAGTTACAAGGTAACCACCTAATTATTCTTTTTCATATTTGTAATTAAATAGTAATATAACCAAAGGTTTTCCTGCAGGATTTATAACAATTGTAGAGTAAATATTAGCTATTAGCAGCATATCTCTTAGTTTGTCAAAAAGGTAATGTATACAATGTTGTTACTACCTTGGGCTTCATGTATATCACCTTTAATTACATGATGAAAAGCAAAACTTTACAATAGAATAAGTTTGTAGTTATGTAAATCTAACTGAGAAATATGATTGTGTATCTATTAATATCCATAACTAAGCTCTACTTTCAGCAGATATGAATTCTGGCATATCCCTAGTGACTGCTCTGGAGTGTGGGTGTAAAGTAATAAGCTCCTTTGCACTAAGTGATAATCACTATGAGGTCCTGCCCTAAATTGCCTCTCAGCACTAGCATATTATGAAATGTTTAATAAATGCATATAATGGGAGGAGAACTAGACCCCGGGGTTTAAATGAGACATGCTTATAGCAAAGGAATAGTTTAAAGCAGATTAAAATACATCTTAATGATTTCATTCTTCTTGTAGCCGTCTCTGTGTAAAGTTGTCTGTAGTTGTAAGTGGGGTGTGCACTGCAAACCTTTGGGTGTACAGTAATGCTGTGCCACTTTCCCTACAGGTGACTTTCCATTTTCCCTTTTCCAGAGTCTATTGTTCTTCCACCTTCTCCTGTTTTTGCAGGCACAGAAGGAGGTGAGGATCTGCTCTCGCATTTCAACTCTCTATTTCTTGGCTCTAAATAGGGAATACTGACTACTGACCTCATGTCTTTTGTTTTGTTTTTTTTTTGTTTTGTTTTGTTTGTTTGTTTTTTGTTTTTGTGGAAGTAAAATTGTAGTCATTTGTGAGGCTTTTATCTACTATGATAATGGAGGCTGTAGTACTTAATGTAAGTGAAAGATGAGGGGACACATCTATAGGAAAGTTTCTTGTATCATATGGATACAAGAACAAAGGAATGAATTAAGGAATGCATTTCACCTTAATGGTATTCCGACCCTGCTAATATTAGCAATGTGTGTTATTTAATAACCCTACACAAGATAATTGGATATAATTAAAGTGGGCAGATTTCTCAAGTAAGTCAAGATTCTCTTTTCAAACGGGAAATCTAGCTTAGTAATCATTGCTGTTTAGTGCTCTTAGAAATGAAAGCTTCGAAAACTTTCTCCTTTCTGAAGTTTTAGGGACACACCAATGTTACCTTGCATGTGTTTTCCAGAGACTCCCATTTCCGTTGCTCTGCAGACCTGCTCTGGCTATTCCTGGCTCAGTTTCATCTGGTTTACATCCTCATTGTAGTGACATGCTTCTTTCCTGTTTAACATGTATGTCACATACAAATTATGCAAATTATGGTGCTTCAGCAAGGTCTGAGTCTGCAGAGAAGTCAGGATGTCTGTGTGTGTTTGAGCATGGGAATGGGCAAATGTATTTTACATGCATATGTAAGAGATGGAAAAAGAATTTAAGCTTGTTAATGAAATGATTCTTGAAGTGTGTTTTAACTTTTTGAAGTTCAGATTTTTAAAACTGTCCAAGATGTTAGGTGGTTACGTTTTCGTTACCTAATGTGTACTTACTCTGTGCTTTGACATAGGAGTCCTTTACCAGAACTCTGTTTGGAGGGCAAAAGGGAAACAGCTGAAATCACAAGTCAGTGCTGAACTACCAGTCCATTTATTATGGTTAATTTTTAACAGTGACACATGTTATGCCATTTAGAGAGGCAGGATGCCCTAGGTTCTCATGAAAACAGTAGTGCTTAACTTTAGCTTGCTTGGGAATAATTATGCCAGTGTTGGATGCATATTTTCATGTCTCCATTCAGAGGAGTGCTAGATGATTGTCAGATGCCTGTATCTGTCAGTAAGCCACTTCCTTTTGAAAACCACAGTTAGTTTCCAAAGGTTTCTTTCACTGACATGGCATAAATATGATTAAATATATTATATTTCAGTTACAGAATCCCTGAGCATTTAATCTTGGTAAACCTGAGAAGTTAAACACCTCCTATGGCTTTCAGAGCTTTATTCCATCCAGAAGAAACCATCTGCTTTCCACAAAATATCACTCTGTTTCCTTGATCTCTTCAAATTAATCCTACTGTGATTAACTTCAATCCAATTAAAAAGAACATGTAGGCAGCTGCACGGGTCTGATTACATGTGGACATGATAGTAGGGCTCCTCATGGGGGACCCAGATTAAGGGCCAATATGTTATGCTAGACGAGGCTGGTAGCAACACTTCAAACTCTGGTATGCTGGTATGACACACAGTCTAAAATAGTACTGTACTTGCAAGCTATAAAATTCCTTTCAGTCAAGGAATTTAGAGGCTTTCATGTGAACATATATCATTACACATCCCTCTAAAGATGCTATGAGGCTGAGCATTTATGTCTATAGCAAGATCTTGAAATAGGGCTTTATTGAGTGCAGAAGACTAAGGCATGATGGAGGGGACAGGAATTCCACACTTCATTTCCATGAGCCAGTGGCAAATAGTGTCCTCCTTGTTTATTCTTATTGGAAATGCCAAAACCAGATGGATTTAGGAGCCTAATGTTTGCTGGAGCTTTTTTCACTTTCACAGAAAAGTGGCAGAATTTTAGGTACAAGTTCAGAGAAGGATCCTGCACCTCAGCCTCCAGACTTGTGATTCTAATGAGCTGCCTCAGGGTCTTGCTGCCGGAAGCAAGGCATGCAGTTTGCCACAAAAACCTGTGTGAAGCCTGCATGTTCCTCTGCACTGCACTCAGCAGGCTCCCAGCATTGCAAAGACTTGTTCCACATCACAGAGGAATTACCATCAGCTTGTGCGGATAATTTAATGAGAAGCACTTCAAAAACGTTTATTGTTATGAATCATATTGCCATGAATAGCCCTGCAGTTGGTGGTAGGCCAGACTTGGAAATGGCTCAGTGCCCAGTGCATCTGCTTTCAGATACCTAAGTGGAGAGTTTTGGTGGCTGGGATTTGATTGTTCCCAGGTGGCTTCTGGAGACTATCATGCCTTGAAAAAGAAGCAAGTGCAAGCCCAATTTTTGATATTTTTTTTTAGCATATGTAAAAAAAAAAAAAAGAGAGAAAATTCTACCCTCAGTTTGGTCTTTGAGTCATCTTTGAAAGACCTGACCATGGTGTGACCAAACCTGAAAGCTACCCCAGAAACACAATTATAAGACAATAGGAAGAGCAGAGCACTTATGAGTAATGAGTCCAGCATTACAAATTAAGGCTGAAAGCTTTTATGATTGAATTGGTAGCATTGGGTATTGAATGTTTTACTGTGATTGGAATAGAGGTTTGTGGTTTTTTTGTTAGGGCTCTTTGTATATATATATTCATAACTTGTCATTAGTGGTTAGACACTGATTTGTAGCAGCACAAAATTATTCCATTAAATGCCACTGCAGCTCCTATTCTTTTTCAACATCTCTCCTTTCCCTCACTCCCTCTCTCTTTTTTTAATTAAAGAAAAAAAAAAAAAAAGCTAAGGAGACCATCACCACACTGATTTATGTAAATACAGCCCTAATTCAGTCTGGTGTTCCAGCAGTCACATAAAAATGATTCAGTGCCATGATGTTTGTATCTCTAATAGCTTCTGGGATGGACAGAATCCTTGTCCTAGTAAGGCCACCTCCAAAGGACTGGAAACATGCAGATTTTTCATCTGAGTTGCACTGAGTACTGGAATGATGAATCAGTGACTGCTGGAGCATCTAATTCAATTAAAGCTCTGCATCAAAGAACTGTGGTTGTCGACATTAGCAACCAGGTAAGGATCCTGTTGCCCTGAGTATTTAAGATGATCTTCAGAGATTTTGAGAACAGATGGCAAATATCCATCTACTACTGATCCAGCCTTATGTCAGGGAGAAAATACAGAGCTAACTAGTTACTATCTGATTAAATCTGAAGATTAGCAAGAAATCTAGAATGTGCTATTTATTAGTCTAGCATATTTTTGTGTATTTTCCACTAAACTTGTATGCAGTTCTCTAACGTATCATAATTGTCGTTCTCTGGGTTACTCTGTGTACAAACAGAATATGCACAAGTGAAAAATAGAAAGCATTCCTTACAGGCTAATGCACTCAATAAAACTATTCAACAGTCTGAGCATTAACCGCTTACTACTCCAGTTAAACATCCAAAGTCTTTACTGGCCAAGCTATAGGATGGGGACATCATCTTCCATTGCTCCATGGACCAGAGTTGATTCCTGATGTTGAAGAGTTTCCATTCCCTGAGTCTTTTTGTTTTAGCACCACCATCTTTCCCTGTCAGTATTTTTCATGTTTGCACTCTGTACTGCTTACTCTCCCCAACTCAAAAATTACAGTCTGTGCTTTCACTTTTCTGACCTTGCCTGGCCTTGTGTTCTCATGGACTTTCTCACACCATAACACTTGGCACAGTAAAACACACGTGAAGCAAAACAAGAACAGGTGCTGAAATACAGACTTGCCATTAATATTTCCCTCATCTTTTCCAACTTTCCTCAAGCACTGACTGCACTTTGAATCAAATTGTTTCTGGGTATTCTTCAGAGAAGAAATGGGTGGTTGGCCTTTGGTTCCCCCTTCCTTGGAGTTTGCAAGTCCTCTGCCTGGGTGCTGGGCTGCCAAAGCAAAGGGAGCTCTGCCTCCCTTGGTTTTGAGTATAATTGTGCTGCCTCGTATGTACTGTTAGCCCAGAGATACCTCTGTTATCTCTGAACAAGGCATAATAATGTTTCTCTGTGGAAATCAGACTTTCACTCCACCACCAGTGTCTTTATGGGGATATATTTCAGCATATATGAGGAAGTTCATATGTAAAGGTTTAAATAGCCAGATTTCCTAAAGCACTAAGCAGTAATATCAGCTGAGATCCCTTAAGTAAAAATGATAGAGACTAAAGAGAATGCAGTAGTACTGGGGTTTGGAGTTTGGGGTTGCTTGGGGTTTTTTTGTTAGGTGTTTGGTTTCGTCTTTGTTTTTTACCCTTAGCTGGATTAACTGGGCGATACTGGTTGATTAGCATATGTAACAGGAACTTATCTCACTTTTGGGTCTTATTTATGCTCTTTACAATAGCCTGGTACAGACACCAGCTTTTGCCGTATCTGGCTTCAAAAGTCATTAGATGAGATTCTGTGAAGGTGGATGCTGTTCAGACAGTGCGCCAATATTATCTGACTCTCCTCGTCCACACATGTAAGTAAAAGAGTCATAATGCCACAGAGGGCTTGACAGCCACAGTGACTTAAAACTGCTGTTGAAAACAATGTCTGTGTGGATTAGTGTTATCCCCTGCACAGACAATAAAGGGAACAAGGATCTTTAATCTCGCACAGGGACTTTGCCAAATAGGTTCTAGGGGTGTTTTGCCATTTCCCAGAGCTACGAAAGGCTATCTTGCAAGTATCTTGGATGAAACTCTTCCATCACTTATCTGGAAGAACTGGTTTGAATATCTGAGTTACTAGAAGATTACCAACGAGTAGGTCATTCCCAGTGGTGCTCTTTTCAAGGGCTGAATGATCCCATGCAAAGGCAGATGAAATGAAGCCAAAGTGAGTGTTTGTTAGCTAAGGAAAACATTCTTTTCTGTTGCTGTCAATCACGTGCACAGAAAGAGAGATTCAATCATAGTGAAGACATTGGACATTCAGCTCAGCTTGATTTTTCAATTTTATAAACAGCAGGAGGCTCAAGAAGAAACAATGAGGAAAACCAGGGCTATAGAATCAGAAAATAGAGTCAACTTTTGATTCCTATGTCATTTAAGTCTAAATTATAGTCATTTACTCAGTCCAGAGAGCCTGAATCTTCACTGTTTTCCAATTTAGGCAGCTGTGACAGCAGACTCCATGAAAAAGCCCAGCTTCAAATTTAATTGATAAATTCACACCTCCTTTGTTGTTGTTTTTTTTTTCCTTCTCATTCTGCTATGGCAAATGTAATCCCATGTAGCTTTTTATGCTAGAAACAGCACAGACTGCAAAATAACCTTTGCAGTTAGAAAGATAAAGGATGTGTCATGAGTAAACCCATAGCTCCACATTCCCATCCTGCTCAACCTCACAGATCAACATTGCACAGATATAACCTTTACTTGGAGTCCTGGTTCCTGCCTGTGTCCTGTAGGAACTGTGTGGATACATAAGGTTCTGCCTTTCTTGCTGAAGAATAATTTTTAAAGACAATTACTATAATGGTAGTAATTATTTCTAACTGGATATTTCAATAGCAGAAAATAGTCAGAAGCAATATTTGGGAGGTTTTTTCCCTACTTTAAAAACTTCCTACAAAAAGGTGATATTTTCTATTTTGAAAAAGTACCACCTTTTTTATCAAATGTTGAAAACCATAAATTTATTCCAGTTAGCATCCATTTGTTCAAACTTGGAAAAAGAAAAGCAGTGAAAACTTTGCTTGACCAAAAACCTTGGGCATTAGGACATAATATTTTTGTCCAAGCAAGTTAAGCACAAATTCCACTAATTCAGATTCCTCAAGATCTCCATGTTTGATGTTTTCTGTGAAGTGACTGGAGATTTTCATAGCCTTTGCTGGCAGGACACACAGGGTTAGGGTGAAATCTTAATTCTTTATGCTTAAAGCCTAGCAGGCAGAATACCACATTTTAAAAATCTTATCCAGTGGACTTTTATGTATTCAAAAATGATTTTTAAAGATCTAGGTTAAAATCCTTTTGAAAATGTTAATATTAATTAAGAAGTCCTCTGTTCTTCATGTTGGTTCTGACAATTCCATGTCAGTGGCTGTGTGCAAGTGTCCCTGTTGCCGGGGCCTGATCAGTGAACAGGATCTTCTGCTTATTGTTGAGCACCCTCTCCTGGCTCTCTGCTATTTGCACAGAAGTTACATCATGGATTGGGTGCCCTGGAATAAACTACACTGCCCAGTTGAGTTTAGGACGACGTCTGCTCAAATAATATGAGTTGCTGCTCTCCTTGAAGCTTACGTGATTTTTAACAACCTAGCTGGTTTGCAGCCAAGAAATCCCTCTAAGTGGTGAAATTCCTCAGGAGGGATTTTTTCTTTCCTGTGATGCTGCTTCTAATTGATCCCAGAAAAGCACTTGCAGGCTAGAGAATACAATGCATAAGGCACAATCTGATAAGGGCATGATGCCCAGCTGGTAGAATGTTGTTTATTGGGTGACTAAGCCTACACATCTCTCAATGGATGTTATCTTTCTGTAATACCTCAGGAGGCCTAAGGCTTAATCTAGACATGAATTGGTGTGTCATAAAGCAAGGGGGTTTTGCTGGGATTCTGGCAATAAACAGTAGCTAGAATGAAGATAGGAGGTGAAGCTGCAGGGTTACTACTCAGTTAAGAGTTATAATATGAGAAACCATCATCTGATTTTTTGATTTCAGAATAAATTGAGCTGGAACATACGAAGGTGCTCTTGCAGAATGTGACTGACTGCTTGCTAGGGCTAAGGCAGTCCAAAATTCTTGGAGCTAGTCATAGCAGAAAGGGCAAAAATCTTCAGTCTCTGTTGTTATCCTGTTATTCCACAGCCATGCAGCCAGGCAGCATTACTGCTAAATTTAGCAGTTCCCATTCACCTCATCTGGATCCATCAGTAGCTTCAGGTGTCTAATGAAGGCACCTACTGATGTAGGTCTTGGTCATCATCCCCTTCATAGTTTGTAGGAGTTAGACATCATTGGAGGGCCAGGTTCATGCTTTGGAGTGACCTTCCTCTGCTGAGCACAGCAGGAGCTCAAGGAGATTAAATTCTTAATTTGGCCCTTTATGTATAGGTGGGGGGCTCTGCTGTTTTTAACAGCCCATGTCCCTGATGGCTTTAGAGAGGTATTTGCCCTTGGGACATTCTGTACCTTTAGGCATGAGACCAAGAACCAGGCTCCACCTAAAGGTGCTAACAAGTCCTTCAAAACAGCATCATAGCCAGTTCCCTGAGTGCTGACAATTTTAAACATGAAATTTAAGTGCTTCCAGGCTGGTTTAAATTTGCAACATCATCCAAAGTCTCTGTGATATTTGTTCTAATTATCATGTTAAATAAAACATTGATTTAGTGAGGAGTTTTTAACATCAGACCCTCTCATCTACTCTCAGGCACCACTCTTGCCCAACCTGAGGAATTGTCAGAGGAAAAGGACATTTCTGAGCACTGGGAACATTGTCACTGAGCATACACGAAAGAGTAGGATACCAATTTGCAGCAACTGAGGATTATACTCCAACATTTTTTATTGCGCTGCACTCTGTGGCTTTGTATTCCTATACAGCAAGTATGACCCTGGCTTTTATGGAGGAAAGCCATCATTTTTCCGAGATGCTATCGTGGGACTGTTTGGTGTAAGTAAAGATATCCTATTCAGTTCTTTGATTTCAGCCTTCAAACTAGCTTTCATTTTGGATTACCCTCAATTAGAAGGTACTTTGAATTTTTCTGCTGTTTAATTGGAAGATGGGAATAAAGAAGCAGGTAGAAACAAAGAGAATACAGAAGTATTTTCAGGTCATTGCAAAATGAGAGCAGTGGTGTTACTGAACTTGAGTGGATGCGAGCAGAGGCTGTTTCAATTTGTGTGTGACTTTGATACAGGAAAGACACCAAAGTCTTATGGTTTTTAAGTTAAGAGGCTCAAAGAATAAACTGACTGCAGCTGAGATCTGAAGCAAAATACTTTGTTTATTTCTTTTGTGTGTGTTACAGTACACCTTTTTAACTGCAAGAGAAACTCCCTAATTTGTAATAATGAGATTAACTGGAAGAGAAAGAACAGCACAAAGAGAGACATCATATCATGAAATGTTCTTATTTATTTATTCCACAGTAGAAACAATCATCCCAGCTTTCTTTTGTCTGATTCCTAAATCATTCAGATGGAGTTTCATCAGGAAGGAATAAATGCAAGTAGTTCCACTAAGTTGCAGAGGACTGTGTTCATCAAACTATCCATGTTTCTTTCCAGCTCAAATAAGCAAAGAATTGACAATATGTGGCCTCACTGGAACTGTGGCTTAGCTAGACAATGTTTATTGCTACTGATTAATATTTTTGTCAAGTAATAGAAGCAAGGAGAGGCCATTATAACAGGTATAGAGAAATATGGTGAGATGGAAGGCTTTGGGGTTGAAGGCCAGGATGGGAGCGGGTTGCTTGCCCAGCTGCAGGGATGGTGTTTTTCCTACAGGCCTAATGGACTGCACCTGTCCCTTCTTTGGGCAGAGGGCAGTTGCAGAGGGAGAAAAACCCATTATCCTTTCCCATACACCTGTAAAATCCCTTGCAGGATCCTGGTGCGGAGCAAGGCTTTCCCAGCTCACTTAGCGTTCGCACGCCAGCCCCTCGTCGGGAGGAACTTGGCAGTCCTTCACTTGGCAGAGCCCGCAGAGCACAGCCAAACTGCAGCAGCCGAGGAGGCCCTGCATCTTGAAGTAAGTGAATTTGCTCGGCTAATTGCACGCAAGTGCTCCCTCTGAGCACCTGTAAATTGTTAAGTTTAATAGGGTGGCAGCTGTTGCCGGCTGCCTGGGTTCTTGCTGCCTTGGAAGTAGTTCAGAGATGAGAGCAGCAACTTGTGGTGTGATTATCCTTTTCTCCATTTCCCCTCAATTTCATTGTCATTTTCTTCTCTCTTAAGAGTGCTTAAAAGCATTTTTTGCTCCTTATAATACCCACAGGAGCTGTTGTGAAGTGCACTTTTTGCGTTTAAGGTTTCAAAACCTAAAATCTCTGACTGTAAGGGGCTTGGAGAGTGGTTTAGTTGGAAGACTGCTGCTGTACAGACACCTGCAAAACACTGAACTTAAGCTGGCACAGCTGGAGGGAGGGATGGCTCAGAATGATGGGTGGTTACACTGTTGTGCTTCAGTGCCCTCAGTCCCCTGTAGGAATGAGAGTCTATTGCTGACTGAGTGGAAAGTAGATGCCTGAATATTTGGATGGATCTGGACTTTGGTTTTGAGAACTTGATGGCTGTAGTGGGACAGTTACTTTTCTCATTCTGCCACTGTAGTAGGAAGGACATAGAGTCACCAGTAAGGAATGAGATGTTCTTATAGTTGTGCAAGGTGTGGGAAGAATGTAGCACATCTATCCATGGGATTTACTGGGCTGGAGTAACCCTCAATCTGCAGAGGGTAAAGGGAGCTGAAGCTCTTAATGCAGGTACCTCCATCAATTCTCGAAATGTGTTAGAGGAAATTATCCTTGTGATACATTACAGATAACCAGGAAGGATTGGCAGGAGATGCATTGCTCTCAAGTGTAGCTGGGCTTATCAGAACCCCTTCACCACTCCTGAAACAGGCAAGGGTTGTTGCCTCTGCAGTTACAATGGCTGAGTGCAGGAAACTCAGGTAAGAGTTGGGATCCATGGACTTTCTAGTCTCACTGTTTTTGTAGGACAGAAATGTGCGTGTGCCTGGAGTGCTCTAGCAAGCTTTGCCTTCACATGTAGGTTTGTCCCTCCCTGTCTCTTCCATCCTAGGCTGCAAGGCATGTGCTATCCCAGGCACGTTTCCTTCTGTGGCAGCTGGATCTGAGTGCATGACCTACACAAATAAATGAGTGTCAAGGTATATGGGAAGATCCCCTGGTATAGGAGCATTGCCTGTCGTCTTACTTTAGAAAAAAAAAAACAACTTTTGTGTTCATGCACTACTGGCAAAAGAGAAACTCCTGACCCCGAGCAGTCAGAGCAAGACAGGGAGGATTCTCCTCTCCCAGGAATAACCAGGCAGAGCAGGAACATACTCTGTCTGGTGTCACAGCTATGCCATGGCACAGCAAAATCCTCAGGAATCACTGGGAGTAGAGCGGAGAGGAGAGGGAAGGGGAGGGCCACACACAAGGACCTGACTTTGTTATATGGTGGGTAGGATGCTCCGTGGGGGGAGCCTGGGCCCTGCTTCCCAGCACTGTCAGCATTTTAAATTCAGCAGATGAAACAAAGAACAACAGATCTGTTCCCTCAGTTTGACCCAAAATTAAATGGCAAACAAAAGAAATATCCAGACTAGTGTGTTTTTGAAAACCTGTCCGTGGATTTTGGAATTGTATTCCCCATCCTTTGTTTATTCTTATACTTGCTGAGTGGTCAGGGTCTCCTCTCTTTTCCTGAACACAGATTGCCTTTCTTTGGCTTTGAAAGGAGAGTAAGTTTAACTAGTGTGATACTGAAGGACAAAGTCTGTCATGATTAATAGTCACATGAAATCATGTGTGAAGAACATTCGGTTATAGCTGTCCTCAGGAGAGAAAAGTTTCCCAAATATCTTAACAGAAAGAAGGAAAAGGGACAATTTGTCTATGATTCCATGAAACAAGTCACTTTGCACACAGACAAAAGGTAAGGAATACTTCTGCCCACAGAGAGCATTTGGGGGGGAATTGGCAGCGAAAGGGTGAAAAAAAACCATTTGTGAAACCTTTAGAAAAAGTTTGTCTTTTGCTGAAACTTGGAGCAGTGCTCCACTGGGACCTCTTCTAGCCCAGGGGCTGCTGCTGTTTAAAATCATTAATAGCCAGCTCAATTTCTACCAGCGTGATTGGCTGAGCCAATATATTCCTATTAATTTGACTGAGCTTGAAGATAGAAAGGAAATATAAAACCCTCTTCAAGTTGGTGGTACCTTCTGGGATCTCAGGCATACAGAGGGCTGGAGAAATCTTGACAAATTCATACTTGGGGGGAAATTTGCTAAGTGGTTCACAGGGGCTTAGCTGCATGTTAATGGGCAGTGATCAGGCAAAATGTTGCAGAATGGTTTCAGCATAAACCTTAAGATGTCTGATCCTTGTTTTTAGAGGGAGGGATGCTATCTCCAGGAATAACATAGCCTTTTACTTGGACTTCTAGAGCTTGGTGATATTCTGTCCAATTTTTACAGTGTAAATAAAATTGTTTTGGATGTTTATCACCCCGATCAGCAGCAGTCGTAAGTTATATAGCCCAGATAATGGTAGTGAGATCTATTGAAATGCTACTGGGCTATAACTCAGGTCTAGCTGCCTCAGCCTGCTTCTTACCCCTGTGTTTCGTTGAGTGGTTAGGAGCACTTGTCCATCGACTAAGCTCTTTCCTCACCCTAAAAAAAAAAAAAAAA